>JAUYWG010000042.1:17985701-18003309 GCA_034779775.1 Enteromius afrohamiltoni
TTATTTTTATTAAGATGTGATATATTATTATTATAATAATGAAATGAAAGTAATGAAAGTTCTGACACCGATTGTGGTCTGAAGGAATGACAAAAATGAATGGCAATAAGGATTATTTGGGGCAATACCACATCTATAGAATATAGAAATTAATAATTTTGTTCTTTGAACTCTTTCAGATCACTGAAACTAAAATAAACTAAACTAAGAACACTTACAATGACATTTAGGTACATTTCCATCTTTTAATAGTATTAAATCACACAATAGTACATGACATCATTTGAGGCAAACAATCTACAACGCGAATGTTTGCACTGCAGAGATTAAACACACATAGCAGGTTAAATATTCAATTCCAGTGCCTAAAAGTTAAAAGGTATTTTTCCTCTATTTATTGCAGCAGACAAAACGGAGAAAGTGCGCATATTAATGACTATAAATCCCTTCAATCCTCGAGTTTCGTCTCGCTTAGAAATTGTGGCTTGAAAGCACACAGCCCTTGTTGACAAAAAATCTGAAGTTTGTTTTGGATTTAATCATCAAAGTTGAGCAGAAACTTTAGAGCCACCAGAGCTCTTGAACTCCCACTGGTGGGACGCAGCAGCATTTTGGTATTTAGTACGCAATTCAACAATCTGTACAAACATCCCGTGATCTAAAATATAAACTTAATCTGTCACATTACCTTGAAAGTAGCTTTAGCTCCCCTAAACACTTGTCAGTGTCAATATTGTCTAGTTTCCTTGCAGTAGTGTTGAGATAGGTTCTGACCGCAGACATGATATTTTTAGTACGTTAGGCTATAACACTTTCACTTGTGCATTTAAATCAACAAGTATAATTATCACAACTTTTTGTTCGTAAACCGTGCTTTTAGAGCTTCTAGTAGTGCTTTAGAAGTGCATATTCACTCCACCTTTGTGAAAATGAACTTATGTAATAGAATTATAATTCTGGACAGAAGAATAATAACTCACCTCTTGTAAATTTTGTGAAACATATTCCAACAAAAGGCAGCAGAAGCAGCAGTCTACATGCCCAGCTCAGTAATGGAGCCATTCCAGCAGGCGAGGCAATCACACGCTCCCAGAGTTATGTGTCGAGTAGTAAGTGGGTTGTAGTTTAGTTTGTGGCTCCAGATAGTCAAGTTCTCCAAGGATTCAATGACTGAGAGGTAGTCAGTGTCGCGTACTTCCGGGTGACCGTTCGTTCTAAAGAACGGTGTTCTAAAGGCTTTCATCATTCTTGTTCTGATTTCCTTTTAAAGATCCCGGTTCGTTTACTACGTTTGAGGGAAAATATGAAACAGAAAAAGAAAGAAATGCAATACCCTATCGTCCGCCCACAGTGGCCGAGTCTTTTGCTAAATTATATCATTCCCAGAGTCCAGAATAGCCAACAAAGCCTAAAAAAAATAATAAAGTAATATTAAGTTTAATGAGTCAGCATAATGCAATCAAATTGCTTATATAGATCACGAAATAAGTGGTAGTAATCATAGCGGTCTAGTGACAGTGATTAGGTTACAGCAAAACGCATAGCTCGTATACAGCCTGTAGTAAGTAACTTCTTTAAGCTTCACGATCAGTTCAATCTTTGTTTTTCGAGGCAGACATGAAATGTAACAATTTGCAGTTCTACTCTAGAAAGATCCTATTCGTAAGAGTCATTCGTTCGGGAATCAAGCTAAGCTAGTCGCCGTGTATGTTTCGATTCACTTTAAGAGAACCGACTCTGAAGAGCCATTCATTTAGGACTCGAACTACCCTGGTCGCTGTTACTACCCTGTAAGTATTAATTCTCTAAAATGAAAATTCATAAAAATCTTCATAACAATATCAGTTTTTAAACATTCCAATTAAGGCTGATTTGCAACATTTGCCAATAAATTATCAGACCTATTATCAATCGGTTAGGAAGGTTATCAATCAATTAACTCAAGAATGGGCCTACTGGTTCACAAATCAGAGGTCTCTATGGATTGCGAAAGATTTACCAGGAAAACACTTTTCACTTTTTTTTTAATAAATCCTTCTTATTCCTGATTTGTCATGGTAAAATCCTGATTGCGGTCATGACACTCAGCTTACTGGAACTGGATTTGTATTCTTCAGTGACTCATTGCTTTCTCATGCCCTTTTGAATAGATGGCCTGTATCTACTTGGGCACTTTCATCCACAGGGGCATAACCAAAAACAAACAAAAAAATAGGTGCAAATGTTGCAATAATATCCACCAGCAATCTCCTAGAGCTCTCTTAATGGATTTTTATGGGTCAGAGTATTTATTAAGCAGCATGTGAAGATTAAAGATAGGAAAAGCTTTAAATGGTTAAAAATAACTGTGTGGTTGTGAGTAGTGGGCTGTGATTAGCATGCATTTAAGGCAAAGAGTTAAACATTTAATTCTGTTCTGTATTTTTCAATATATGCGCAGTAAGGAAGGAATCTAATTTGGTTTGGTTGCGAGGTCTGTTTTTGTCTCAGCAAGTCTGGGTTCACTAACCCTAGACATGGTCAGAAGGACACAGTGGTCAGATCAGATAAAAAAAAAAATCATCATGTTTAGTTGTTGCTTCGGCCCTTATTTGTATTTTGTGTTTTATTTAAATGAACTGGAGCTTTTATAACGTGTCTGATCTGGGCATCATTTATTGGTGACCTAAATACCAGCCTCTTTCTTTAATTCTTTTCATGCCTTCTTTCTCCTATGTAAATACTATTTTTAAATGTAAGCTTTACATAATCAAAAGGCAATATGCAAAATGCATTAACAGTATTTCTTAGTGCTTAATGCAACAGTAAACAGTATATGTACTGTATGTGTGTGTTGATAAATCTTCCTTTTATCTACACTTCTTAGAAATAAAGGTATAAAAAGCCATATTATATATAATATACTATAATATATTTGGATACAATGGTTATTCCTATTGTTTAGAATAACCCCTTTATGATACATATCCATTTTTAAGGGTTTATTATAAATTGGAGAGGTGGAAAATTTCCTTTGGCCTTGTTTCCCAGGATACTACAAACCCTTCATTGTCTTTTATCACCAACAAAAAATGTGTATCAAAACATTCCATGCGCCAGAGCATAATGTGCTATCTCAGTTCAGACCCTTATGCCTCATGAAACTGTACACTACTCTCATATCACGTCAATGCAAAAATGACAAATTTACAGACGTGAGCTTGATTTATGCTTTACAGTCTCAGGAACCTCTCTCGGGATATAACAGAACAACACAACTTACAGTAAGATAGATAGATAGATCAATGCATGCATACATACATATAAATAGAAGTAACCTCACTCTCTGGTAATGATATACAGTTATTATTCTGAGAGGCTTGAAACATTCTGGGCGGTGTGTTTAGTCTGGATAATGTCTTCGTCAATGCATCCTCGTTCATCTCAGATGGATTCCACAGATTGGTGTTTGCCGTGAAGACAGGGTAGAAAATATGATTGGGGCAGGCGAGCTCTCATTCCCCTGTGCTGTGCTGGCCGATGTTGCCTGGAAACAGATGGAGAATCACAGTCCATCATGCATTTATGGTGGTGATTACCCTGAATATCAGCCTGCAAGGCCACATACAATTAGTCTGCAACCACAATAACTTGAACAGTTTACTCGGAAAAAAAAGTACCAAGTCACTAAATCTTGTAGACATCCTGTTTAAAATAAAATAAGTCAGCCTGTTAGAAAAAGTAGCCTTTTTTATGAAACAGTCTGAAATTGCCCCATTAAAATGAGTCTTCAAATGACTCGCATTTAATTTTCCACCTGTATATCCACACTACTTCCTTTCACGTCATAATTTTCATAAAAGCTAGATCAGACAACCTCCATTGTGTTACAACATACCTTAAACTAGAAGTTTTTTTTTTTTAGTTAAAAAATGCCGTCAAAGAGGAGATGATACAGTACATTTGGTTATGTCCCTACCTGCAAATCACACTGAAATTCCTCGGTAGCAATTACATGACATCTATGTCGACATATAGAAAAATAGCTAATTCAGCATATGTAAATGCTAATACTCATTTAAAATTTGAAGACTGTGTTTAATCATATTTGTTATTTTATTGTTTATAAAACAGGGTTGCTATTTGATATTGTATGAGAGAATCACCTCTCAGTGTCTGAAGGTCATTATATTATTTGTGCTGGTAATAATAAGTTTCCTATGCAATCATTTAATGTCACAGTATACCTGTGGGCGACTAAGGTTACATTTCATTATGCAATACACTGACATTTACAAAATAATTCAGAACACTGATGCCGGAATGTTTTTAGTTTGGTGAAAACTGTAAAGTGACTGGTAGGAAGGTTAAATAAGTTGCTGACTCACTGTCGATGAACATTATTTGAAACATTTGTATGATAATTTATTTGCCAGCTTAATCTTAGAAAATATTACAATGTACGCCTGACCTTTTAGGCTGATATAAAGCAATAGTTCACCCAAAAACAACAACAACATTTTTGTAATTTCTGTTATCATTTACTTACCATGGAATGAAAGTCAGTTTTCTATACAATGAAAGTCAGTGGTGACCAGAACATGTCAAGCTGAATGAAACAAAATAAAAAGCAGAAGAAGACAAAAAAGAAAGAAAAAAACCCCTATAATATACTTTAAACTATAATTCCTTGACATCTTTATATTTATTATATTTACTGACTCTATATTTATTATGTATATATAACAATACAGTACAACTTTTTTTTTCAATATTTACATGCATAAATGTGTACTCATATAATTGATTATAATATAATTAATATACTGTATAAACAAGACACGTAAGCAAAAAATAGTTTGATAGCACTATAAATTTACAATCTTCAGTGTTACATAAGATAAACCCTCTTGATTTTGTCTTGTGGTTAATATTGCACCCATTTCAGCATTTCCTACACAACTCTAAAGTTCACAGAAAAATGAAAATTCTGTCAAAGTTTCCTCCTTCTGATGGGCATGAAAGAAGTTATTAATATTGGTAACCAAACAGTTGATGGTAGCCACTGACCTCCATTAGACAGAAAAAAATAAAAGTCAATGACTACTGTCATCTTTATGGTTGCCAACATTCTTCAAACTATTGCACTTAACAGAAAAGAGAAACTCAATGATAGCATTTTTTATTTTCCTTTTTTGCTGAACTCTCCCTTAAATCTACTGTCAAAAGAGAGAAAGTGAAAAAAAGTGTGAGAACTCACTATCTCTGAAGTGTTGTCTCTCTTAATGCAAAATAGTGCAGCTAACCGTTCAGAATGCCATGCAATCAGACTCAACAACAGCTCGGTAAACTGAGATAAAGATAGATAAAGAATAAAGTGTCAGATCAAGTTACCCACTTATCCATCTTATGGAAAACAAACTGCTTCAGGTCACCTTGAACAATGGTTTGCCTAAAACAAAGGATCTCTTTTCTTTTTTGCCCTTGGATCCACTTTTCTTATGATTTCCTTAAAGCAAAATTGGAAAGAGAGAGTTAACGGATTAATATGTATTTGGGTCTTGTGTTCATGTTATGTAAAAAGCCTGTAGGGTTCAATTCATTGCCAATTATCCTATACGGGAAGTTGAGAACAAAGGCTTGCCGCCGTAGCAGTGATTCTTACACAAAAATTCATAATCACTGATAAATCTGAGATGATTGCTTAAAGATAAATTGGAGGAGAGACTTATCATTTGCATAACCTAACAAGTACCTGTTCATGTCTTTACTCCTTTTTGCAATTATCAAAACTTTCACATATAATTCAATGTTATTTTTTTGTAATTAAGAAATTTACTAGAAATTTCCATGCTTTTTTTAAGTGTAGAAGTCATGTTTGTTTTACAGTATACAGTCAGTACTGCATTTTTAATTAGTTTTTATGTATTCATATTTGTTTGCAACAGAAAGATACTTTAGATTTAGAACCCTGCATTTTTATGTTCATAACATACAGCAATTGTCAGTAGAGCCCTCAAGAAAGCCACTGCTTTACATAAGTGTGAAGACACAAGTACTGTGAAAACAGTCATTAATTTGGCAGGTTACAGATGCCCTTAAACAAAAAGATCATAGGAATTGTGTCTGATAAAGGCTGTTTATTTCTTTATGAGTTTGTAACCATCTTTAATTGGTTACTTCTGTGGAAGTATAGTATATAGGGTATTGTTTAGATCTTTTATGTATTATATGTTATCTTTAAATAGATTTTTGACAGAAGTTGGCTTTGTGTATCATTTCACATATTTTTCCAAGTAAAATCTTCCAAGTTACATCTGAAAATGTGACTGATAATGTAGAAGGTTGCCACTTTAACCCTAATCCTTTTCACTTGTTCCTTGTTCTTAACTGTTACTCATTAATTTGGTATAGTAATGCGATTTATGTGGGTATATATTAATAATTTAATACATATAATTTTTTTTAACCTTTATGTTTAATATGACCTGAAATAATGAATAAAATGCCTTTCTCATGTTAAAAACTTGATGAGTATATGCAGATATTTTGATATTTTAGTAACTATAGCTTGGGTATTTTTTTGAGTCTATGTAGTCTTGTGTAGAAATATAATAGTAAGCCTACACCTTTCCAAAGCAAGCTATAGAAATTGAGGTATCATTCAGAACAAATTAAACAACAAAACATATTTAATAGTTTGAGCTAGAGGCTTGTTCAGTTTTCTTTCTTTAATATGAATAATAAAGCTAGAATTTAAATCACCACTAATTGAATTTTATTGACGAATATTTGTTAACCAAGTTAAAACTGCTATGTTTTGACCGGAAGGTGATAACGATAATGTGCAATTTTAACTTTATTATGCCTATAATGCTCTTATTCTTATGCATTGATGAACATTAAGTACCATTCTTATAATTACCGGATTAAGATTTAAGAAAGCAAATGAATATTGCTGTATTGTTACCAGCACAACCAGTGGATGAAGTCACCATTACTGGACTGCTCACTCAACCACAGAGAATGTAACTATTACTTATCCAAACCTCTTCCTGAGACTTTGGCATTGTTGTGTATTATCAGTATATGATTTCATAATTTACATTAGATACAATATAGCTGATTGCCTCCTTCTCCTCCTTCTACCCCATAGTCTGGCTGACCATTTGGGTCCGTTTGAAAAAGTGTTGTCTTCTCACCTCTTCTTCTGTTCTTGCTGAACTCTGTTCTTAACTTCTTTACTCTGACATGTGTTATGTGATCTTTGTAAGAGATGCTGAGGAGTTTGCAAAAGCATCTCATATCTGTGGCTTGTATTCCTTTCTCTAAATCAGCAGTAAGGGTCCAAGGCTTGCACGCATACAGAAATATTGACATCACCAGGGAGCGCATCAGTCTGATCTTGGAGCTGATAGAAATATTTTTGTCCTGCCTAATTTTTGCTGCTGATGTTTATGCCATTCTGCTGATGATTTATGGTTTTGAACCTTGGTCTGAAAGATGGCTCAAAGGTATTTAAAACTACTGACTGTTTCTAACTTCTGTCCACTAACTCTGATCTCTCTTGTGATGCCTTTGGTGTTGATGGTCATTAGCTTAGTTTTTTCGGTGCTTATTTCCATGCCGTATGCAGCAGAGGTTTTGTCCAGTTGTTCCACCAGGTCGGCAATCTCTTCTTCACTGTGCGCAAAGCCATCAATATCATCAGCAAAACTGATCAAGGGTGTCTTCCATGAGTCTTTTGAGGAAGATATTGAAGAGTGTCCAAAAGAGTAAGCATCCTTGCCTGACTCCGACCGTTGTTCTGAGCCATTCACAGATGTTGCCATTATAGTAGACTGCACTGGTGGCCTTGTTGTACAGCTGTTCTATGACTCTGATCACATTGGCTCTAATGTTGTACTTCATCATGGTTGCCCATAACACTGCGTGCCACACCCCATCAAATGCCTTTTTGGAGTCTACAAACACGTCTTGGTCTTGTTGATGTTGAAGGTACTTCTTACTTAACACTCTGAGGTTGAAGATCTGCTCCAGGGTGCAGGCCATACCCCCTGTCTTCCAGATCTTGTTGCAAATCATTAATAAAGCGGCTGTCATGGCTTCACCTCCCGCTTGCATTAACTCTGCTGGAACGTTGTGAAACCCTGATGACTTCCCTTTCTTCACAAAGAATGGGATAGTCATCCATTTAGAACCTCTGGTTCTCCAGTGGGATTGTGCTAGAGACCTGCGTGAGACCCTTTTGAATATAAATAAAAAAGAAATGGAAATTAAACTAATATGTTTCGTTTTATTGGAGTTTAATTAAATGGAATAATGAACATGGACATGAAAGAGGACCTTTTCAGAACAAAGATATACAGTTAGAAATATGCTGATAATTTTGCAATCAAAACAAAATAATAATAAACGCTGATTTCTCAAGTGGTCAAACAGAAAAACATTTGGCCTTATACTGCTTCAGAATGTGCGTTAGCCTTTTTTCCCTTCAGCACTGTAGAAAAAACAAGTACAAATTAGTGTCATGCTCTTCAGACATTGTGCCTCAGTGTGGGTCTATAGTCATGAACCATGCAAGAATTAGCTTCCGAATTTGCGTCTGTAAATAGTTTTCACTTTATTTGTTCTTGTTGCTTTTGTGCAGTAGATAAATAACAGAATATTTGTTTTTATTAAATTAATTTTAAGATAAATCCATTTTGCGGGAGTCTTGCGAATAATTATAATCTCCCGCAACCTGCACTAACATGAGGACCTTACCGCCCATACTGTACAGGTCTGAACAGTATTGTCCATCTCTCTAATATATCTTTGTCTTCTGTCAAACACTTCCCCTTCTTGTCTTGTATGGTTGAGCTTCTACCTTGTGTTGTACTAGTTAGTTCTTTTACCGGTTGATAAGCTTTTTGCTGTTGTTCCTTGTTAAGTTGCCTTCTATCTTCAGGCAGTTACCCTCTATCCACTTCTCTTTTGCTTCTTTCATGCCTTTCTTTACTTCCTTGTTGAATGCGCTGTATTTCTCTGCACCGTCTGTCTCCTTTCTCTTCTTCTTTGGTTCTCTTTTCTTGTCACACAGCTGGAGAATGTCAGATGTGACCCACGGTTTCCGGCCGCTGTTTTCCAAGGATATCTTTGGCAGATTCAATCACTACTGTGATGAATTTTGTGTGTTGATGATTTTGTCCGTATTTGTGTCTTCTGCATCTAGCATGGAGAGTGGTGTGAATTTCCCCCCGATCACTGCTTGAAAGGCTTCAACTATTGTTGGGTCTTTCAGTTTGTCAAGGTCGAACTTGATTCTCGTGTTTCCTTGTTTGTTGACCTTTTTCAGATGTAGGCAGAAGGTCATCTTCAAATACTCATGGTCACTTCCAATGTCAGTTCCTGGGAAGCTCTGTGTTTATGCTGGACTGGAAGCGCTTCTTCACCAAGATGTAATCAATCTGGTTGTGGTGTTCTCCGTTAGGGCTGTGCCAGGTCCATCTACTGGATGCCTTGTGTGATCCAAATGTATTTGCCAGCTTCAGGTCGTTGTAGCTGGCAAATTCCAGGAGCCTCAGACTTCTTTCATTGGTCTCTATGTTTTAACTACTATTGTAGTGGTTTCCGCAGGGGCCCTTCCATTCTTCGCTAGCATCATTTCTCACCTTTGCGGTCCAGTCATTTTGTATAACTATTATGTCTGTCTTTGGCACTTGGTCCAAGATTTTTTGTATCTGTTTGTAGAGTTCTTCTACAGCTTTGTCCCCGCTTTTTGTTACATCCTTTCCGAGCTACGGGGTGTTGAATGGGCTAGCTCTCTTGTTGTGTGCACCAGTAGCACACTTTCCACCTCCGCCGTGGTGATTGGCCCTTGTTAACCCAGGTGACGATCGAGGTGGTATGCAATTGAAGTTGGTTGACATCTTCGTGGTGTATCTAGTGCGGGAAGCACCTGGCAGAACCCATCCTTCTCCATGTTTGACCACAGCCAACAACCTCCAACTCGGTGGCTCGCCTATGTCATGAACATGTAGCTGTTCAGGTGCATCTGGGAGCCCTGTCCGCCTTGGCTGGTGACCTTCATCAAGGAGGTAATCCGCCCAGTGGTGCCATGTAAACACCACCCCATCACATGGTTTAGCCCAACAGCTGAAGCAGTTGCCATGGGTGTGGCACAAGGAGCCAGCACTTGTGAGATTTAGGGGGTGAATGAGGACCAGTGGTGCCCATCCATTCTATAAGAATGCAGCTTGCCAGACATCAAAGGTGCTACCTCTACCCAGAGCCCCCTGCACCTCCAGCTGATTGATAACAAATAATCTTTCCATATTTGTTTGATGCATAATATTTGTTCTAGTACCAACAGTTTATCTTTCCAGATAACGTAACTCTGACACAGCAGTACCCAACCTGATTGTTTTATGCATCTTATTGCACTATTCCTATTTCATTTATAGTGTTTATTATCTTATTATATTATATTATCTTTTGTTAATAAAAATCTATTTTATTACACTTGTGTCTTCCTTGTGTTGATGATTCAGAAAAGGTTCTACAAGTTAGACATCCCACCAATCTTTCTTATGTGATGTACTCATAACCTAAGGACAACCTGTACTCACACCCTAAGTGACTCGTGATCCAATTATCACAAGGTCATTGGTGACACGAGTACCCATCACTACACCATTTCGGATCCTGGATTGGTGAAAGCGAAATTCACTAAACAGGTCTCACACAGTGGCCTGGTTTAGTTTGGCCTAAATAATAAAGTAATGCTACAACTTAAGCAGGCTGTGTGATTCATCATTAGTAAGTATTTCAACGCTTCTTTCTGAGAAGTTTTCCTTTTGTTAATCATCTCTCCATGAGGTGGCTCACTGTGGCCGTATGGCAGTGATGCACTGAATGTTTTATTACTCTACGGCCCTACACGTCACTACATCTCGTTGTGCTCATCACAATATCGGAGTATGTTAATATCTAAACAGTTCTGCTTGGATGCAATATGTCTGAATAATGTTTTTTTCATTATATTCCCTCTATTTAGCAGGCTGCCACCTCAACAGTGCCCACCCAGATGAGCACAGCTCAAAAACTGCATTCCGCTGAGGACTGGATGATCTTGGTATTTCCCTCCTTAAATTCAGATACCCATTGAAGTGAGACTCCCATAAGATGTCTAATGAAGCAAATAACTGATTCAGGGTTGGTTTTGAAGAGGCAGGAGGGAGGAACAACATAGCGATGCTGAGGCTGGAACCCACAAGACAAAGCTGTCGACTCTCATTTAGATGTCTTACTGGAGACAGTGCCAAAGTGTTTTTCTACATTTGCTTGGAATAATCACAGAAAACTCTCAGAGCTCAACTTTTGCTTTGAGGAAGAGGAAGCAAAGACAAAGGCATGCCTGCCAGGCCCAGCACATATCTGCAATACTGCTTTAGCAAGTCTAATGAAGTTCACTTCATACAGAGTAAGAGAAGTGGTACATTAATTAAATTTAACAGATTAGATAATCCAAATTGAACATTCTGTCATTATTTAATCACCCCCATGTTGTTTTGAGCCTGCATGGCCTATTTATTTTCTTTCATGGGACAGAAACTCTCTTGTGCACTATATTATGAATGATAAAACTAGTCATGAAATAGCTTTGTGTGAAATTAGTTAATATTCACTCATTATCTTCACCACTAGAGGGCTGGTAACTGCTGGGTTCAGAGTCACTGAGTTAAATGCAAGAATCAGAATAGGTTATTGATTCTCAAATGGGTGGTTCAGACCAGCCATGTGAACTGGATCAGATGATTCATTGATGACAAAACTCTTCAGATTTTCAGATATCACTACTTTTCTTATAAACTCGTGGTCTCTTATTTAGGTGAAAAGCAGTTTGACAAAGGTGAGTAAATAAATATGATACATGTAACGTTTACTTTTGAATAAAATATTCCTTTAATTTACATTTGTAAGAGACACCAATAAAAATCTAATACTTTTTGCTACGGTTTAATAGATTTTTCCTATTGATTTTTTTCTCTTGGGTATTGAGCCTGTGTTTTGAATTACATTGTGTAGTGGTTTAGAGTTAAGGGAAATGCCCATAAACTCAACTGGTATTTTTCTAAAAGGACATTTTTTTGGGGGGGATTTTTTTTCTTAGTGTTATTTTTCATCATTGTAAAGCACAGTTTATCGTTTAGAATTAGTGTATTTTTTAGGCTATTATCAGCTCTTGTTTTTAGCATTCACAACAACTTTCTGTCTGTGCTGGCATGATACAAAATTACCACATTTTAACTGGAACTCTTTGTAATACAGACTCACATTCTTTCCCATAAACCATTTTGCCAGTATATGTGTTGGGACTTCAGGGGAAAGTCCAGGAAGGTCAAAAACTCCTGACTGAAAGGTCAGTGCTGGGGAACAGTGCCAACAGGCCAGAACAAAATCATTCTGGTGGGAGAAAAAAAAAAGAAAAGTTTTACAAAGAAGATTTCCATTGGACAAATTTACCGCTTATATGACTTTGCAATCTCTTATTTCAGTTGTTGGAGAAAAGCCAGAGATTCCGTAGGTTAAGCAATCCAGTGTTCTGGAACATTCAGTTCAAGCCTTTAATATCCAAAAAAAAAAAGCCACAACTGGCAAACTCTGGACAGTTGCAAGGGGAGAGGTTTGTATTGATATGAAAACACCACACTGACCTTAATCCATTGAATGTTTGGTCAAACACTAAATGTTGCCTAATATTAATATGGTAAGTATAATATAAGCCAACTGCATTCTACTGATACTCTATTAACCCTGTAGTGAGAGTTAGGTATATTGCATATAGTCAACATAATGTGTTAAAGGGACCCTTGAAATAAAGTGGATTAAAATAAACCTAGATTTCATTTTTTATTCTAGAATTTGCCTCTGAATGTTTCGGGCAGCCCTCAGCCACAACCATAATCACCAGAAAGTAAGTTCAGGATCTTATTACTTAGCTGTTTCTGGGTTGTGGACTTCTATGATGAGTGATGCAGTGTCCTATAACTCAATTAGAGGAGACACAGTCTAAAGATTTTTTTTCTTCAAGAATCATTTTCTAATTCAGTTTATTAATCTAAGCAAAGATATCGCGAGCTGTCAGACTAGAGAATCCTCATTATTCAATACACCTGAGGAAACTGACAGACCCTGTAATGAGATTCTCACTCTGTGCCTTTGCAGTCTCATACAAAACAGCACAGGGTGCCGCTGAGTAACCCTCTAAAATAAAAGCATGTAAAGGGTTCAAGAAAAATGGGATTAAGTTGGTTCAGAATAAATGGATGCTCTAGATGCCGCATGACTATATCGCTGTTGGCTTGTTGGAACAGTGTCACTCTCACTAATGATATAGACCTAACTTCAAAAATATATTTAATTGAATTACTCCCTGTGCTCACTAATAAATTATAGGGACAAAAATATATCCTCTTTTTCAGCTATGAATAACATGAGAAACTACTGCATTATAAAAGGAGAAAAATTGCAATGCCACTGTCGGATTTCAGCTTTAGATGCTATGCATAGATTAATTTATTCATACTGGCTTTACATACATACATTTATGCAGTAATTTTATGTATGTTAATTACTGTGCACTTGTCTGACATCCTAACAAATCAGTCTAGCATGTTTTTTATTAAATTGAATTAATTTTCATTATTTTGTCATTATTTACATACATGCATCTTCCTCCGGTTATCCGGGGTCGGGTAGCAGTCTAAGCAGGGACACCCAGACTTCCCTCTACACAGACACTTCCTCCAGCTCTTCTTCCCAGGCCAGCCGATAGTCCCTCCAGCGTGTCCTAGGTCTTCTCCCGGGGGGACATGCCTGAACAGATGCCTGAGCCACCTCATCTGGCATTTCTTGATGTGGAGGAGCAGTGTCCTCAGCCTCCCTGGGAAAGTCTATGCCAGGGTACTGGAGAGGAAAATTCATCCGATAGTCAAACCGATCCGATAGTTGTGGGAGTTTGCTCAACCAGTTCACATGTGTTTTGTGGATTTGAAGGCATCCGACCGCATCCCTCGCTGTGTCCTGTGGGGGGTGCTCTGGGAGTATGGGGTCCGGGGCCCTTTTCTAAGGGCTGTCTGGTCCCTGTATGACTGGAGCAGGAGCTTGATTTGCATTGCCGGCACTAAGTCAGACTTGTTCCCGGTGCTTGTTGGTCTCCAACAGGGCTGCCCATTGTCACCGGCCCTGTTAATTATTTTTATGGACAGGATTTCTAGGTGCAGTCAGGAGCTGGAGGGGTCCGGTTTGGGGACCACATGGTCTCATCTCTGCTTTTTGCGGATGATGTCCTGTTGGTTTCTTCAAATCAGAACCTTCAGCAGGCACTGGGGAGGTTTGCAGCTGAGTGTGAAGTGGCTGGGATGAGAAGCAGAGAGAATCCAAATCTGAGGCCATGGTTCACAGCAGGAAAAGGGTGGCCTGCCCCCTTAAGGTTGGTGGGGAGTTCCTGCCTCAGGTGGAGGGGTTTAAGTGTCTTGGGGTCTTGTTCACAAATGCGGTCAATGTACCGGTCTGTTATGGTGTAGAAGGAGCTGAGCTGCAAGGCGAAGCTCTCGATTTAAAGGTCTATCTACGTTCCTACTCTCACCTATGGCCATGAACTTTGGGTCATGACCGAAAGAACAAGATCCCAGATACAGGTGGTTGAAATGAGTTTCCTCCATAGGGTGGCTTGGCGCTCCCTTAGAGATAGGGTGAGGAGTTCAGTCACTCGGGAGGAGCTCGGAGTAGACCCTGTTCCTCCCCATCGAGAGAGGCCAGCTGAGGTGGCTCAGGCATCTGTTTCGGATGCTTCCCCGGGAAAGTCATTATTTATGCCTTTTCAAATTATCTACATTCATAATTAAATGCTTCAACTATATTGTTTTGTACATTTTAATTATCTGAATTATTTAGGTGCTTAAAAAATTGATTTATGCATGTACTATTGTGTTACATTGTATAAATAAATATTTTGATATGCTATTGTGGAAAAAATATTTTTTGCAGATAATAAACTGATGTTACAACCTGAATTCAACAGATCTAACTTTTTTTTTTTACCCAATTATGGCACACTATTGAACTAAAACCCAAAAAGGTCTTTTATCTAAATACTTCCAGAAGGGGGATTAATTCTTGTCTTGGTGCTAAATCTATCTATTTATTTATTTGAAGTTGGACTTGAGGTATTAAGATCTTCCTTTTGGCTTTACGGTGTTGATAGGTGCTCTTTGCTTTTAAGGGGCTCCTTATCAAAATCTGTCCTTGGCCTTTCGTTCATTTTTAGTCTGAACACGTATCAGGCTCACCTTTATGAGAATATCACTCCCATCAAACATTTAGACAAATGTCATTTCTGGGATGAAGTTTGTCAAAAGCTTTGGCTATAACAGGGATGCCTATAAAAAAATGAATGTGAGCTTTGAGGAACTGCATTGAAGGCAATGAGTTATTAGCACAGTTAATGCTACTGCTGCTGCATCAAACTGTGGAGGGTTGGATCTGGATAATAAATGAAGACTGAATTCAATTTTGGTTGAAAAATTGCATTTTTAACTTGAACCTGATGCATCGTGGCTGAATCTCTCCATCATCCGTGACATTCTGTCAAGGTTAAGGATTTTGTTTACCAGTCAACTTATTAATGTCACCGTTCTCATCTTTTCTATCATTTTGTTGACAGTGATCCAATTTATAAAACTAGAGATAAAGTTAGTAATTCGACAAGTATCAGACAGACCTCTCTGTCTTTGCAGACTCTATATCAGAGGCCTCAGATAAGCAGCTCACATTTATTTTACATCTGTGTTCTTTAGCTTTCATACCGAAAATGTCTTGTTTTGCTGTGTACTGGACACTTACGCTTGCTATCTTGAAGTCTACATTGAACATCCATATTTTATGTACAACCCTTGTTATTCTTATATCCTCATAAAGTTGTTGTATAAAAATACTAAAATATACATCAAGATGACCTATTGGCATATTCTTTTTCATTTTATCTCAAGGGTGGCATAGCATTTTAACAGTGAAAGGTTAATGGCATTACAATGACTTTCTCAAACAGGTTATTGATTAAATGTTAATTAACGTTTGGATGTTCCCCAGCTGATGCAGCATATAATATAATGCTCCAGACTTTGCCTTGCAGCTATATGGACCTATAATACACATCTGATAGCCAGTCCAACAGTTTTGATGCTGTAACATTTTACTGCTGATAGATTTCCTCTTTTCTGTCAGCTAAAGCACTCACAGTTAAGTGCGTGATTAATGCATGAATGCATGTTGAATGTGAACTTCTTGGAATATATATGAACTCGTTCTCAGTGCGATGCATGAAATATGAACTGTGCTGTGCTATCAGAGTCCACATTTTATGCAGTTATGGTACTCTTTAAAAAGAGTTTTGTTGTTTTGTGTACTAAGCCAGTGGTTCCCAAAGTGGGGGTCGTGAGACATTGAGGGGGGGTCGCAAGAGGATTTCCAAGAAATAAAATATTTCATTTAATAATCAAAAACATTTGTATATTTTAAGCACTTCTGAGGATCTGAAGTTATTGTTATACGAGTCACTGGCACGGTTATTTTGGGGGTCGCGAGCTGAAAAGTTTGGGAACCCCTGTACTAAGCCACTGATATCTTGGTAAAAATTTATTTTAAGGTGTCCTTTTACGCCTATTACATGAACTAATATAATAACAATAAATAACAATTAATGTATGCATAATTACATGCCAGTAACACTAAGCCAACCCATAATCCTAACCATAGTACATGTAGCTAACATTTCTCATTACTTAAATGTATAATTAATTGTAACAATGGCTCATTAAAATAAAGTTTAACCAATATTTTCTATATTATTACATTTATGTTGTGGGGTTAGTTCACCTTAAAATGAAAATTCTGCCATTAATTACTCACCCTCATGTCGTTTCAAACCCACAAGACCCATTCATCTTTGGACACAAATTAGGATATTTTTGGTGATATCAGGAGCCATCTGACCCTTCATAGACAGCAAATGAAATGATCCCAGGTAAAACGGTCTGTGACATCAGTGGCTCAACTTTTGCGACGCTAAGAGAATACTTTTTTTTTTTTGCTTAACAAATAATAATTTACTAACATAATTAGACATAATTTACTCAACCTTTCTTCTCCCCTGACTTGCGTCTTATGCCATTTTAGAGAGTATCTCAACACAACGCATACACGGGCTTTAACATATTTGACGTAATAAGCCTTGTTTATATCCAGGGGAAAGCACGAGCTTGTGCATAATCTTTTTGTTTTACGCGTAGTGGAAAGCGTATGCATGCATTGTGATACTCTTTAAAATGGAGGAAGATGTAAATCAGTTATTTATAGTCGATTTATTCTTTTGAAAGACAATAACTATAAACAGGGAATTTTCAGATTTTAAACTTTGCAGGATGTTTTCATTCACTTACACATGGAAGCCCGTTTCCTCCACTAAATAATAAAAAAAAAGGTTATTGATTCTTTTTATCTCACAATTGTTGTCACGGAGGCAGACGAGAGATGACTGATCGAGGATGTCCCCGTGTAGCGTGATGGAAGACTCAGACGCGGAATA
>JAUYWG010000042.1:18003597-18046849 GCA_034779775.1 Enteromius afrohamiltoni
ACCTACTTCCTGTTTATATACCTGCGTGAGGTTACTTCCGGGTCCTCGTGACCTCACGTGATCCGGTGCGTGTGACAATTGTTTTTTTTGTTTTTTTTCCGAATTGTGAGATATAAATTTGCAATTGCGAGTTATAGCGAATTATAAAGTCACAATTTTTTTTCCGCCTAAATTGCGATTAGAATTGCCACTTTTTTAAGTTATAAAGTCAGAATTGCAAGTTCTGAGATAAGTGATTTTATCTCTCACAATTCTGACTTTATATTATGCAATTCTGACTTTTTTCACATAATTGTGACTATATCGCGCAATTCTTACTTTATAAGTTTATATCTCACAATTCTGATAAAAAGAAAAAAAATTGCAATAACCTTTTTTAATTTATATTCAGTGACGGAAACAGGCTTCCATACTTAGAGGTGTTACGCACTGCATTATAGTTAATTTTCTGCTGCTCTTTAGGACTTAGGCTTTAATTTGTGGAAGGGTAAATGAACAACCAGAGAAACCCTGATACTGATCATGTCCTCTCAACACACCTTCCCCTTTGAGGTGACCCACATCATTTAAAATAAATCCGCTTTTATTCGGCTACTGATAAGACCAGAGTCTTATTTGTCTCAATATGGTTTTAAATGCACTTTTCACAAGTAAAAAGTTTGTGGAAAGCTACTTTTAATGAGAAAATAATTACTGAGGGCACAGTTAATTTTATTGGTCATGCCGTGTTTCTGTCGACCTTTTGTACCGAGGACTGCCGCCTATTGTCTGTATACAGAGGCTCTGATTGCATTGCAGATTATAAGAGTTATAATTGCAGGCTCTTCTTCTTTCTGGCATGTCTTAAGTCAAGTAAATAACTATTATTTCAACAGCATGGAGTGATTAATCACTAAAGATTTTTAAATCAAACGAACACCTTATACTCGCTGCATGATAAATGAATTCATCTAGTAAGAAAGAGCCTAGTTTAAGTATAATGTATTAGGTCTGTGCGCCAATGAAAACTTTTGCAGTACCCTCCCTGAAATCAAAGAATTCCAAACATCCTAAATAGACTTTATAAAAACAAATAAAATGATCCTCTGCTCTCATATGTGCTCAGTGACTGAAAGAAGCCATTATGAAATCTGGCACACTCCACAGTTTGCTGGCAGTTTGAAGCTGGCCTAGACGTTTTGGTCAATGGATTTTGCAAGGGTAAGAACTTTCTGTGCCAAATTCATAATTGATTGCAAAGAGGCTCATTTGACATGGTAAATGGAAGTCTTAAATCTTTTGCAGGGTTGAAGCATGGCAGATAAACAGTACACAAGTCCTTGATAAAAAGTCTGTTTAAAAAAAAACGAGAGAGAGAGAATCCAATAAGCAATTCATGGGAATTAAAGGTGCTGTAATCCTACTACCTGACAAATATCATTAAAATTGATGCCCTGAGATATTACGCTCATCTAAAGACTCTGTAAACCAAGGAGTGGTAATGTACTTGAAGAAAGCTGTTAGCATTCCCATTGAGAGGTCGAGTAAAATGGATAGTATCAGTTACTACACCATTTAGCAATTAAAAATTGTCAGAATGTTATTAAAGGACACCAGATTGTTTAGTCAATCTAAGTGCTGATGTTAAAATACTTCTAATGTTTTCAGCAATACCTATTTGAACAAATTGCCTTTGAATTGCCCTCTAGATAGAGCCAAGACCTGATGGATATATATCATCTTCTGTCGATACAAATGCCACTGCAACATGTCCTTTCATTATTTTCCAATTTGGAACAAAGATACTGTTTGTTATTATATTTAAGTTACTTAAAATGAAAAAAGGTTTTTTTTTTTTAGAAGTGTTCTTCTGCCTCTGGACCTGTAGCACAATTAGACAAAATGGACAGTTGGGCTGCAGGGGATACAAAAGAAATGTAATCTGTCCAGGAATCATTTATTTTATAACAAAAAGTGTAGGAGTCATAGGTCTCCTTTTTCCTTTAGACAGGAAAAAATAAATACAAATATAAAATGCAACCAAGCACTGGGCATTTAGGACAGCAAGGCTTGTGCGATTTAGTTTTTTTTAGTTTTTTTTTTTACTTTACTTTTGGGTTTACTTTTGTATAATAAACTGTGAGCTCTAATTTCAAATCTGGGTCTTGAAGAAAAACTATTAACATCAAGGTTTCATTCCACTGTTTTCATTAAACAGAATAACATGGAGTCCAATTAAATGATCTGATGACTTTATTAGAAACACGTCGTAACAAGTTTTCTGCTTGTATAATCATCAAAGCAGTGTGTTAAAAATAGTTAATGCAGTTTATTTACTTCTAGGTTGCATGCATTAAGCTTTGGTTAACAGATATTTCATTTATATATATATATATATATATATATATATATATATATATCATTCATTATATGATGATAGATTTACCCAAATGATATGTGTGTGTGTGTATATATATATATGTATACAGCTTACTTGGAGGGCTTTTGTTTTTTTGCTTTTTCTCCACTACAAATTGGGATTTGGCAGGTCATAGGGCTGGGTATAGAGTATCGAGACTTTTTAGGTTTTTAATAAAGTCTCAAAAGGTAAAACAGTAGCAAAACTCGAGAGCTTGCTAATTTGAATGTGAGAACTTGTAAAATTAATATTTGTATTTGTAAGCTTAAATTTATACTCACAGCTCTGATGTGAAAAGCTGCATATTTCGATTTGCACACACAGACAATACTCAGAACACCTGTGTTTTGAATTCGAAGTAGCAGATTAATATTTGCAAATGTGTAAAATGTCATTCACATAAACAAAATGACAGGCACAATTGTGTATTACACAATACACTGTGTATTTAGTAGGCACTCACAACCTCTCAGATCTGGCAGTGCATTTTACATAGTATTATTTATATCATTTGATCTACCACTTGATCCAGGGCGGATCAAGTGGCGGGAATGCCCACCTGGGCGACACAGACAGTAAGGCCATTTTCCAGGGCAGAGCGGATGGCAGCAGAACCCCTCTGGTTTGGCCAGAAAGTGACAGAGCCCTCTTGGGGCCACCAGACTGACTTTGTGCACTCGAGATCCAACCAGTCTTAGCCAACGCCCTTTTAGACCAACCAAACGGAGAGTACCCCCTCTGAAACCTGACTGACAGTGAGTGCGCCCTCTGAGGTCAGACTGGCAATGAATTCGCCCTCCTAGACCAGGCTGACACTGACATTACCCTCTGTGAGGTCGCGGATTCTGGCGGCTCGGGCCATAGGGCCTCACAGTCTTCATGGAGCTTGGGTGAGTTCAGTAGCTGAGGACCTGGATCACAGACCGAGTCTGATGGATCCGGCCACTCTGGATCACAGAGAGCATCTGGCGGATCCGGCCACTATGGTTCTGGATCACAGACAGCGTCTGGCAGATCATTTTGCATGGCGCCCTGCGATCGGCGTCCATTTTGTGTGTGAACGGTGCATGCCGAATGGCGCAGCGATTGCCGATCCACGGGTTCGCGTTAATATTTACAGTGCGGCGAATACTTCGTCCGTGACTGTACACGCGAATATCCCTCTCCGCTTCACCAACGGTGAAACGGGAACCACAGTACACTAATACATATAATACATAATAATAGTTGTGCCAATGTCCAACCGGGATTTTCTTCAGGCAAAGCAAACAATAGATCCCAATCCAACCCAGCTAAAAAACACATTTTAATATTTCCCTCCGTTGTGTTAACATGATGAGACACCGAGATGAAATCTTCAACATACCTCTCGATGGGTCTTCCGCGCTGATACAGCGTAGAAACTGAAACCTAAGTATAATCCTGCCTGCCAGGCAAACAAAGGTCTTTGGTGTTGCGTCGATTTAATCAATCATTGAATCCTCAGCGACGGTCCATTCTATAATGACGAGGAGTCGTTCGGATTCATGAGCAGATTGTTTATTTACAAGACAGAGTCATACAGGCAGAGTCGATTATCAGCATAACAGGGTTATCAGTGGCATAGGCAGAAGAGAATAGTCAGAGTCCATGCGTGGACTGAAACAAACAGCAAACAGAGTCCAAGGGGAGAAGCAAAAGGCGATTATCCAAACGAGAGCAGAGGTCGGCAACGATAAATCCAAACAGAGCAACAAGATCCAGGAACACGGGTGAAAACACAAGACAGATCGACAGTGCAATGGACTGTGAGGAGACAGAGACACACAGACTGGTATTTATACAGGTGATAATGATAGAATGATTAAACCTAACTAGAAACAGCTATGGAGGAGAGGTGCGTTTTTGGGAATGGAGTCCAGTACATGAAATGGAGAGACAGAGACAGACAAACAGGCTGAGACTGTGACATCTGAACTGATTCATTGTGTTGGATATATTTTAATTTTTTTCCTGTGCAGTGGCTCGGGAGATGAGGTTTTGAGTCTGAAAAAAAATATTTTTGAGATGTAATTTGTATGTAATTAGTAATGTAATTTTGTTAAAACTGATTTCATAAAATTAGTATCAAAAAAGGTATCCTTCTCAAGGTATCGGTATCCAAATTTTTTGAACGATACCCAGCCCTAGTCATAGGTCAGGTGACATCATATTACAGAATATGTGGTACAGATTATGTCATTTTAAATGTAAGACAGCCATGCAAAAAAATGACAGAGATGAACATTTTTAGATGTTAGTGATGGTGGCCGATTTCACAGCACAGGCATCAGACACTCTCTGTGTGGGCTTTCTTATTTATTTATTTCATATTGTCTTTAAAACATCCATATCTCTGAGGGTTAAGACACAGACTTCATCTCTATAGTGAAGTCAAGGACAGGTTCTATTTTAATAAACACCACTGGAGAGTTCAAATCTGTGTCTCATAGGATGTGTCATGGTAGCAGTCATTTTGAGTGTGTGTAGTTGATGATGAACACAGGAGCAGGGAAATGTGTGCACGAGCATATATATATATGACTAATCTACTTAGATGAGGCTAGGGACATATTTTTCTGCTCTTTGAACACCCCTTAATATCATCAAGGTAGTTTGCACAAGATAATTTACTTTTAGCATTATGATATTGAGCTAACTAAAACATTTCTCAAAATTGAAATTCTTGAGACAGGGACTATCATCTCTCTCTCTCTCCATCTTTTGACACTTCAGAAGCCAAAAAATGATCAGTCTTACTGCTATAGCAATTTTGATTAAAATGATATGTTTTCTTTGGCAGACAGTATAGGGCCATGCTATATGCTCTCCATGAATAGGGCCTCTTTAAAAGAACTTAAACACTATTTTAATTACATATTAATTCTTTATTATAAAATATATACTGTGATCAATAGGCTTTATATTAAGTTGTGTTATGAAGGAGTGCTTGCTAATTTATTCTTGGAAATTAGTTCATTCTTAGGGAAATAAATGTATTTAATGATATTTTGCACAAATATTTGACACATTTTCCAGCAATTTATAGGCTCTCAGATCTGTATAGAGGTTAAACGCAAAGAATTTCTCTTAAAGGAAGAAAGAAAGCTCATTTAGGTGTGTACTTTGATAACAGAGAGTAATTTTACACTTTACAAAACTGTTTAATTCCTTTCCACCTGTCCGTTTAAGTGACATTTATTTGCAAGAATTATATAATTAGTTTGGTTCAGCTGGGAGCTCGATCACAACAATCCTTCCAGAGTTGCTTTCATTGTTCTTCCATTAGCCAGCTAAGGCTGGAGAGATTATAGCAGTAGTGTTTTAAAACAGGCATGTAATTGGCTATTTCCAGTATAAACAAACCTCTAGCCCAAGGGACGCTTTGACCTCTATAACTGACATGTTCCGTATGAAAAGAGAGTGGGTCACCTTTGTGTGTTTTCTGTGTCAGAGAAAACATGCCATGTGCATGTGACCTGTTAAATACTTTTCCTGAGAAGATCGCATTCTGGTACATTTCGGTGCTGGTTCCTAGCGTGCTCAAAGAAACACAAAGGTGATGAAACTTATCTGTAGTCATCAACAGAAAATCGACCCTGTTGATCCCCTAAGTGAGCCTTGGAAAATTAGATTGCTGAAATGATATAATGAAAGCTATCACAATGACTTCTGCTTGGCAGTTCACCAAAGCCCCTGCAGATATAGCCTACTCTCAGTGGGCTTCAAACATTATACAGAAATGTTTTTTTAAGAAGGAATATATATCTGGCAGAAATAATGAAGGCCATGAAGCTCATTGTGATGACTAGTATATAGATGAACAGCCCTTGTTTTCAATGTTATATGTAAGAAAATAGACAGCAGAGCGCTTTAAAGGACTGTGAAAAATGTTTATGTTTTTACATATGTATAGGCAAGCTTGGGTATTACTGTCAATTTTCTGAATGGGACAATATAAAACAGCCTTCAAAAGGCTTACATCATACTATATTTCACTGTACATTGACACTTGTGAGAGTGAGCTGTTTTAACAATGACAATGCTGTGTGTGTTTGTGCGTGTTAGGTTATCAGTGTCAATTATCTCTGATGTATTTTTTTTTTATTTTGCCTATGTATTGTATTAAAGTTGCCACTTTATAAAAACAATATTACATTAATATTAACGCTGATGTCTTTACTGGCAATTCAATGTCATTTTCTACATTCAAAAAGATGCAAGATGGTGTCAGCCAGATTTGTATGAGACTAGACTGGCGTAAGACTGTCACTGCATTCTAAACAGGATAAATCCGCCTCAGAAAGATGACTTTGGAATAAAAACAGTCGAGGCCGCAATACTCAAAGCCTGTTAGAAACCAAAGTACTCAAAACGTGGCCTCTTTGGAATGAACTGATGGACACTTTACTCCTTCAGTTGTTGCTGCAAGCCTAATAGTGTTACAACCATACATCCTCTTAGTAAGATGATGTAGAGCGTTCTACACTCTTAAGAATACAGGTTTCAAAAAGTGTTTTGTACAGGGATGCCATAGAAGAATCTGCAACGCTACAAGGATTAAAAATAACGTCTTGGATGCTAGAATAGTCCTATTTAACCCTTTAGACGTTATGTTGTGACGACAGACCGGGATCTTGCCTAGAGCCCTGATTCGCTCTGCTTAAGAGAAAATGCCAATGAATATTAGCAAGTGGTTAAACAATCCTGAGTCACTCCCCTTCATCCGGGTATAAAGAGGCGACAGGTACAACCACTCATCAGATTTTGCTAAGGAGCCGAGAATGAGTCCCAGCTCTCAGTGATAGTTCAAGGTTGTGGCAAGCGGACATAACATCTTCATTCCCTGTCGTTCCCTGTCTGTCAGTCACTACGAGTTATGTTGTGACGACAGACTAGGGTCCAATAGAAAATGCCACAACCTGAACCTTTTCTTTTCTCAGTTGACCCAAAGCCCCAACTGGCTGCGGTGCTGAAGCACCAGGTCCCTGTGCTCACACATCTTATCTTGTGACTGGGTCAAAATGAGCCAGTCGTCGAGATAGTTGAGGATTCTGACACTCTCCGCAGACAGGGAGAGCCCGAAGGGCAGAACCTTGTATTGCCATGCTCGTCCCTTGAACACAAACCGCAAAAAACTGACATACGGAAGTATGCATCCTTCAGGTCAATTAATGCAAACCAATCCTGAGTGAATTTCTTTCTGCGTGGACTTTTTGAATGGAAGCTTGTGCAGGGCCAGATTCAAAATGCGCAAGTCCAGGACGGTCGAAGACGATGAAATAAGAGCATGACCATCAGCTCTGAATCAGATTCACCGGTAGCCTCAGCACCCAAAAGGTGCAGCTCCGCCTCATCTTCCTCCTCATCTTCCTCCTCGGCTGAGGAAAACTCCTGATGCAGCGAGCGACCTCTGATCATCCCTCAATGCTCCAAACGAAACATAAGGACCGTCCATGGATGGTTCCACCGAATCACCTGGAAGCCTGCCAGGACAGCTACTCCACAAGGGGTGAGTGGTCCACAGGCCTAGTACTGGTGGAGTGCCACTCACAGTCACCCTCAGATCCCCCAGAGTGCCAGCTTCTGCCAGTGGCATCCCAAAGGGGCATGGCCCAAACAGTAGGGCTGGGGGTATGCGATTATTTTTAAAATGATTATTGGGCGATTATTTTATCGAATAGTCAGCTATTCAAATTACTAATTAGATGATTTATCTAACTATTATTTTTCTGTTGCATTATTAAAAAAAAACAAAAAATCACTAATTGCCCCTAAAGATTAAAAAGATTACTTTTTTTATACAAAAGTATCCAAAGCCAAACATCTTCTGCTTTAAACAAAATAACAGCAGTGTTATACAAAATGGTTTTGTTAAACAAAACAGTACCAATAATTCTAGTTTAAAGGTTTTTTCTTGTTCTGTGTTGGCCAATGTAACCCCAACCCGAGACTTTAAGTTCTATGTGTCTGTGTATTCGCTGTATTGACCCTTGGATTGTGCGTTCAAACAGTGTATTCAGTATATGAGCCATAACTTATTCACTTATTATAAGCTCGTCTGCCCACTGTCATCGGCCCCGTCCATGAACACAGGCAACACGCCTTAAAGTGAAAGGACGATGTAATGCTTATGAGACAGGTGCGTCGTCTGGTTTCTCCTAGGTCTGCCGTCAGGCTTTATCATTCTGCACTCGCAGCACGACGGGATTGAACTGTGTTCCCATAGCGTCTTAGCAGACGCAGTACGAGTGAAAGTGTCGAAAGGAAACAAATAGGTTACTTTCGTAACCCAGGTTCCCTGAAACACAGGAACGAGTACTGCGTCCCTTGCCGTCCTGCAAATGTTCGGTGCTTCAGTCAAGGACAAGGTAACCTGAAGATGGCGGTGCGCTGCCCGGTTATGTATACATGCGGACACGCCCCATCAGGTGAGCTTCGATGGGACCCGCCGTTGCAGTTATCACTGCTTGATTGAAAAGACTTTAGTTAAGGGGAAAAAAGTGGCACGTGTGGGTGTGGGCGTGATGTGTCAACTACTGGATTTGACGTCAGCGTTTTTTTCGTCGAATTGATTCGACGTCATTGATGCATCACTGCTGGCCTACCAGACGGTAAAGAGAACCTCCGTGGCCTCCGTGGAGACAGGTAACGCCCGCACCCAAGCAGGGGCGGATCTAGAAAATTATTCATGGGGTGGCATTAAAATTATGAGGGTTGGCAACACTGAAGCCAGCATCCTTGCATGATTTTTGTAGATTTAAGGAACGCTATTCTTATTCGATGTATACAGTAGGGTGCGCATTTTTACATTGTCCTATTAAAAATTAAATGAAGACATTGAGTCAAAAATGCATTAAAAATGTACAAAAACCACATTTAAATCACCAACATATATCTTCAAAATGAATAAAATAAATCACAGTATTAAGTGCAAC
This sequence comes from Enteromius afrohamiltoni, assembly GCA_034779775.1. NCBI lineage: Eukaryota > Metazoa > Chordata > Actinopteri > Cypriniformes > Cyprinidae > Enteromius > Enteromius afrohamiltoni. The sequence goes on from JAUYWG010000042.1 coordinate 18,012,952, forward strand.
AAGAGCAACAAAATTAAGTATTCAAATATCTCGGATAAGACATGAAAACAAATTCAAGAATTTTAGGTCAAGTATCTCTTCTTACTGGAAGAAGTCTTTGGGTTTGAGTCATTCACGATAGCCCCATAAGCTGAAAATAAATGGACAACTTGATAGAAAGAGCATGAATTTCATTTTAACAGTATGGAGGAACAGAAACAAAAATTCTCGAGAGCAATTTTTCAATGGAACATGAACAATACAGACAAATTGCAATACAATATAAATATGCAGTGACTGTGGAAAACTTTGCTTCTATAATTATCGTAGCATGGAGACTGCGTCATGATTATTTTCAAAGTTTTTCTCTGGTTTAATGAAAATACAGTTTTTTTCTTCAAAACTATTGCAATGTTTGTTATGTTGTTTACAGTCGAGTCTCTCTCTCTCTCTGCCAGGACGATCTCGAAGCGTAGCTGAACTGATAACTTCGGTCCCCGAGAAAAGAAATAAAAGCCCGCCTACACTGAAAGCTGATTGGCTTAGTAAACCAATCAGGATGCTCTCTGTCTAGCACGCTCAATGAACAGGCACACACACACGCACAGTTCACATGCACGCACGGTCGATCTCTCTCTCTATCTTTCTCTCCGCCTTTTTCGCGCATCATAAGATGCAAGATGCAGACATTAATGTCTCGCATGCACGCGTGTGCCGGCTTGGTGTAGATTCCGGAATATTTTGTACAATTTGCGGGCATCAAGGAGCCACTATCAATATACGGGGCACTAGAGCTGGGCAAGGCTTTTTCTTAGGGTGGCAATTGCCACCCCGTGCCACCCCGGTAGATCCGCCCCTGCACCCAAGAGGACACAGCTAAAACAGCATCTTGAAAAATGTTCAGAAATTGCTCTTTTGTGAAACACCCAGGTGATTTGCTTGACAGGGAAACCACTGATCGTGTCACAGAAAAACTTCTGCTTCAGCTTCCTCTTCATTGCAACTCTTCAAAGCAGCAGGCATAAACTTGCAGCTTCAAAGCAAAAATCTGATAAGTGGAGTGCTGTCGCCTCTTCATACCCGGATGAAGGCTACAATTTTCATTGGCGTTTTCTCTTAAGCAGAGCGAATCAGGGCTCTAAGCAAGACCCCATCATGACATAAATCGTAGTGACTGACAGACAGGGAACATAATTTACTTTACCATTCTTCTCCCGTGACTTATGTCTTCTGCCATTTTAGAGAGTATCACAACGTGTGCGAATGCTTTAATCTAGATGTAACCAAGGCTGATTACATAAAATACGTTAAAGCTTGCATATGCAGTGCATTGCGATACTCTCTAAAATGGCAAAAGTCACAGGAGGAGAATGGTAGAGTAAGCTTAATTAATTGTTATTTTTGTTTTCTTTGCGCAAAAATAGTATTCTCCTGGCGTCGCAAAAAGTTGAGTCACTGATGTCACATGGACTGTTTTACCAATGTTTTTACTACCTTTCTGGATCTGGAATAATTTCAGTTGCGTTGATGTCTGATGGTGCTCTGATATCATCCAAAAAATATCATCTTATCATCAAAGATATCATCTTAATTTGTTTTCTGAAGATGAACAAAGGTCTTACGGTTTGGAACGACATGAGAGTAATTTAATGACAAAATGTAAATTTTTGGGTGAACTAACCCATGAAGAACATTTAAATGTGCAGTCAGAGTGTGAATTTAAGCCAGCTAGCAGTAATATTGTGAATTGCCAACATCTCGTTACCCCACTCATCACTCCCATTTTGATGTACGGTGGCCAATACAGAAGATGTTAAGATGTCGAGGTCTGAGACAGAGAAGATAGAGATAAAGATGGCTTTTTTTTTTTTTTTAAAAAGACAATGGAATGGAAAGGTTTTATGGAACCATTGATGGCAATAAAGAACCTTTATTTTCAAGAGTGCAAGAAATTTTTTTCATTTAAAACTCTCATTTTAGAGCCAGAGTAGTCAGTCCTGGAGTGTTACTTAGTGCATACTGTAATTAGTTACTTGGACGATGTACAGCATGTCATTGTAAAGCGGTGAGCGGAGGCGTGCAGATCCATTTGCAGGGTTTTTATTGGGAATGGTCGTACAGGCAGAGTTGGTAACAGCAAACAGAATAGTACAGGCAAACCAGAAGGTCGGCAACAGGGTAAATAAACACAGATGAAACGGTCAGAGATGATGGCCTAGGCAAATCAAGACTTCGCAAAAGGCATTTGTGGAGATCAGGCTTATGTAATGAGTCATAGATATTTTACCATTAACATGTGACTACCCCACTAATCAGGCGGATTGGATCATTACCCAATCAGAACAAAGAATATTTACGTATGTCAAAAAAAGGTGATTTTGATACTTTATGAAGCAGTATGCACATCACTAGGGATCAAGACAACCATCGGAAAATACAATTACATTTACATTTGATTTTTTTGGACAACATGCAGATGCAAGTCACAATTTAATGTCAGGGTTATGTAGGTCAATTACATATTTTGAGCAATTGTCCAATCAGAGCCATTTTTTACACAGAGCTGTACAATAATAAGAGCTATTTCTCATTAGTGTCATATTTTGGCTGTTTATTCAAACAGTTTCCTGTATTTTTTCCTGTAAAATACTTGACCCAGTTGTTTTGATTTTCATATTTCAGTTCTGCTGCACCTATCTTGAGCTTTTTTACTGCTTCCCACTGCAGAATGAGTAAGATATCTTTACTCAAAGTCCCAGTGTGTTCATTTATAACTGGGGTTGTTTTGGGTCAGATATTATATCACAAAGTACCAACTGAATTATATTAAGCTGTATGTTCTGGAACGCTTTTTGACTTTATTACAGCTGTTGGGATATTTTGCTTATACTAGCACCCTTAGTACAACATTGCATCATTTAAAAGGGTGTTTTTATTTTTTTACTAAAGTCTTAATAAGGGAAAGAACCCCACCTGCAAAAGTACAGTCCAACAACTAACAGACCCGTGTGGACTCCCACATCTCAAACTCCTTATGTTGATCATTAGGAACATGACAGCACCATTCCTTTCCCCTAACTAGCCTCACATTTGTTCATGCCGCAGTGGTCTTGCTATGGTTTGCTGTGGGTAGAAGTAATAGTGAGGTGTGAAATTCTGAGCCACTTTGAGCAAACTGTGATCGTCTTATCAGTGGACCCTTTTTAATGGGATTTTCTGCTCTGCCTGCCAGTGCTGTTTTGCTGCTTGTTGTCTGAGTGTCTCAACTCCAGCTAACATGCAAAGTTTGTTCCTTGAGAGAGAGAAGATTAAAGCAAACAGCACATAGCTCAGATGGGGTCTTGGTCCACACCGTATCTCTGTGCATAAACAGACATATAATATGTTTAAGGCGATATAGGGTTAGAAATCTCCCATTCTCTATATCAGTATATGAAGTGGTTCCATTAATAATGCGGGAGCTGATAAAGAAATAATACTTGAAGTTTAATTATTCTTCATTGACAGATTCTTGTAAGTGTGCAATTTAACTTATCCTCTGAAAAAGAGGTTTTAATGAGCGCACAGAGCGCTCGCTATGAGATAATGTTGTACATTGTTAATATGTCTCATGACAGTAAGCTCATTTCAGTTAATCATTGGCTAAATAATTAGGCTAAAAAACTTTTCTAAGTACATTTCTAAAATTACATTTGCAACATAATAATGCAATGTTATTTACAGATACCTATTAATTCTTTCATTCTGAGGGAGGGGCTTTATAAAACCAGGAAATAATCTGATAATTTATCAGAGAAGCCTGCCCCAGGGTGTAAAATAAAGGTAAATTATGTGAAAAATAATGTTTTTGTTTGTTTGTTTGTTTGTTTTTTAACGAAACATAAACATGTGTTGGATTGCAACCTATAAACACAAATAGAGAGAAAAAAATGTATAATAATAATAATTCAGTCAACCACCCCTTTAAAGAAACTTGTTCCACTATAAATTACTTTTTGTGCAATGGAAAGGTTTTATGGAACCACTGATGTCAATAAAGAACCATTTTTAGAATGCATATGAATGCATAGAATGCATTTTTAGATTGCTTATCTTTTGTTATTTACAAATGATTATATTTCACATAATTTTAGTCAAATAAAAATACATTTTTCCTTTACAGATTTGTGTAAACATTAGGGTGTTATGTCACCATTATAGAGATTAACATCATATTCTTATTTTATTCTCAATTTACAGTGTATTTTTCTGATATCACTGCAAAATGCATGTTGAACATACATATATATATAAAATTTTGTGCAGCCACTTACCATTAAGTAACAATAACATGAAAGCGATGGCTTAACAGTTCACCAAGCCCAAAAAAACAAAACAAAGCAGTATATCAAAAAAGATATACTTAAATAAATAGGGGTGGTTTGATGTGCATATTTAGCTTGCATTGCCATGAATACCTGTCCTTTTGAATTTGTGTTCATAGTGAGTTCATGAAAAGATATAGCAAGACTTAAAATTTATTATCACTCTTGCATTGAATAATCATGAGCAGTTATGGCCTATATAAGCCGTTCTCTTCATATTTAAATTTCCTAGTGAATCTAAACATATTGGTCTTTTATATACTGTGGCTTTGAGTTGCAGCGATATAAATGTAAATCATATAGTGTCCAATGAGCCTTATAAAATGCCCCGTCATTTCAAATATACCATGACCAGCCTATAATAAGTGGAAGTGATATAGTGTATTATAAAAAGATTAATGGCCATAAAAATTCTGAGAAATATCCAATGGAATTTCTCAGCTTTTGTTTTTCCGAAACATCATTCTTAGTGCCAGTTTGTGATGGTTAAAAAAAAGGCTTATTGAAACATGTCTCTTATTGAAACATTTTTTTCCATTTCACTACTGGGTCTTGAAAGCAAAATAATTCTGTGTAAATGGCCTCTAAGAAACACATTCTTTACATTAAAATCCTCATATTCACATGAGAACAGTGCTATCATTTTTTTTTCTCAGTAAAGCCTTTGTTCCTGGGATTATCTAATGGCCTATGAGTGTCTGCTCTGGAGGAAAGGATTCCATGGCTTAGAGCTATCTGATAACTAGGCTACGTATGAGCTTTTTCATTAGAGACAGTCAATTATCTTTAAAAGGCTTGTTGTGTAAAGTTTGATGGAACACAGCCTCTTGTCTGATTCAGACTTGTAGATGTGATCTCTGTACATCAGCACTCTCAAGAGAGAAGTTGACGTGATGACTCTGAAAATTGAACACAATTAATTCAAATTCATTCATTTTATGATAATCCTCCTATATATTAGGGAAATATACTAAAGAAGGACAGAAAGACATACACACAAAAGAAAAAAAATTGAATTTCTTCTATATCTATTATAGATACACTATAAAAAAAATGTACAAAAGTCCTCAAATTCAATACATTTTTGTTTATTGCCACATCAACATTTGTATTTTTTATTTCCATGTACTGTAAATAATTAAGAGACCCTGGGGATATATTTTTAGTAGCTAAATGTAGTCATTTTTAAATGTACTTTTCAAATTTCATTTTTGTAACACCTAATTGTCAGTCTGAGCCAACATTTTTTAAAATTACTTAGAATGGTTTGACCATTTACATAATGATGAAGTATGCAAGTGAGATCTTTCTACTGATTATAAAATGCTGCGTTTTCATCCAATACACACTTCATCTTGATTGTCCTCCAGCTCAAGTTTCAGAAAAAAATAAAAAATGAAAAAGTTTCAAATTGATTAAGTTAATCCTTTTGAATTTATTTCTTAATTCTGTAGCCTTTCTGAATCACAAATCCAATCTTTTTAAGCTTTTAACAAACAATATTTTAAATTGCATTTGAAAAGACATTGATTACATGTAAGTCATTTTAATTCTCTTTACTTCATATTTCTATGGTCGGGTACTGAATATTGTAATCAGTGTAATGAAAGCAGAATATTTCGCTTGTATATTTTACAATGATAGTAATAAATCTACAGCTCCAGCATTTTATGTTCAGTAGCTAGCCAAAACCAATGTCTAAAACCTCCCTTACACTTTGTCCCTGCACCACTTGGCTGGCTCTGTGCTCAAAAAATCAGCGTGATCTCTTTGTGTGAAACTCCTTTTGTGATGCTAAGGCTGCCATTCTCATTCTCTCTGGATTCCTCATCATGCACCTGAGCATGCCACACATCAGTGTTTCATTGACAGCTGATGATGATGGCTTTTTTACAGAGATCTTTCTGTAGTAATAATCTTAATGTTGGCCGATCAATGCACACATCTCATCACCACTGAAATGGTCTGTACATGAAAACCGATAGAAAGGCAAATGAACTGGTGAATTTAAAGTGATCAAAACTCTTAGCTTCTTAATACACATGTTGATCAGAGAGTAATGTTCAAAGGTCAAAATCCTTATAATTTTGGTTAACCTTATTGTTATGAGTTTATTCAAAGTTATGAACAAACCTTTTCAGTTTGATTTGATTGTTTTTACAAAATGGGATGCTTTGAACATTCAGGGAACATTCAAAAATAACATATTTATAACTTAATTGGAATACTAGGAATATTTTTTGAATGCTATATGTAGATATGTGCTTTGTGATTCAGTTGCAATAGAGTTATCTAGCGATTCCAATATAGCGTGTAAACCCAGAGAACTGTTCTGATTGGCTATTTTGAGATTGATTGCGCGGCGTCATGCCTCATTTCATGTTCAGATAAATCATTTGGTGCTGGAGGTTTGCCAAGTATTATGGCACTGCATATACTGATATATAACAGTAAATAAAAAAACAAGACAAACAAAGACAATGTCAGTTAAAAGACCTGCTAATGTGTCACAATGCTGATGTGTTCAAACTTTCTTCAAAGGAAGTTTGCATGTTGTTTTTTAATGCCAATTTGAAACCCCTCTTAAATAAGAATTTTTTTTATTGTTCTGAAATCATAGTTTTATCATAGTTTTGCAATAGCCTTTATCTGCCGGGTGAACCTTTTTAGATATTGTTTTATAATCATACAATTTCATTTAACATAATGTATTTTCTCAGGGCAAACGTAGTGTATAAAATGCTATAGCCTAAAACAATATTTTTTTAATTCTCAAAAATGATCTTTTAAAATGTTGCTGTTGTGTTAATATTTTTTTTTAATAGCTTATTAAGACGTTTAGGCGTTTTAGACGTTTATTTTATACACTGAGACCACGTAATACATATAAGCTAATGTGCTCAATATGCTGCATGTAAATAAATTGTATTTCTTTCAAAATCCGTAATTCTGACGAAACAAGAGGTCTAAAAACACGTGCATTTTGAGCTTAAAATTGTGTTTATGCCATATAGCTATTTATAAAGTCAGACGCTACATCGAAAAAGTAAAACAGTAATGAGACATAGAGTGTTTGTTTGCATCCAAGCTGCACTCATCACCTCTCTTCTGTCCCTTTAAACCTCCAGCTGGTTGGCGAGACTCCTGCGGTGGCATTTAACTGAGTGGGTGACGTCACTAAACTTTCCAACGCACGGTGTGTGTGTGTGTGTGTGTGTGTGTGTGTGTGTGGGGGGGGGGAAGATGAGGGAGTGAGTGTGTGTGTGTGTGTGTGTAGAAGACAGCGTGTGCGTGCACTGCTCTGCTCAGGACGCGCGAAGGATTCGTGTTTTTCGGTGAGTGGATCGTACTTTTCCTTTGGAAAGTAAGCGCCTCGGGAACGCGGATTGTGTTTGTACGTCGCATCTCTTAAAAAAGAAAACTTGAAGTCCTGGAAAGTGAGTCAGCCTTTGTAGAGAACGTGTGTAAAACTTTCTTTTACGTTCTGTTCGTCAGATTAAGTAGTTTCAGCCACGATGCAATCATTGGTTTGTTTAAAGCAGTATCCTAGAGGAATGTTATGGACGGGGTTTTTAAGGATGGAATGCGCTCGAGCAGGTTCCTTCTGTAGCACGGACGCACGAGAGCCAGCAGGCAGGATCTTTTACTGTGGTCTTCAAATTGGCAAGTGGATTTTATGGAGTAACGCTAGTCGTGTATTTGTTGCTGGACATAGATGTTGCATCTCATTAAGCTTGGATTTGGGTTTTAATTAGCCGAAAAGTGCAGGCTATCGATGCGCCTGACAGCTGTTTATTGTTTGTTTTCAGAGTGATGCTGTATAGTTATTGACGCCATGAATCTGTACGTTTTTTAGGTGAATGGTTTCTACCCTGTAGTATTTTTTTTATCCTCTTTGTTGTGTGAGAGAAAATATATTTAGCAGACAGTTAAGCAGGCAGTGTATTAGACAGTTCTCCACTTCACCTGTATACACTGTACCTGCCAAAGTAGGCTTATTAGTCTGCCTGTCTTTTTATTTGTCTGTCTATATATATGCTAATTTGTCTGTCGAGGTGTTTGCGTTCATCTGTCTAGCTGTTTGTTTCTGGTCTGATAGGTGCTGTAGCAGATAGGCTACTGTCTGCTTGTCTTTCTGTTTATTTGTCTGTCTACTGTATCTATCTGTCAATCTGTGTAGCTGCCTTTCAGTCTGTTTTTCTATATCCGTTTACCTGTTTTCCATGTCTGATTACTGTCTGTATACATGTCTTTCTTTGTATTTATTTGCTTAAGATTTTTATATTTATTTTTTTGCTGTCTATTTGCTTTTGCATAGACATATCATGATCATATTAAGTTACATTTTCTATAGCGTACACAAGGGTTTCATCCTACTTTTTTTTTTTTTTTTTTTCCCAGGAGTTAAAACTTCTTTTGGGCCATGTAGTGCCCCTGGAAAGAATTAGCGATGTCTGTCCATGGATACCTCTAGAGGCCATTTCCTGGCTGTAATCTGCATGACAATACCTTTTCCTTCAGTGTGAGCCAGTTAGATGTACTGAATTTACAGTCCCTCTCTGAGAAAAGCAAACTGATCACTGAATCTCAAGTCCTCCACCATTCTGCTATCGCAGATATTCTCCCAGTAAAGGCAGATTCATTCTTGCAATTTATTCTCTGGATTAGAAGACTGTAAAAATGCTACAGTAAAAACCTGTTAATTGGTTAATGTTAAGTTTTCCTACTTACTATATGCGGTAAAAACCGTACTAGACATATACGGTAGTATACCGTTTTTTGGAAGTGGAAAAAGAACATATAATTTGCAGTAAATAACTGACATTCCCAGATTTCTCTATTACATTTTATTTTTTGTTGTCTCTGAATGAATAACTGTTTCTTCTTAGTGTTTTACTCATCAGTTGTGTAAATCAGGGTTGTTTGTTACATCTAATGTTGTTAGATTAAATGTTTATTGCAATATTTCAGTTTTGCATCATGCTAGTGTTTAGTGTTTGTGTGAATGACACTTTGCACCTTTTACATATGTTCATATTTAAAAGCTTATGAGTGTATTACAGAGATACAAAAGATTTCGTACTTAAATAGATTGGTATATTAACATTATATAAGCTAATGTAAATTTAAGTTAAATTCATAAAACCTAAAATGTTGCTACCATATTTTTCTTGCAACCACAGCTGTTTTTTTTGTTTGTTTTTTTAACCATACATTTTATGGTAATATTCATTATGAAAAGGACTAATAAAAACTTGCATGCATAACCTTTGTTAGTAAATAGAAATGTAAAAATATACACTGCGCTAGTGCTCAATATATTTAATATAAAAAACCTGTTATACCCTTAACAAAATAAATAATTATGTGAATAAACAGTACAGTACAAGGCAAAACACAAATCAAGACTTTTCAAAAAACTTCAGAAATTTAGAATGAATGAACTCTTTGTATTGCATGTGTTTTAAACTAAGTTCAAATATGTGAATAGCTTATGTATAACTATTATATAAAACGTATACTGTCTGTTCCTTACACAAAACACTTTTTAAAAAGCACTTTTTTGTTGTTTTTTTTTGTTGAACACCACTGAAATAATTTTGTTTTTATTGGCTGAATAAACTTATTTAAGGTTAGTTTTTATTTTTCTCGACTATATTACTTGTATGAAAGAGCAATAATATCACACCATATGAATATTTTAATGTTCTCAGTTCTCACTGGTTTTCTAGGTTTGTGTTTGTAAGTTTACTATGTATGCCTTTGTTTGTCTAATGGAGGACATTGTTATTGTATCCGAAAACTTTGGCTGGCTTTTATGTGTAATGACATGTTTCCTTTCTTCTAAAACATATCACCTTTGTTCATAGATTGCATAGATGCATTACTGATCTGAAAGCATATTTGTTTTCGTCTTTGGCAAACACGAAACTCCAAAGCTCTTTTTAATTACAAATGCCCAATGTAGTTGATTATTCAGGATGAATTTCCTTTTTTATGAAAGAAGTGGGGAGGTTTTTTAATGTTTGCAAATGCAGTTTTTAAATTGCCTCTGAACTGGGAAGTTAATAAATGTGCAAGATGTGAATTTTCGGTGATGTGCTGATTTGCAGTTTTTATAGCTCCAAAGAAGTGAAGGTTCTGTGGAGTTATACACACATTAACTTAACTTATCTAAATGAGGACAAGCCAGAGCCTTTACTGTTTTTATATCAAGCTAATTATAAATACTACAGACTACCCTTAACCCCTAAATGGAAATGTTTGCAGTTTTATAATAATTTATATAATATTTATGCATGAATAAAATTTCATATTGAGGGCATCCCCGGATCTCCCTAAGGATGGTTTTGTCAGATTGAGCTCACTTCTGAGGACAAATGTGTCCCCAAAGTGTAGCTAAGTAAATCCACATAAACGTATATTAGATTTGCATTCTTTGGCGTGCATTAGTCCTTTAGAAACCTTGAAGAGAGGAAAAATCGAATTAACAATCTGTTAATAGGCCTAGCACATCTTACAATGCATAACTGTAATTGCATTACTCATTGATTATTTCAGGGGTGTTCAGCTCTTCTATTTTGCCATCCTTTTAGCATAAATATCATGCTTGAATAAAGGGTATTTCGCTTTTTATGCTCAGTGGTATTCATGACTTGACTCTATTCTTCATTTCTCATTTTAAACTTTTTTTTTTTCTCTTTGCACTTACATACATTGAACTTCTTGTCAGATTGCAGTTTTAAAAGTACAATCAATTGGCGTTACTAAATGTGAAAAAAATAACGATCAGAATCTTTCATTTGCCAGATGTATTTTTGAAAGCACCAAATTGCAAATGAGGGCATACATAAAAAAGGATGAGGCAAACATCCAGTGACCTCATTACTGGTACAGACAGTGAATTGTCTGAATATAATGGCTCTGTCATGAACATGAATTTTTTACTTTATTACATTACATCATTTTTTTTTACAACTAAAATTGCTTTCTCTGTATTTAAAGTCCAGATTAGAGGAAAACCATTAGAACTTGCAATTGAGCAGGATTGATTGAAATAATTCTAATTAACTTGAAACTTTAAAAAAAAGATTGGCTTTGTTGATTTAAAAATATTATTATTATTATTATTAATATATATTTTGTACTGTAACATTGGCTCAATCAGAAGCATGCATTGGCGTGGAACTATTTTTGCCTGTTTGTAAATATTCTTTTACATTTGTCTTTGGTGATTGATTGATTTAACATATTGGGTGGTTTGATGTCAATGGCATTTAGTTGGGAATTATTTTAGAACCGGCTAAAGTGTTCATCACAGAGGTATCGTAGGTCTTTAAAAGCCTTGAAATGTTGTGTGAACCACTGTACTTTTATTGAGCTTTTAATTTTTATCCTATTTGGAAGTTGAAAAAGTCACAAGCGAGATAAATGCAGTGTAAAACCCTTTAGTCTTTTATGGCATGTCCAGTGACAAACATTTATTTACTCAGCATTTTTCCTATAAATCTGTCATGTCTTAATTAGGTTGTTACCTTTTCTAACCCCAGAAGAAGCATAAGGAAAAATGTTCTATATATAAATTAGGGGGGTAACGATACGTTGTATCGTATTGAACCGTTCGGTACGAGGCTTTCGGTTCGGTACGCATACGAAATTCTTTTTTTAAATTGTATTTTTGCCGTATCGAAAACATACCGAACCGTGACACTACTGTATCGTGTCCTATCAAACCGAACCGTGATTTTTGTGAACCGTTACACTCCTAATATATATATATTCTGCTGCATGTTATAGCCGCTAAATTATTCTAATCTATTCTTACTTTTGTGGCTTTTACCAGATGACTGTGGAGGTTTGAAGTTCATACCGTCCAGCACTTAGTCGTACTTCTGACTCTGCAGTTTTCTATTTGTTTTAAGCAGTGTATAATGCCCCCCCCCCCTGTCTGTTATTTTGTGTATACAATTATCTTTTAGTTGTTTAGAATCATGTTCATTGATTCCAGTCTTCATTATTTTGCATTAAAAGTATCTGGAAGCATTTTTTAAGAAATACTTCAGCATCGTGGTTTTTGCCATCCCATACAATCTCATTACTTAAGCTCCCATTAGAGTTTAAATCTATCAGCCATTTGAAGCTAAGTTATTTGAAAAGAACAAGCTGTTTGTAACTTAAATATTCTGCTAGGCCTATATAACTTGATTTGAAGTTATTTATGTGGGCGTCCTAATCAGTATGTGCCAAGTTCTTCCCGAGCTAGACCCATAAAAATCATTCTCATGAAACCCAATGAGATTTATTTTTCTTCATTACAAGGCTTGTCTCCATTGACAGTTGTGCTGGAATGGGATTTGCCCTGATTTTATGCAGCTGTTGATGCCCAGTCTTGAGATGTCAGCACAAAGCAATTTACCTTCCCTATCCTAATACGATAAAGAGATGATGGGTGCACCAACAGAAGCTGTTGTTGTGTTGGCCGACAGCTTAGTCCATCCAATTTTTATGTTCTTTATTGATTGTGATTGTTTTAAGGCACAGGCCAAGTCTGAACTATTTAATTTTACAGCATCTTTTACTGTGTTCCAATCATACTCTTCACAAGGCAAGAGCTTGTCAATGCTCTTAAATTCTTAAAATGTCCCAAATCACAGTATTAGCACCTGTGATGAACATGTGATTTCCAGTCATTTTTCACCACTCTTAACATGACTGCAGATAATTCACATGCCACTGTGATTTCTGAGTGCCTGTTCAGTGCCACATAATTTCCCAACCTGTGAAGCCATTATCATGTCTAATGTCACGCTTTTGCAGTAAAAGGCCAGGTACTATAAAAGCATCGCTGAGTTATTTGCAAACTAAATTGCGCTTGCAGTTCTGTTGTTTTCAAATGGCTCACACGGATGGTATGCACACTTGTTGCCATGTAGTTCCTAATTTGCATGTTTGAAAATGCCTTTTTAAATTGAGTCTTTCGCATGAGCAGGCACACTGTTTTAATGCAGAGCTGATTAAGGTCAAGTTGAAGAGAGAAGAAATGAAATCTCTGAAATATAATCTGCAAAGGGTGTATTGTGCAGGCTTGTGCATCATGGGAAGTGTGTGCGGATAAGATGCTGGAGAGACTTGTGAGAGAAAAGATAAAGGGAGAACTGGTGTGTGAGGAGAATGTGTGACCTCAGGTGATGGATTATTGAAAACCTCTCCCACAGGACACTATTCTTCATTGACAGGTATGGCTTAGACTTTGTGTATGCCAGTCAGCAAGTGTGTTTCATCCAGTGCTTTAGGTATTCTTTAACTAAGCCAGCACCTGGAGTGGCAGGTAAAAATGAAGGAATGAACAAAAATAGTTTTTATAATAGAATGCATACCTTAAAGGACCCTAGAAATAAAACGTATGCCATTGTTTACTCACCCTCATGTTGTTCAAAGACTTGAAGGGAAAGTTTTAGTTGTGTCTTCACACTTCACTCTTTTCCATACAATGGTAGTCATAGTTACCTTAGGGGGAAAAAAGCACTATGAAAAGTAGTTGTGTGCTATACTGCGTTATGAGAACTTTTAAAGGATTATCGCTTTTTGCAGCATTGGAAAACTGTTCCTCTACATTTCTGTGAAACTTCAAAAATGTAAGATTCACAGCCCTTTTTAGCTGATATGGTATGGAAATAAAAAAACACAGGTAACTTTAAATTATTTTCGCACAAGTTCAAAGTTTGTTTTTTATTTTCAAACGTGGAAAAAACTTAAAATACATTGAAAATAATATGGTAGCACCAAATCAAGCTGTTTTGTACAGCTAAAAATAATTACATTCTCAAATGGCCACGCCCATTTATACAGGAAGAAAAACGTGGATTTGAAACGTCAAATTATTGGTTATTAAAGATGCTTAGTTTCTTGCACAACACTGTTATCAATTTGAAACTAATATGTTTGCATTGCTTTTACGATACAGTATGAGTCTTATGAAATACATCACAATAACAGAGATCAAAGCAGACAAACAGCGTGATTGCTTCAGCAAATGCATTTTTTCTCATGTTTGCTTTTGTTAACGCTATCCATTTAGTGTAGGCGGTGCATTATTTTTTGCAATAGAGCATTAACCTTTTAGCACCACTTACCAGACATTTAATTTCCAAAATACTGTTAATAACTACCATAATAAAGCATTGGCAATCTACATTGAATTTCTCCCAGGCCGATACCCCCTTTTAGCAGTCCCCCTCCAACACAACTTTGTGTGTCATTCTATACAGGTTTATGAAAATTATAATTCAACAGGAGACAGCACTTTCTCAGAGAACACAAGAGCACGATAGAATTAAGTTGATAGAATCGGACAAATGTGTGGGGTGTTGACCATCCAGCAGCATCACAAATATCGGCCATGGAGACCTCTGCTAGCAGGGCCTTTGAGGACGCCACACCACGTGTCGAGTGCGCTCTGACTCCTAGACTCAGCGGGAGTCCAGAGGACTCTTATGACATATTGATGGCATCCACTATCCAACGGCTTAAAGTCTGCTTGGTATCTGGAAGCCCCTTCTTGCGGGGACCAAAGCATACAAGCAACTGCTCAGATTTCTCCATGGGGCAGCTCTGTAGACTGGACACACACAGTTTAGCTTCTGCTGACCAGGCTCCCTGAAGGGAGGAGGGTTAAAGGTCAGTAGTACTGGGTGAGGTGTGACCGTAGGTACCTTGGGACTGCAACCCGTTCGTGAATACAGGAAGGCTTTGGCCATGCCATGCACAAAGTCGAGATGAGAAGGGGCCACTGAGAGGGCCTGAAGGTCACCTACTCTCCTCAGAGAACAGAATGCTAGCAATAGTGTGGTCTTTATCATTAACAGACGATCTGAAATCTCCTCTATGGGCTCAAATGGTGGCCCACAGAGAGCTTCTAACACAACAGCCAGGTCCCAGGTGGGCACCCGGGAACATACTGGTGGCCTCAACCTCAGCGCACCGAGGAGGAAACGTATGACCGGGGGTTCTTAACCAACTGTATGTCCACCGAGGGAGGAGTGGTAGGCCGATATAGCTGCCATGTAAACCTTCAGGGTGGAGTGAGTGACCCCAGTAGGGAATCTGGCCTGCAAAAATTCCAGAACTGTACCGACTGGGCAGTTAACTGGATCTTGTTGGCGTTCTCTACACCATGAAGTTAATAACTTTCGTTTTAGGCAATATAGCTTCCTCGCAGATGGAGCTCTTGACTGCAGAAGGGTCTCAACAACCTCGGTTGAGAGACCTTTGGCTAAAAGTTGTGCCCCCTCAGAGGTCACACTCTGTTTCCACAGCTCCGAACAGGGGTGTACTATGGTGCCCCCCACTTGAGGTGCGTGCTAGTATTAGCCACAGTATAGTTCAGCTCTTTGTAAACGTACGGGGTGAGAGTGCAAGGCCGAAGGGTTGTACCCGGTATTGGTATGCTTTGTCCCTGAAAGCAAACCTCAGGGACTTCCTGAGTGAAGGATAGATCGATACATGGAAGTACGCATCTTTTAGATCTATCATGACAAACCAGTCCTCGGACCTGATTCGTGCTATGACTTGCTTCACAGTGAGCATTCTGAATTTCAGTTTCATAACTGAACGGTTCAATAACCTGAGATCTAAGATGGGCCTCAGCCCTTTTTTGGAACTATGAAGTAGCGGCTGTAGAACCCACACTCTTTTTCGTGAGGAGAGACCACATCGATCAACCGGGAGAACGCTGCGCCCTGGAGCTGCACTGGCAGGGTTAGCAGATCGATCCATCCTCCTCCTGAAGCACAATGCTCAGGTCTTTTGCTTGGAGGGCCCCGCAACAGAGCATTGCCGACTCCCCTTCTATTTTTAGATCAGCGGCAGTGAGAGTTACTGCCTTCGAGACCTTCTTCATACTGGGGCAATAAAGAGACCGCAGTCTCCTCTGCGTTTTCATCTCTTCATCCTCGGTTGAGAAGAGGAGAAATACATCGCTGCCTTGACGAGAGGGAAGTAGCAAAACTTGCTTCCCTCCTTGTATGGCTAGCGCTAGACCCCGAGCTGGAGAAATGAGTTTGGGACTTTCCCGTCTCAGTATCCTCTGCTTGCAATCAACGATTCACGAGCACCAACGCCGCTTAGCCTGGGCTAGAATGGGAACAGTTCCACAACAACTGTTTATTTAAGGCACTCTTTTTATCATTAATGAGAGGCCTCCGGGAGCATATCAGTCATGGAGATAATCTTTCACTGTCTAAGCAGTTTTCCTAGTTTTGTTGGAGAACTGTATCAACAAGTTTCCCTTCTCGGTAGACTACACCTGTTAATTAGCAATATAAATGACTTTCTTGATGAACATGCACTGTGAATGATGGCAAGTCGCCCTCGCCCGTTTTCTTTTCTTTTTCTTTTTTGACAGAGACACTTTAGGCTAGGACAAACACAGAGTGCTTTGCTCAATTACACAATGCTTGTTTGGCGGCAGCATTCCACATGCTTTTATGATTCCTGGCCAGTGACGTCACCCGCCTATGATGTCCCAACTCACAATTGTCTGATTTTACACTTGATTCAGACCCATTCAGTTCCCATAGCATTTCATCAATGCAGCTCAAGTTCCTGAAAAGGAACTTTCCTTTCCAGTGAGCTGTTAACTTTGAGAACTGCTGAAACTGGATAAATGAATCAGTGAGTCACAAATTCGAGCTGTTCCAGTTTGTGAGTTCGACTCTTTGATTCTGTGTTAGATACTGGAGGCAAGATTATTGGTAAAATGATGACAGAATTTGGATTGGAAAGAACTACATCTAATTTTTATATTTTGGCATGGATTGACAGACATGGTTAATAAGAACTGTAGTTGCATGGGAAATGGGAGCATGTATTTTTCCCTTTTTTGTTTCACAGAAATAACAATAGCATAAGTCTGGAATATATGGAATGATTTTAAAATGATTAATAGATGCACGCACAATTATCCATGCGCTACATACGTTTAATGCATGCTTCTTATGCACAGAAACACCTTTAGATTTCAGTATGTGGACATTCAGGATTAAATGCTTGTGTAGCGGTTTGTACAAATAAAGACGTGTTTACGAATAAAACGGCTCTGTTCTACATTAATAAATCATAAATTGCGCATGCAAAAAGGAATCTGCGCATTTGTGAATTAGGTGACACGGGTTAATTTATTGAAGTTTTGTTCCAGTCGATCTTGTTTGGTTCATTTGGATTTTGAGACTACATTTTTACAGTTTTCACAACACATACACACAAAACTACCTACACACAAGGCTCACTGCAATCTATTAACGTGTGGAAAACTTGCAAATGTGCATTTCTAAACTGAAACAAATGGTGTTCAACCGGTGTCTGCAGAGTTATGAAGTAAATTAATGTGCTGAGTTCAAAGTAATTTTGTGAGTATAAATGTTCTAATTTTCTAATAAAATGTCATCATTTGCGCGTGCGAAAGAGAATCCGCGCGTGCATTTATTGATTTCTAGCTCGAGTCGATCCTGTTCGGTTCATTTGAATTTTGAGACTCATTCCACGGTTTTCTATGGAATGATATGCGTCCACATATGGAAAACGCAATTGCAAATGCAATTTGCAATTCCTTTTGAAAAAAGTCCGGGATATCATTCCATAGTTTTCAGCATCACTGAAACACACGCACACGTTTACTGAAAGAAAAGACAGGCAGCTACCACTAGGTGGCAGTCAACAACGTCTCCAAAAACCCTTAAGAAAGCTATTTACAAAACTCAAAAAATCTCTGCCCAAGTTCACAGAGGGCAAAAGCTGCTTTTAACGAAAAGGTTGCTCACACCAAATATTGATTTAATTTAATTAATTAAAAAAAGGTAATGGATAAAGAATATCCATTTATGAAATTATTTTTAACTGCCTAAAGCTTTTAACAGTACTGTAGCTTTGCAGGGAGCTCTCTTGAATCGTCTTGGAGACGTTGTTCTGAATTTAGTCTGTCTCAGTTATTCCGTCTCTTCATGTTATCTCAGGCAAACCGGATGATGATCAGATCAGAGCTCTGTAGAAAACTAAAATATCACTGGATTCATAGCAAAATGAATGCTTGGAAATGTGAACTGATTCCTACCACCACACTACAGCAGAAGATAGAAACAACTGACTTAAACAAGGTGATTTTTATAGATGTAAAAAAAGAATGTTGATCTAATAATGTTGGCCACCACCACTGTAGTCTTCTTCCTGATCATACTAGGCCTATTTTCTTTCATGGAATATTTAGAAAAAGTGTTCCTTGGAACATGGAGGTTGAAAATGAGTCTACAAAAACGGAGAAAACACCTGAAGTATACCAAGTAATAACAAAAGCAAAATAATGGCTACAGGTTAATGTCATCAGAATATATGTTGTTGTGTTTGTTTGTATATTGTTCCCCAAGAAATGAGGGGAAAAAATCTATATCTAATCTAAAATATCTAGCATAACAAATTTGAAGTTAGCTGATAGAAACCGCTGAAGAATTCTTTTCTTATGCTAAAATTTAAAGATTCAAGCTTTACATCAAATGCCATGTTTTTGCATTTGCTTTTTGAGACACGTTCATGGGAAATTTTGAATGTGCTCACACTTTTAAATCTGTCCGGCCCAAACTTAGCTGACAAGCCACTGGTGTAAAATGTAGTTTGCGTGTACAGAGGATTAGCAGTCTAAACTGCAGCTGTAATGTCTTTTCAGGTTCATATCTTAACTCAAGGCAAAAGAGTCTCACAGCACTAGACAGTCACAAAGTTATTAGAATCATTCAACCCTGAACATGAGCTGTATTTACCTTCCAAATCTCTCCCAAGAGGCTTTGAGTCATGCCGGCCCCATGATTCAGTTGATGGGGAGTGAGTTGGACCGTGGTGCTCTTTCTGAAATGTAATCGTTTTAGGATATTCATGATGCTTACCTAAGGCACTGTCCGTGTTGAAAGATCAATGGTATATAAACTTAAATGAGATTTCAGTCTGAGGACTTTTTTTTTTTTTTGGTGAGTGGCTGAACTGCTTTTGAAGAGTTGCTTTTATGTGAATTATGAGATGGTACAATAACTAAACGTTGCCTAATGATGCACAAATATGCTTAAAGTGTTAGTTCAACAAAAATGAAAATTCTTTCATTAATTACTCACCCTCATGCCATTTCAAACCCATTAGACCTTCGTTAATCTTCGAGACACAAATTAAGATCTTTGTGATGGAATCAGTGATCTATCCCTCCATAGACAGCAATACAACTGAAATGATCCCAGATGCAGAAACATAGTAGACATAGTCCTTTTGACATCAGTGGCTCAACTTCAGTTTTGAAAATTCAGCTTTGCCATCACAGGAATAAATGCCATTTTTACATATTTTAAAATAGAAAAAGATATTTTAAATATGTCTTTTTGTATCTGCAGTATATTTAATAAGATAAATACAGCCTTGGTAAGTTTTAAAGATCTTGCCAACTTTTATAGGGTATATGCATATCATTTGTAAAGAAATGCTTTCAATGGCATAGCTTTTATGGAAATTTCTGTCAAGTTCATTCAAGAGTGGTCATGACAAAATTCTTGTTTTGTAGTATCTCAGTTAGATGGCGCTTTTGCATCTGCTTTTCTGAACTATGGTATAATTAAAGATACACACAGGGTGGGAAAACCTGCGTAATGCATAATCACAGTGTTTATGCACTGTGTGAATCCCCTCTGTTTCACTCTGTTTGACCTTCGAGAAACTGGACAAGAATCCGGCAGCTACCCTAAAGAGCTTTAATCAGCTGTGCCATATTTCACCTTCAGGGGGTCTTTAATCTGTCAAGGTGATGTGTGCAATTTACAATACTTGATGTTACAGTGCTTTCTCCTTTCTCATCTGTCCAGACACGATTGTACAAAAAAAAATTCTTTAGCTAACTTTACCTTTTTTGCTTGTGTCTACATTCTGACCAGCCTGACACAGCTTAAACCTTAAATTGATTTAAGGTGGAATCTGTTTGTCAGACCAATAGCAATTTAGAAATTTTCATGACACCGGTGGCACAGAAATGATACACTTCACCTTTGCATGAAAGTACAGACACGTACAGAAAATGAGAGGCCTGTAAGAAGTACAAACACTTTTTGTCTGTTGGAATGTTCTATGCACTAGTCCATCAGCAGAATAGAGTTGAACCACAAGAGACCTGTGCATTTGACACCTGCTGGGCAGTTTTCTTAAAGCTTGGGTGTTTAGTACAGCATGGCCTTTTACCGCCATTGACACAGCAAGTATTCTGTCAGAAAAGCAGATCACTTATGGCATTGCTGTATCTTTATGGCAGAGTCAAGACAAAGAAACACATCACCACCCACTGCTGCTTTATGTTTCCAGCCTTTCATCTCACTTCTGGCCCTATGCTCCCTCTAGCTGGCCTGGCTTACTCTCTCCTTGTTTGTTCTGTGAGCCAGGACATTTAGTTTTACCTTTGTTGCCCTTTGTGAAGACAGCTGAGCAGAGTGTACATACATTGCTGTGCATCTCGATTTAAAATCCAGAAGTTTGATTTGACATGTATACCGCATATGCTTTTGGTTCATACGGGTTTAATTCTATAACCGCAGAAAAAGATTTTTTTTCTATTCCATTTGAGGATTGTGCCGAGGAAGCTTGGAAATTGGACTTTATGGTTTTTATGCTGTTTTGGTGTCTCATTCCAACATTCTCAATACCAACAATGAAACCCCTTCTGCTTCCAGATATTCAATTTGTCTCAGTTATCAACGATCAAAAAAGAAAATCTAGCCTGTATTTGGAGAGATGAATAGCAGAATATTTTAACGTACATTTTTCATCTTGTGTTTTTCTAGTTTTAATATCATATAAAGATGTTGTCTGAAAGGGTGTTTAAATATATATGCATTCCATATTTTTATTGGAAATCTGAATAGATTTAAAAATAGTCACAATTAGCAGGTATTGTACTGACCATGTGAACTTAGTCCATGGAGGTTTCAACAAGCATATGTTGCTGGCAGGATCAGCTAGGTTTCCAGGAGGCAGTTGCATTTAGGGGCTGATGTTTTTTGCTGGATAAGAAGTGTTTAATTAGTTTGAGCATATGACACAAGCCAGGAAGTGGGGGAAAGCATTAGTGTGGTCTCAGGAAACCGAAAAAGGTGCTGCATAGTGTTATTTTTTTCATGTAAAACATCCACATTAATCACAGAAAATTGTGTGAATATTCTCAGCGTTAGTTTTCAACGTGATCCTGTGAAGGTTATATGAGATGGCTATGATGTAATTTCAAGAATGATATTTTAGTTATTTCTTATTTATGTACAGTTCTTTCTTTTATCTTGCAATCATGTTCTGATAAAGTCAAAGCTTGAATCTTGAGAGATTCATCCTGTTTCAGTCAATCGATCTAAGTCATGCCATGATACGATTATGTGATAAATGCCTTTGTATTCTCAGAGGTGCACAATAAACCCAAATGCAGTTCAATCAATGCCATTCTCAGATAAACCCTGTTATTCAATGGTGATAGTTTTTTTTTTTTTCATTCTTCCAAAATTAGTTTCTATAGACTGTGTACTAATTTTCTAAATAGCCTGCTGTTGTTTACCTGTGAATGAAAACTGTGTGCACAAGGTAAGCATTGCAGTGTGTTCATTTGTAGGTATGCATAATGTGCCTTTAAAACGGTAACACTTTATTTTAAGGGAACAGAATAATGCATTAGTTAAGCATTAATTAATGGTTAATATGTTCACAATTAATAATTAGTTGAGCTAAAACACACTAGTAAGTAATGATTAACCTAACATTTTAAGGGCCCGAATTATGCATTACTTAAACATAAATTAACTAGTAATTTATGATTAACTTGTTCACATTAGTTAAGCATGAACACACGTATAACTAATGATTACCTGAACATATAATAAGGGCATATTAGCCGTTATTTACAGTTAATTAGTCATTTTAAAAACAAATTTATCAAACTTCCTTTATTAGCAGTAAATTAGTGGCAGTTTAGCCTTAATTATTACCTTATAGTCTATAAACTTGAATATTACTCAATAGGTGTCCATAATAATTAATATGAATTTAAGTTTCACTTTAGAATATGGGGTCAAATTCCATTTATTAGCACTATATTAATCGCAGTTTAGCCTTAATTTTTAGCTTATCCTAATCCAAAAACAAAAAATATCACTCAATATGTCACGAGTGAGATGCGGGGAAACGTGCGGATCCATTTGCAAACGTTTATCATAAAAGTGTCATAATGTAGATTTAGAACAGTAGTTTAGAACAATATTTTACCTATAAATATGCAAACCAGCAGTAATTAAACATAACAATAAAAAAAAAAAAAAAAAAAAATATATATATATATGTATATTAGTTAATATATAAATATATTAATTATGAATTACTAGCTTATTTTTGTTTATAGCATAAATGAATTTTATTTACATCTGAATTCTATTTACTTAGTTGCAGTGCATTATGAGATTTCCTTGTCCACCAAGAATATTTATTTATTGGCAAGTTATTGGCCTAAGAAAAGAATCTTTGAAAGCAGAATATGCTGCCTACCTTTTTGAACAACCTTTCTTTGGGATGTTGTTTTGCTTCCTGCGTACTTAACCAAGATTTGAGACATCAAAACAACAAATCATTTGAAATTATAGGCAAACATTCAGTGTTTATGCAAACCTTGGGCCTCATTCATGAACCACGAGCAGAACATTTTTTGTGTAAATTGTTCGTAAAGCCGTTCTGATGTAAACCTTCAAATTCATAAAAATGTGTTTTCAATATGTTAGTTTGTACAAAAGAAATGAACACCCTGCTACCATACCACGTTTAAATGGTGCATGATACATTCTATGAAAACTCAAAGATAGTGTGCATGAGCCCCCTATATACGAATGATTGGTCTTCATTAACATACATGTTAACATTATCAAATTTATGAAGCGTTTGTAAATCCAGAGGAGAGTTTTACACTCAAATTACTCCTATATTTATACGTTATATTATTTTACTCCGATATTTATGCAGGTTTCATGAATGAGGCCCATTGTGTGTGCTTGTGTTTAAGCCATGTCTAATGCATCTAATTTGTCTAATGCATCAAATCTCTCACCAATGACTTCAGTTGTAGGTCTTTTGCACTCTCATGTTTTGACCTTGGTTGTTGTCTGCAGCTCCTGTGGAGACTATGACTCGAGCAGCTGTAAGACATCTTGGCAGCCTGGTTTTATAAGTTGTGGTCTTCTTTTCCCTTATTGCCAGCCAAGCCTATGTGCCTCATTACTATCCTCTTCATCTGTCAGAGCTCTACCGCTGTTTGTGCTAAAAGACAGTGATTGATGATAATCATTCTGTTCATGTGACCTTGCTTGTCTAGCAACATGGTATGTGTTCATTCCATGTTTGTTTTGTTTTGGTGTACTGTCATCCAGGCTTATTGTAAAAATGTGCCTGCGATGACATTTTTACAAAGTTATATTACATTGCTTCTTTCAAAGTGAGATGTCTAATGAATTACGCCCACACACACACACACACACACACACACACACACACTAAAAGCCCCGTAAAATAAATGTAGTCATGTTTTGTGCTCCCTATCACAAGTGCAGTGCTGTACAAGGTGAGTTAACAAGCAAGTTTACTTTGTCAGAATAGACATCTATTTGGTGCTGGTCATGTTGTGCAAATGTCAAAAGGTCACATGGTATAGTGCATGAAACCACATTAAAGTAAGAGTTATAAAAAATATAATCTTGTAATCATAATTTGTGTGAAAAGAAATAAAAGTTCTGTTTTCTGTTTATAATTTTAGCTGGAAACTGCAGTGAATTGCATGTATAGGTACATTTTTGCACAGAAATGTTGGTGGAGTCATTTTTTTTCATTGAGACTGAGTTTTTGCATTTCTATATGCATGCAGTTACAATGCAAGTGTATAAAAGCACCATAAAAGTTGTTGATGCTAGGTCACAAGTGTGGCTCATTCTAGAAGAATTTAAAATCAAACTGTCCGTTATATATCCTTTTTATAATTGCTTAGCAAGGCGCAAAGCATTTACTACACCACTTTTACTACACCACTTTATGACTGACATGAAAATCTACTTAAGGGCTAATTCAGTATACACAAGCAAGCATTGTGCAATCAAATCTTCAACGCTAAGCGGGTTTCCATTTTTTCTGTCTGTCTCAGTCTCTTTGTCTTTCATTTTTCGGTCTCATTTTATGTATTGATTTCAGTTTCATGCAGCCTGCCCTTGCCTGTCTTTTGTAGTTTATACCTAAATGTTTTGAAGAATACAGTATAATGAAAGAGTGCCCATGTTTCCATGCTGTTTGTCATTAGGCCTTAATCCTGTATCTCACCTCAAATGTGGTACTGTGGAAATGTTTCGCACCAGTCTTGGATCCTAATACATCAATTGTGATCGTAATCTAAAGAAGCTCAAATCCCCAGTAATCTTTTGAAAATGCCGTTTCAGTCCCCCCACACACCACTTTTTGTAAATTTTCAGCTCAATTAAAACGAAATGCTAATCTAAAATCACTTTTCTCTTTAGTATTGAAGCATCACTGTCGAGTGTTTGTTAGTAAGCAGTAATTTAATCTTCACAAATCAAAGATATCTGGGATATGTTGTCAGTTCTGCTCTTTCTGACTGCTGTTACTGTTGTTTGCTACTTTGTCATTTAGTTGGCGCTTTTATCCAAAGCGTCTTGCAGTACATAGACAGCAGCCTTGGGTTAAATGTCTTTCTCAAGGGCACAGTGGAGATAGTTTATTGATCGTCCCTTTTGGGGTTTGAATCGACAACATTTCAGTTACCAGATTAGCATTGACTTCTAGTGTATGTGCACAATGTGCACATGCATAAAGCAACCAAAGTTTATCAAGTATGTAATTATTTTCCTCTAGGCATAGTCTATAATTAATCTAATTACCACTCTAATTAATCTAAATTTAATCAGAACAATTAATTTCCTCAAGGAAATAAAGCTTTTCGAACTAATTTGGTGAGATATTACGTGCTATTTGTGCAATCCATTGCCTTAGAAAATCGGTTTTATAAAAGAGCCCCTAGCAGAAAATACATCAAAGGGCTTTTATAATGCAATATATTCCAGGTTTTTCCTTTGACAATAGGATTACTTTCATCTATGTATATAGTTATGAGTTTGTGTCAAGACTGTCTTTCGTAATATGTTCATTTTAATCTCCCTCTCCTCCTATATGTGTATATATATATATATATATATATATATATATACCACAAAACAGGAGTGTGTGTGTGTGTGTGTGTGTGTATATATATAAACACACACACACTCGTGCACACACACACAAGACTGATATTAGGGTTAGGTAACTGCCACAGAAAATGGCAGCGATGGTCTAATATTTCTTCATAATATTTTGTGACACAGTGTACACAAGATAAAGGACCCATGGCTAGAGTCTTGAAGGGTGGCACCTCTTCTTTTTATTACTTTTATATATATTTTTATTCTTATCACCAGCTCCCATTGAAAGCACAAACATCTAAGCAAAGAAAATGTATATGTGGCTGTTAAGCATGTAAAATAGAAAAAAATATATTATAGCTGTACACGTCCGAGTAACCAATTTACACCGGTTAATATATTGGTTCGCCAGTCCACTATATGTGAGAAATAGCTCTAATTTCAGCTTTGATTAATAATAGACCTATTTTCTAGTTGGATAATGTACTGCTCACATCAAAAGGAATGGAGTGAGGACTGCAGACAGTGATTGATAGACGCATTTAAATGGCTTTTTAGTTTTCATGGCTTAATCACCAATAGATTTTGAAAATACAGCCTGTTCTTTCTTACTGTTTGTGCTGTTATTTTAGCGTACTTTCTATTTATGGAGGTGGGAGTAGTTTTGGAATCATTGCAAAATGAAGCGGAATGCTTCTTTCTTGTTTTTCACTGAACGTCCTGCTGTGAACAAGCAGACAGATGTACTGCTGAAGTCCATTTAGGCTCATAAGTAGAGTATTTCCTTTTTTTTTTGTGCTATTCCGATATACTCTGGAGCCAATATAGACCTCAAATTGAGTTATTTCCTGTTTTGTTCAAATATACACTGTGGATTTTGCTTCTACAGAATTTTTTTTTATTTTTATTTATAATTTTTTTGAGCCAGGTAAATTATGAAAGCTACTTGCATTTAAGGTGTAGCAAAACAACAGTTTGTATCTAAATAAATATTGGCAGGGTAAAAAATGCCAGGAAAAAAAAAAAAAAATACTAAAATGGTCCCTTTAGGGATACAACTTGTTTTGTAGATATGTTTCATTAAAATGAATAATTCAACTAAAACTACTGTTTAAAACTATTTATTTATTTATCTAGGCTGTTAATTTTATGTGTCTTGTGTTTTTGTGTAATAAATTCTAAGCTGGTTATTCGTTATGTAATGCAAGGTATTTATACTGAAAGAATTCATTTTTATCTTGGTTGTGATGAACTCCTCTAATTGCAATACGTACATTTTAAGTATGGTGTTGGCCATACTTAATCGATAATGTGAATGCCCCCTGTCTTTGTGCCTGTGGAATTTTCATCCAGAGGACTCCCTGTCTGCATTTTGGGGTTGAGGCCTGATTAATTCCATTCTTCTTCCTTGGAATTACTGCTCAACTTAACTTGACTCAGTTGACACATGAAATCAATTATTTTAACTGGGTCAGGCAGTAATGTAGCCCCTACCTATGTTTCTATCCTCCCTCTTTCTCAGCACTCTAGACTTATTAGCTTTGGCTTTAAAAGAACAATAATGGAGTAGGGCCTCTTGGAATATTAAGGTTCAGGCTGATTTGTTTCCTTCTCTGGCTGAATCTTTGAAACAGTTTACAGTCAGAAGCATTTGTATTGTACTCTCTAAGGTAGCACAGTGGGGGATGGTTGTTTGGCTCTGCTGACCTCAGTTTTAATGAGCATTTGTGACTGGTTTAATAGATGGAAAGGTTGTGTCTGGTTCTTGGAAGCTTGTCTCCAACAGCTCCCAAAAATTCATTCTGTTGCAGCCTCTCTGGCTGGTTTTGAGGCTCTTATCTGTCCGTGGCAGAACATTGGCATTGAGCCTGTGGCTGAAAGTCGGGTTAGTCGGGTTAAAGGACGTTACCTCGGCCAGCATCCCTTCAGAGTTAGAACGCTGTTAGAATAAGGACATCTTTTTTCCATTTAAAACCTTGAAAATTATAAAGGATTCTAACAACAAACCCTTTGCTCGTTTCTTTAACCCCGTTTTCCAGACGTGATGCAAGTTTGGCACACTGCTTTTAAAAGAAGCATGTGGCTAGTCCATCATTCACTGAATCCATTAGTTTCCTTTCGGTGTTTGCAGTAAGCCTTGTCCAATGTAAAAGGAGTGATGGACAATTTCCCTCTGTCCCAAATGTCAGTCACATTTCCCTCCCCTCCGTAAGTATAGAAATTTTGATGTGCTGACCTCTTCAAGTAGTATTAAAAAGCTCTGCTGGTGTGTTTGTCAAGACCTCAGACAACTACATGGGAAGCAAATGAAGACAAAATGCCTGTCATATCCTGTGGGTCTTTTTTGCTGATGACAGCAGAAAGATCACTCTATCAGGAACAGTCCTCAGAACGGCACCTGTGTAATAGTGAGGGCCTGTTCCTGATTCATACTCTCAGCCTTCATTCCTTTGGGGTTTTGCACATTCTTGACTCATTATCTGAACAATTGTTTTCATGCATTTTTCATACCAGCCCTAGAAAAACAAATTTCTGTGCAAGACATTCTCTATTTAAGGAGGGACTTGGGAATGATTTGCATAGAAACTCCTTTTCACTTGGCTGACATTTCACTTTCTCGTCTTCATCCCAATGGCCTTACATTTATACTGACCTGACCTTATGATCTTTTAAGTAAATTAGATGCACATATTTTAGATTTAGGACTGTGTTTGACCTTAACACTAATCACAATGGTGATTCTCTGCTGCCATCTTTGTGTAAAATAAATTAGCTTAAGGTCATCTCTCTGTATTTGATGTTGACCATGCTCAAGGCCAATCCAGTTTTCTGTCTATAAAACATTCTGCCCCCTGCCTGGAGGATTTTCTACATTTGAGGTGAGTGTGTATGGTTTCACCAGATGTGGGGGGAACGTTGAGTCTCTGTGGACAGGAAGCCAAAATGGCCTTTTCACATTCTTCTGGGTTCTCACAGCATGTACAGAGTGGTTTTTACTTAATATTTGGGAAAAATCCTAAACTTAAGACTAGGTTTGCTGTAGCTGGCAGTACAGTCTGTCTAGGAAAAAAGATTTATACAAAAATGTTAAAAAACACTGCATGAGGAGAATTTGTCAAGCATCGAAATGTGTGGAAGCAAAAAAAAGCTTTGTCTATTCAAATGCTTTCTAAATCAGAATGTTGAGTGTTTTAACAGAATCATCAGCAGCAGTCTCATTTCCTCTTTGCATACAGCAATGTGGCGCTTTTCGTCTGGAGTACTGTGGCATTTGTTGCTGACTAAGGCTACGGTGAGTTGTGTGTCACTTATGGGAATAATATATGGAAATATTTTTTTCCAAAGAGGTGCATGTTGCCTGCTTTGCTGTCAAGACCATGAAATCCCATCTCACGCTTTATTAGCTGATGAAATCTTTTGTGTTCTTTGTGATAATGCACTTTTTGACTTCAGTTTCTGGTCGTCACACAACATCTTTACCTCCCATGGTTTCTAATCATGCTGCTTTCTATCAAAGAAATTACTTATTGACTTACAGATGATTATGATCTCGCTTAGATGCACGTAGGCCCAGAGCTATTTGGCTTCACATTGCTTAGCGAAGCAATGATCATTACTAGTTGGTTTGTTGCATTCGTCCAGCACTACATTTCGAATTCCTCTTTTGAGAAATGAGAAAGTGTAGAGTCAGTGTTCCTTATGACCACTTGGAACCAGTTTCTTCTGATCCTTCTTCTGATTTCTTTTTTGGGATCCTATGGGATAAACACTGAGCTAGTTTGTAGTCGGCAATGTTTGTCTGCACAATGGCCGCAATATTTGTTTTTCTGTTACATATGTCTCAAGTGGTATTGTTTTTAGAGCTGCTACTTTAAATTATTAACAGAATTGTAAGTTAGTTTTCATTACTTTGCTGAAGTGATGCAAAGTTTCACTTTTTTACTAGGTCTTGTCCGTGGTGGCCAGGACAGTAGAACTGGTTGTAAAATTGTTTGATTTTATGTTGTTTAGATTGTTACAGGGACATGAAATCTGATGTTAAATCATGTTCTGCACATGTGTCCCATAGGAAATGTAAGTCATTCTTATCTTCAGTATGACAAAAGTTTTGACCTACATCTGCCAACTCCACTGTCAGTAATGGCCCTGGTGACACTCAAGACTTCCAATTTTGACACTGATATTGTCTTACTGGTGTCAGTTTCACCTATAAACATGTATAAATGTAACTTTAGACGTTTTCAGTAAGTGCAATGGTCTGTGATAAATCAGATGCCCACAGAGATGATCAAAAATGGCATTTCATATGTTGAAAGGTCCTTCTTATGTCTGCAGAGTATCTTCAGTTAGTTCCACTGCAAACTAACTCTAATTGGCAATTAGGTCTCCCCAGTGCAGTGTTTACAGATCCTATATTCCTCTCTCATTAGTGTTAACTGTTTGAAACTGATATGTTGCATATTTTCTCCTGTGGTCTAGAGAGAGGTGTGTGTAAGGGAGAAGACATTGGTGGGTTTTTCCGTTTTCTAGGTTCACTTGATCATGATCCATCGGCTCTGTAGCCATGTGTACATTGGCTTTGACAGAGTGAGCTGGCCGTAATTCAGTTTTTACAGATATAGAGCAGGAGCCTCTGATTCTCTCACTGATGGACCACGTTATGCGACCTTGCAGGGCAGAGAGAGGTAATCATGGGATGTGAGAGGCTACATTTTGAGGGCTGTCAGACTGTGTGTTGGATAGAGGATACATTCAGTTTATATATTAAAAAGAAGCTTTTATTACATTTAGTAAATAATTAACTGTGCAATACAAATGTGTATTTTTTATGTTTTTAAGTAGGTGTCAAATGCTTACTAAAGCTACATTTTTGTGGTCAAAAATACAAATATTTAAATGTCTTAATATATTTATAAATACAATTTATTCCCAAGGTTGTCAAACTAAATTATCAGCAGCCATTATGCAAGTTCTCAGTGTCAGAAATCATATAAATCAGATATGTACAGATGATGGACAACCAGAATGAAGTTTTTGCTGCCTCGGGTACCGCCGCCGCGGCGTGTGTAGAGTGCACTTGCATCTGTTGGCCCGTCGAGAGGCGCTTTAAGCTTAAGTAATTGAGTAAATGCTTTAAAGCAGGTTTTAGCAAATAGCCTATTTATATTTGACTGCAACAGTCAGCGGAAAATGAAAGAAAAGAAAAAAACTGAAGTTAATATTCACAAATTGCAATTTAGTATGAAGTTATTGGTGTTTCTTAGAAAGAAAATGTAAAAGGTTTAGGCTACTTTGCATCGTAGCATCGAAAGTGGTAGCCTATTTTTATAGGCTTGGAAACGTACATTAATGTGTGAAATAAAAATATTCTTATTAATATTCGTTACAAGTAAGTTTTTTATTTCTATTTTTTCATTCATTTGATTAAAACAGCAACAGCATATCTTTTTGTAACGCACAGACTTTTTATTCGTTACCTGTGCTTTATTTTGACAGCCAAAATACTCAGAGAAAGATCTACACTTCTTAAGAAAGTACTGCGTGTTTTATGAATTCTTTTCTTAAAACTGCACTGTATTTCACTGCCATTTTTAAGACATGTCTAAAATAAACAGCTAAATCGTGGCAGGTTTAATTTATTTAACATATTTAAACAGTTTGCATTTCTCTATTAAGGTGCGATCAAGAAAACATTAGTTAATTAGTTAATTATTTAACTAATAATAATTTATTAACTATTAAGCCACTTCTGTCTGTGCATTCTGGAAACCGTATTACGAGGGCTCGAGCGTGTAATATATTAAGACTCATTCATTGCGGTTAGTTGCATAATGTGACTTAAATGAACATATAGGAACATCTTTAGTGTGCAGCAGCGCTATTAAACACCTTCTAAACATCTCAGTTTAAAAGCATTTAAGGAATTACGATGCGTGTCCTCACTGACTCGTTCTCTCGCAGTTATGGATACAGCTGAGACGAGCTCGCGCTTCAACAAGTGAATCCACCACACCATGATTTCACCGAAGAAACATTTACTAACAAGCCCGTTTTTCTATATGAAGTCTCCCTAAACGTTCCATGACAGATTTCTTAAAAAATGCGGCAGGTTAAGAAAAAACATTTTTATTTATTTAGCCTATAAAATCACAACTTTTTGTAGATATTGACAAACAAAAGACTTTTTACAGTTCTGAATTATGTATTTAATGATTTAAATTGATGTCGTAGGCTATTTTGTTTCTGAAAAAAATGAAAGTGATTGCGCTTTTGCCTCTGCGTCCTGCTCAGTGTTAACAGAATATATCCCACATTTATTATTATTATTATATTTATAATTATTATTATATATTATATTTTTAACATCTAAACATTGTTATAGACTTTAACTGTTTTAGTGGGCATATCTAGATTTTTATTTTAGACAAGTCGTGATGGTTTGAGAAGGCTAAAGTGATCAAACACTTTCTGATCGGCTGCTGATTGCTGCTTGGTCTTTAAAAAACCAAAAATGTATATTTAATGAAGAAAAAATTCTCCAAACATTTTTCTAAATGAACTTCATAAACAAACAAAATGAAATATAATAATTTTTACATTAAACACAAAACTGAACCGTTTTAATTAAATTTTCTTTGCGTGCAGATTAATTTCCACCTACAGACAGCGTCTTAGCGTTTTATTTTGGTATTGCATCACTCATAGCTTTAACATTTAAAATAGAATTTTTTTGAAGATGTATGGAACTGCAGTCATTAGCTTTGATTAGTTGTAAAGCCTTGTCTCTTGTCAAAAGGCTCAAGGCGACCACAGACTTGATGAACACTGCTGGCAGCAGTGACTTCTTTAATCGTACCATTCATATCAATGAGAGCGTAATCGCCCTGCTGCCATGTGAATGATCCAGAGATTCATACCTCTATTAAATGTCCACCCCCTCCAGCTAGAATCAGATCATTTAGGCCTGTGGATTTTGGCAAACTTAACACTTGTGTTTGAGCGCGGAATATAAGGCTAATTTAAATAAACTATAAACTTGGAATTAGTTGAATAGTGACTGAATGAACGGTGATATACAGTAGTAACTAGAAAATTAGAATAGAATAGATTTTTTTCAACTTAACTATGCCATCATTTTATTGATAAAAATGTGAATGAACCCTGATAACAAAGAGTCAGTTTCTTTGTCTCTCGCGCAGAGCTGCCGCCTCCTGAGAAAAAAAAACAAGCGTATTATTTTGCGTGTCATACTCTGTATGCCAAAAATTTCAAAAGCCAAACCAATGGGGACATTTGTCCTAAAACACTTTGGCAAGACCTGCTCTACAACTTTTAATGGCGCTCTCAGTGTTAACGAGCCAGATTCACACCTTCATCAACCCCCCACAACAGAGTCTGTTCTGCAAGACAGACACACTCTTTATTCATCTCACTTCACAATAAATATTAATAACACAAGAGACGCTCCTATGCCAGAGAGACAAAACTACAGCTTATTTCTATTTTGCAGCACTGTAGTTGTATTGACTGTACAATATATTAGTGAAGTGACTTGTGGCCAGGTATGGTTCCCCATACTAGGAAATTGTGCTCTGCATTTAACCCATCCAACGTGCACACACACACACAAAGCAGTGAGAAGTGATCATCCACACACACACACCCGGGGCAGTGGGCAGGCATTGGTGGAGCGCCCGGCATATATTTTATAAAATATTATAATGAGTTGAACGTTTATTAGGTGTTTATTATGTATTAGGTGTAATTTTGTTCTGAAGACTGAAGTTGTCATTCAGTAATGCGTCTATATTTGCACGCGGCACTGGCAGGTCATCTGATTTTTTTTCCTTTTAAAAATGGAAAGGCTTACAGTACTCCTTCAAGAATAAGACATTACTGAAATCTACATTTAATATTTGTTTTATTAGTGTACATTAACTTTATAAAACGGTTCTCTAGAATCTTTGTGGTCATAGTAGTAGCTACTATTATTTTTGGCTGAATTATTATTTATTATTATAATTTATTTAATTATTTCCTGGAATTTCTATCACCATAGTCCCTAAACATAAAATATGAATACCTTGAAAATGCAGGAAACGGGATATATTTTCCCGAAACGGCTTACAATACTCCTTCAAGAATAAGACATTATTCAAATCTCTTTAAAATATTTTATTATTGGTATGTATATGAAGCTGCTGTTTTTTTTTTTTTTTCATTTCATTTCATCCGTTTTGTTAATTTATTATTTCGATAGAAAAATATATTTGGAATATG
>JAUYWG010000042.1:18046949-18194596 GCA_034779775.1 Enteromius afrohamiltoni
ATACTGTATACTGTGTGTGTGTTTGTGTGTGTGTTTATATATATATATATATATATATATATATATATATATATACACACACACTTTTTTTTTAGGATTATTTTATAAAGTTTAAATCAACAGCATTTATTTAAAATAGATTTTTTTTGTACCATTCTAAATGAATGAAATAATCTGTTTATTTAAACACTGTGTAATTCCTCAAATATAATCAATTAATTATAGTACTTGAGCACTTTTGCATGTTTGCATGTTGCATGTTGCATGTTTGCATGTTTTTCTGTGTTTTTAACACTTTTCAATTGTCCAATAAAAGTAAAAAAAGGCCAAGAAAAACAAACAAACAAACAAAAAGTTTTAAATTAAATTGTAAGAATGGTAATCTGAACGTTATGCTAAACTTTTTTTGAGAGATGCAATTTCACAGAGAAAGAGGGAGTTTAGATGCTGTAAGAGAAAGCAAATCACCTTCACTTTAAACAAAAAGCAGTTAAGCAATATATATAACTGGATTATGATTTTTCTTTTTTCACTTACCATTATTAGTGGTGGCAAAACTTTTGAGATTGGGATTCCTCACCTGCAGCTTGATAGTCATCTATAGATAGATAGCCTCTAGTTATTAAGCACTCAAACATTTCTGCAGCAAAATGGCTCTGAATTTCTTAAATTATTCACTCATTGTTCCTTTGTCATTTTTAGCCTTCTTTTTATGTGAAGCAGCTCCAGTCATTATAGAAACATATCAGTAGACTCTGGTCTTTTAAGCTGTTCTGAATAAATTCTGGTGAACTATATTAAACCTTTAATTACTGACTAGTGTAGACCATTTTTTCTTCACTCATTTCACCTGTTGCATGAAAACAAGCTCTGGTCTATTTATTATAATTGTTTCTGTGTTGGTTGCCTCTGCTTCTTGAATCAGAGAGAAATGTCGACAGCTGACCTATTGAAAAATGCCCTGTTGCTCGGCCTTGGTGTTGTGCTATTAATTGAAGGTATGGTTTGTCTTGAAGTGTTCTTCTGTAATTATAGCTAATCAAGACCTGTTTATCCCAATTATTGAAGATAACCACTTGAACCTCACAAGTGTCTGATTTGAAGCGCTTTAGGCAGCAGATAGTGCTGAATTTATTTTGCTGTTAAAAATAAGCAGGCAAGTGGGAGCCAAGTGAGCCAGAACTACCACTGGTGCCCCCTCAAAAACAAGTTGAGAGCTTGTCAGTGAAGCCTTAAAATGCTCCCTACGTAGGCAGCTCACTAGTCATCATTTTGGAATAGTACTGCTTTTGAATACCTTTTTTATTCCGTGTTTAGATACAGATGCAAGTGCATTCTTGGCTGAGAAAGACTGGGGTAAAGCAAAAATAGAAATGCAAAGACTTTTACTTCACCTAACTTCCAGCCTTAACAAGATTGTGCTGCTCTTTCTCCCAGCCAAGATCTCCTCACCCACTCTGTTTTTTTCATCTTCTGCAAGTCTATGTGTCTATATACATACACTTTCTTATTTCTCTGTTCTTGTTTAGAGTTCACAGGTTTGGGATGGTTATTTAAAAATGTCTCAATATCTATATATATCTTTTTTTATATATTTTATGCTAAAATTACTTTTTAGGCCAAATAATACACTTTGCTTCACCAATGAAAGCCATTTAAAAGAAAGGCATAGCTTTTTAAATTTTGAGGTAACAATAATGCCAATGCTATGATTTTAATCAATCAATCAATCAATCAATCAATTAATCACTTTTATTTATATAGGTCTTTTAACAATACAGATTGTAGCAAAGCACTGAACATTATCAAATAAGGGAACAGAGAGTTGGTAATGTATAATGACGAGATTTAAACTATTTATTTATTAAATGCAGAGACAGTCTCTAGAAAGCAGGTGTTCCCAGCTAAGCAAACCAGAGGTGACAGCGGCAAGGAACCAAAACCCCATCCATGAGAGAATGGGGGGAAAAAAGAACCAGGCTTAGTTGGGGCCAGTTCTCCCCTGGCCGGATGGCCGCCCAGCACCTAATTTTCAAATCAATATTAAACACATGTCAGATTGTGTAGAGGACTTATAGTGTGTGTGTGTTCGTGTGCATTTGGTTCCAGTGATCTGTCCACAGAGCTCATCTAGGTGTTTTGGTCTCCGATGAAGATCCTCTCTTTGTGCTGATACACCGGCTGATCTGGACACGGCCTGAGGATCAGAATAAACGAGAGACAGACTAATATTAGCATAGATGCCATTCTTTTTACGATTTAATGAGTACATCGTGTGTTAAGGTGAGTGTTCCTGGTTCTGGCTGATCTAATTAATGCAGGCTAACAATCCTTTTTAATTAAAAAAATGTGTTTTAGTGTGTTAAGTGTAAGCGAGAGTAAAGAGATGCGTCTTTAATCTAGATTTAAACTGACAGAGTGTGCCCGCTTCCCGAACACTATTAGGTAAATTTTTTCAGAGTTTGAGGGATAATTAGGAAAAATATCTGCCACTCGCAGTAGATTTTGATTCAAGTACTGAGGAGCTAAGCCATTCAGGGCTTTATAAGTAATTAATAAGATTTTAAAATCTATCCGATGTTTGAAAGGGGGCCAGTGCAGTGTTGACAGAACAGGCTAATATTCTCATACTTCCTGGTTCTGGTTCCGTATTGCTCTTGTGATCAATTTGACACGTCCTCATTTACTGCTACAAACTGATAGCGGTCAGATAAGTATGTGCTAAGGCACTTCCACTAATGCCAATAGAGTTTTCTAGTCTTTTCAAGAGAATGTTATGGTCAATAGTGTCGAACGCAGCACTGAGATCCAACAGCACTAATAGTGAGATACAGCCACGATCAGATGAGAGAAGCTGGTCATTAGTAACTCTAATTAGAGCAGTCTCAGTACTATGATACAGTCTAAATCCTGGCTGGAAATCCTCACAGATACCATTTTTCTCTAAGAAGGAATATAATTGTGAGAAAAGGGAGAAAAGGGAGATTTGAGATGTAATTAACTAGATCTTTGGTCAAGTTGTGTTTTTTTTTAATAACAGCAAGCTTTGAAACAGTTCTTTTAATAGTTTAGATAGAATAGGGTCTAACAGTCAAAAATTGCACTAAGTCATTACCAGTCCCGATTTTAACTTGCCAACAGGTTTTGAGAAATCACAGACAAATGCCTGAAATCACAGGCAAATCGGTGAATGATTCACTGACTCAGTCATAAAAGCCAGTCACTTGTTTCGTCCCTTAAAGGAACACTCCACTTTTTTTTTAATAATAGACATTTAGAACTCCCCAAAAGTTAAACAGTTGAGTTTTACCATTTTTGATACATTCAGCCAATCTTTTAGCGCAGATCATTGAATTTGATTAGACCAGGGGTGGGGAACCTTGGCCCTCATCCTGCAAGGTTTCCATGTTTCCCTGTGCAAACACACCTGATGCAAATTAACTAGTGATTAGCTGTTGGATCCATTTGATTTGAGTCAGGTGTTGTGAAGCAGGGTTGTATGAAAAACTTTTAGGACTGCGGCCCTTGAGGACCAGGGTTCCCCACCCCTGGATTAGACCGTTAGCATCTCTTACTCAAAAATGACCAAAGATTTTCGATATTTGAAACCTATTTAAAACTTGACCCCTTCTGTAATTAAATCGTATACTAAGACTGGAGAAAAATTTTAAAGTAGCAATTTTCTAGACTGATATAGCTACAGTAGGAACTATACTCACATTCCTTAGTAATCAAAAAACGTTGCTGCCGTACCATGGCTACAGCAGGCACAATGATATTAAGGAGTGCTGTTTGCACAGGGAGCATGCTTTTTATTTATTTTCTTTTATTATTATTTTTTTTAATCCATGGACTTTTGTGAGAGATGCTGCATAATATTGTTGCGTCATTTCTGAGCAAGAGATGCTAATGGTCTAATTCAAGGAGATTCAGATTCAAGGATCTTTGATAAGCTGCGCTAAAAGTGCTACCACCACAACCGGAGATCGGCTGAATGGATTAGAAAATGGTAAAACCATTTAGCAATATCAGGTCACATTGTTGATGTTGCTTATGTTTGTTGTTTTTTCTATTAAAGCATTTAAATTAAATGCATTTAATAGTCAACATTTCTTGCTAGTGGCAACCAGGTGCTTGTAAGAGTATGACTACTACTGCACTTCTCAAAACATATGGCCCAAACCACAGAATAAGTACTTTTACCTCACAAAATGGAAAATGCTTAAATGCATTACTTTCCCCTCCCCTCATCTGTCCACACAAGGAGAAGGGGGTGATATGGTGGAAACGAAAACAAATTTTAGGATAATAAAGGAAAAGAATCCTTTAAAATATTCTCAGACCTGTTGATGCCAAGAGTAACACAGCCACACCCCACTATATTTCTTCTTAGTGACTAGAAGATAGAATGGCTGTACTTCTCACCATCTGTATGAGCTGTACATGTCTGCTGTCTGTCTAGTGTCTTGGTCATCTGTAACAGTTGTGACATGCTGAATAAGGCATAGGTGTCAGATTTCAGCGAGCGTAACACCGTTAGCTGCCAAAGTCCACTGTCTTCCACTCAAGTTGCTCTGTGGCTGAAGTATGAATCCACATTTTTGTGGTTGTTTTCATGTGTTCAGCAAGTTTTGAGAGTTTCGATATGCAAGTTACTAACACAGAAGCCCTGCAAACCCCGATTCTTCTTTTGGAGAAAAAAGTAAATAAGTGTGCGAGAAAAATCAAAATGAAAAGAAAGCATCTGTATGTTTTCATTAACAGCAGTCAAGTGTACAGTTTAACGTTCATCATAGAGAGATTTTTGACTGTTCATCTCTGTTGTTGGCCAATCGGACCCATGTTTTCCAGAGATATAAATCTAAATATTTTCCCCTTACACCAGCACTGCTTGTTTCTGTCATTCTCTTTTCCTGTCTATTTTTCCTCTTGCTCTTTCTTTTAAGAGGTTCTCTCACACTCATGAGACACCTCATTTCGTTTGCAAACCCACCGCCCCTCTTACTTTAGTACTTCACTTCATCTGGCCCACAGCTGAAAACTATTAAGCACTGCTGGAACTTCCTCCTTAGTATCCCAGCTTGTGTGAAAGCAAATAAGTCGCCCAGCTCTACATTTCACCCGTCTTTTTGCTTTCGTCTAAAGGCTCTCTCCACTGGTTTTCTCATTTGGTTCGTCTTTGGCAGAAGATACTGGCTGGTGCTTTGGAAATCTCCTCTCGTTATTGGTAAGAATGTTGGCCTTTTTGTGTGGAGAGGTCTGACAGAAAGGACAGGAGTGTTTGGAGTATGGCTCCGAGCTCAGCAGAGAATAACAACTGATCCATGTAAGGAATGCTGAGGGTTGAATTAATAAACATCGTTTAGTATGGTTGCTATTTGAGCTTAGTGAATAGGGTTCTGCTGGGAACAAAGGATTTTTATTTCATCCTGTTTTTCCTCAGTGAGTGTTGTGGTGGTGAAGCATAGTTTTGTTGTCAATGCTGGCAGTGTTGACTGATATGGGTCATATTAGTGGAATGCTCTTGAGCTATGAACAGCCGTAATTTTATAATTTTTTTTAACTGCGTGTTTACTTTTTTCTGTTCTTCTTTAGCTGCTGCATGCTTTTTGAGCATTAGGTTGAATTTTGAATTTAAACCTCATCATAACAGAAATTCTGATGAGAACAATAGTCTGATTATTTAAATGTCTTGTGTCCTTCTTACTTTCAGCTTATTGTTAAAAAAATATTTGTGTTTCTGACCATAAATTGTAGATACAACTTTTTTATTAATATTCAAAGCATCCCCATTTATAGTAATTTCAGTGTTTTTCTTATTTAAACCTCTTATCTAAACTTTTTTTTTTTTTTCCCAAGAAATGATTGTAGCTTCTGCTTTTTAAAATTTGTGAGAAATATTTTGTTTGAATACCTTTATAAATATGTTAAATGCATTTTAAAGTATGGAATAAAAAATGTTTTTCAATCTTCTCTGAAGCCATTTTTAAGGTTGCAAGAGTGAAGTGTTGATAATGGAATGTGCAGAACAAACCATAAATGGTAGAAATGCAAAATTTTCCCAGGAAGCCTAAATTTAAGCCAGATCTCAGAAGTTGTGAGTTTGAATTTTGGTCATAATGAAATTTAGCTAGTTTTATATTGAAACATTAGGGAAACCTAAGTCTTTTCTGTCACTGAATAAAAAAATACAAAAAGGTTATTGCGACTTTTTATCTCACAATTCTGACGTTTTTTTAATCAGAATTAAAAGATATAGGTCAGAATTGCGAGAAAAAGAGTCAGAATTGTGATATATAATGTCGCAATTGCGAATTATTATAAAGTAAATTTTTGAGCATAAAAATATTTTAGACCTGCAAGTTTATATCTCACTATTCTGACTTTACAAAAATGACTTTATATCTCGCAATTCTGACTTTACAAATTTACAGGAGTTTATATCTCACAATTTTAAGAAAAGAAGTCAGAATTGTAGTAGCAATAACCTTCTTTTTTTTTTTTTTTCTTCGGTCGTAAATGGCTTCCATAGAAACCATTTTTTTTTGTATATTTATGAATTTATTGTCTCATGTTTTAGATGTCTCTTATACCCAAATTTGTTTAATTTGCAGCATATAAAATTTTTAAAAAATCAAGTTCGTCTGGTCTGTATTCAACAGGCTTCAGAACATTGTAATCCAGAGGGCCTATTTCACTAAACGGGCATTAATTCCTGAATTGAATGTGTCTGTAAAATGACAGTATATTTATTGATTAAGAATATTAAAAATATTCTGAGCTTTTCAGCTAAAAGAAAAATTGCCGTTGCAGTAACCGTTTGAGGTTTGAAACTATATTTTTCACTTTAAATCCAGCAAAAAGGACCCAGGCAGTCTCTGATCTCAAACCATATAGCTCCACCCAACTGTTATAAATTGCTTTGGGTTCTCTCAGACATACTTAAGCTGGAGTTGACTTTTGAAGATCCTAAACAATATCAGCAGAACTTTGCAGATCAGCATAAAGGAAAGTCCTGTGGGACATAGTGACCAGCCAGGAAGTGATAAAAGCAGAACAAACACAGCTGCTGTCTGTCAGGCAGGTGGACAGCACAGCCAGGTGTTTGCCCAGGTGTGACCGGGCAGCAGATAATATTGCTTAGTGGAATCACTGGGAAAGAGTGGGCATTGTACCCAGAGAGGTTTTGTAACTCTCTGTGAAATGTTGTAATGAAATGGCCTGGGCGGTTTTACTCTGAAGTTGTGGAGCAAATGTGTTAATAGTTTAGGAAACCTGTGCAATGTTGACCGTAAATATGACTCGGTTTATATGTCAGCCCTTTTTCACCTTTTCAGGTCTGTGACAGAACTCCTAATAATTTATGAATTCTTTCAGAGTTGTTCAAGTTCTTGGTCTCTTTAGGCTGCTTGCAGAGGTGATGCAAAAAACTGACTTCACCTGCTCAGTCAGTGCTGTCCTTGTGCATTTGACTCTCCATGGCTCTTTATGACAGCTCAATTGCCTGTGAATAAAAAAATAAGAGTACCTGCCTTCCTGTTCAGCCCTTTTGTTTTAAAGTTGGCAGTCTGTCATTCTAAAGCCTGTTTGCTTGGCTCTCATTGGAGCCAATAAAACCTTAAAGTGCCTGCATACAATACTTCTAACATTTATTTATTTTTTCATTTCTTTTCACGTCATTTAATTTCATTATGTAGGCCCCATAATAAATATAAATTTTATATTGAATTTATTACTCCAAAATAAGTAAACTTCTGAACTGTACATAAGTTATGCCTATTGTAATATATATTAGAAAGCATATTAAAAATCCATGTATGCATATAAATATTGGTTAATAATGGTTATACATTCTTACTGATTAAATCTTTAAGGGCTCTTCGCAGGAGTCTTGCAATAATTCAGAAATGTTATGGCCTAGCTGTCATAGATAAAACAATTTTATTGTGGATTTATGCCTCATTGGCTCAAACCAGTAAGCAGCTTGCATATTGTCATCATTGTGCAAATTGTACAAAGTGGCGTGAATGATATGTTTAAGGTTTAAAGAAAGCATAAATGCATTGTTTTCTCATGAAACCTTAAATCACATTCTTCCGCGCCAAGATGTCATCCCAAAATACTATAATTTACTGCTTCTCTCCAGTGAAGCACCACACCCTTCACATGAAAACACACTGTGTAAAGCAGAGGCATCACTTCTTACATCGCTCGTTTTGCAAGACGTTGTGTGAAAGGACATGTTCAACGTTTTGATGGTTATACTGAAATAGCATGTCATACAATAGGGTCTAAATGGAGCTGAGCATTTCCTCTTGAAATAGCAGATACTCATTTTTAAACTTTTCATTGCTATCTTGACCATAATGTTTGAGAAGTGAGAGCATTTTTGCTATTCTGCAATTTCGAAGTTGCTCAATAAAAAAAGTGCATTTTATACAGTATTCACCTTGAATAGTATTACTATTAAAAAAAACACTCCTAAGTAATGTACAGCATTAAACCTGGTTGTGTTTGTTTTACCCATGAACATGATTAGGTCTACACAATAAATTTAGTGTAATCTTGCAATGATAAAGTTGTTCTGTATCTTGTTCATGTTAGCGAGTTGCAACCTGGTATCACGGCGAGACGTGACACTGATCATTTACAGACAGGCAGTGGGAGTGATGAGCTTATACTGAAGTCGCTGTGAAGTTAAAGACACATTTGTTTGGATGCTGCTATGAAAAGCTTTTGTCTTCCCTGCATCAGGGAAATCAGTAATGCGCACATGGACCCCTTGGGGAGTTCTTACGATCCGACAGTACTATTGTAATATGTCTGCCCATTGGGTGGAACGTTTGATTAGTTTGTTGTGTAGCCTCTATAAGTCATTGGCTAAGCTTATCTCCAGATGTTTGATGATGCCTGAGAGGGAGAAGCTTAGGAACTATCATGCAGCAAAATAAAATTCCATAGGGCATCTTTCTCGCTATATTTTTTCTTTGCGGTGCCAGGCTTTAAATCCTAATGAGTGCTATTTTCTGTTCTGTTACATTGTTTTTTTCTATTAAAATAGGATTTTTTGAGTAGTACTCTCCCTTATTTGTTCAATAGTCAATAGTCATTATGCTTAATTTTCACCTGATGGCATTAGAGGAAGGGAGGAAATGTTTCACTGGATAAAAATTTGTGCTTAGGTGTGCATGATATATCACCTCAACGACATGGACTAAAACCCACGCATGTCTAATTTTATTTTCATTCCGTTTTAAACAATTTAAAGTTGTGTTTAGGGTGTTATTTAAATAATAATGATAATAAGTTTCATGGCACCTTTAAATTATGTGCATCTACCATCCTCCACAAATGTACATTTAAATATTTAAAGGACATATTTACACATAATATTTATAGATTTGACCGTTAACTTTCCTACCTGCTGTAGCACTTTTGGTTCACCCTCCCAAAATAAATTTGTGCTGACATATTTGCTTTTAAAAGGGGTTATTTTTTGTGAACCCAGTAACTTTTAACCCAGTAACATTTTGTGCAATAACACACCCTAGGAGACTTAACCTTAGGCAAATTCACTGGATTTTGTTTTTGAAGCAATGTTTTCTCAGACTCCGTGAAGTAAATTTCCATATGCGCTCTTGTCCTGCCAGGTAGAGGTGGCACATTCCAGGAAATCACAGCTGAGACGGAGCGTTTTCAAGCATGAACCGGGCATTTAACAGAAAAAAAGGTATGTTTGCTTCTACCAGTTTTTTTTTTTGTCTGCCAGTCTTGCCTTCCTCTCTGTTCTCTGTCCATTCAGCTCAGAACCTAAATAGCTGCCAAACTATTTGAAATTCATGTAAGCATATGAATAGCATGCTGTTGTTTAATTAATAACAAATATTTTTGTATACATCAGTATTTGCTAAAAAACTATACTAATTAAAGTCATACAAATACTTTTTTTGTATATTAAAACACTGAACAGACAAAACGTGGCTTTAAAAGTCAAATATTATATATTGCTATATTGTGATTTTGTTTTCATATCATTAAACATAAAATGTGAAGGAGGGATTATTAGCTTAAATTGCTCAGATGATTAGAAATGCCTTAATAAAGAATTGGTCAAAGATTAATTTCTTTATATGCTTTATTTTACATTGCATTTTTATCATATTATTTTTGTTACAGTTATTTGTCCATGTTGAAATACCAGAAACCCTTATAAAAGTCTCTTGTTCAGACTCTCCCTTTTCATACTCTTATCTGTCTGCCTGTATCTCTGTCTATCTCTAGCTCTCTTTGTTCCTCACCTAGTCTCTCCTCCCTTTCTGTCATTTCTCAGTGGCTTGGAGCAGACAACTTGTCTGCCTTCAGAGGCTTCTGTTTTTTTTCCTCTATGTATTTACAACCACCTGTCCCACCCTTCTTTCCAAAATGAATTAATGGATCTTTGATGTGATAAACCCTACTGGCCAGTCTTAGATCCCAGATGGCAAAGAATGCATTGGTAATATTTCTGTGTTAGGAGCTCCTGTTGGCCTGTCTGACTTGCTTTGAAGATATAGATTATAATCGCAAGTAGTGTCCAGTGCTGAGTCCCTCAGGATGGCAAATGATGTGATGATGTTTAAAGAAATGTAACACATATGGTTTTTATACGAATGAGAGATTATAGTATAAGTATGGTGAATATCATTTTTGAAGTACAACTACTTACTAATATTAAAAGCATGCAGTACCAGGACACAGTAAGGCCATTGAATTTCATTCCAATATGCAAAAAAACTAGTTTGTCATTGTATTGCATCACTGCATACGGCGGCGTTTCTAGTGTACTACATTGCAAATTCACTTACAATTTGCTCATTTAACCAAGAAAAAGCTTTCATGAAGAGGTTAGGCATAACAAAGTAATTATTTTGGCACTGAAAAGAGCAAAGCTCTTGCGGCCACAAAATGTTTCCCTCCAATGCCTTGCACGGATGTTCCCGCTGTCACAATTGCCTCCTTTCTGGCGCACAGGACAGTGCTGTCGGAC
Source organism: Enteromius afrohamiltoni (assembly GCA_034779775.1). Classification (NCBI taxonomy): domain Eukaryota; kingdom Metazoa; phylum Chordata; class Actinopteri; order Cypriniformes; family Cyprinidae; genus Enteromius; species Enteromius afrohamiltoni. The sequence continues at coordinate 18,057,976 of JAUYWG010000042.1, forward strand.
CATGCAGAACACCAATAGCCCATCTGTCTGAAGGACAGCATTAAATTCTCCAGCTAACACAAAAAGGTCTATCCAAGCCACTTTTGAACAATGGGCGACATTTACCAAAGAGAGACAGTAATCATTTTATGGCCATGCATTCATTAGCAGCAGTGTCGGGTGTGAGTGGTGATGTGACGTTACAGAAGATTCACAAAGAGGTTTCTGTCTAATGAAGTCTGACTAATGCTGTCTTGCGTTGAAATTAAATGGGTGATTCGTCATTGGTCAGTAAGGTAGCATAAATATGTTATATGGGCATAAATTATTATTAATGGGTGATCATTTGTCTCAAAAGGCTCGGCCTAATAAATTAAACTATACATCCAAGCTTTTGTATAAACTGTAAGTTTCTAAAACAATATGTTAGCTAAGTCAAGCTGTAAAATGTTTTTGATTTTTCAGAATTATATGCTGAAATATGGAGGAATTAGATATAAAGCGACAAGTTAAATTACTGTTCACATACTCAACAGGTATCAACTGTTAGTTTCTAAATGAAATGGTTGGTAATCCACAAAGCCAAAGGCAGAAACGCTGTTTGCGTGATGACAAAGAAATAATTGGACCCAGATTCTTTCCAGACTTATGCATCCAATTACCAGACACAGAAAATGAAATAGCAACAGTGTGTGTTATTTAGAGCATAATAAAATCAAGTTTGAACCCACACATGATCAGCTTGAATAGCCTCAACAGCACAAAAAGATTTCTTAGTTGTGAAACTTTGAGTATTGATATAGCACAATCGCTAATGTGATTTGTGCATTTATTTTATTTATTTTCTTACCTTTCATGCTTTTAAGTTGCGATTGGTGTGTGCGGCTGGTTAATTAGTGACAATCAAGTATTCCCAGTATCCCATAAATAACCTTAGCTAAATGAAGCACAGTTAACCACCCCTTAATTACTTGCATTACAGTAGTCGTTGTTACATCTTTTTCTTTTTCTGTCTCTTCTTTATCCCCCCACCCCTACAAAATGCTTTGCAAAATTTCTGAATATGTCATCATCGCATTGCTAATACCTCCAGGACTTCATAGTGCATAGCAGTAGATGACAGAAATACCCTGCGATTATGGATAAAACATAATCTTTCTTTAATGAAAAATTGCCCATGTGCTTACAGGAACTTGTGGCCCAGACCTTGTTTTAAAATGCGTATTCAACACTTAATCTGTTTCAATTGAAATACGATGCAAAGGCTTAGTGCCCAGGGCATTTCTTTAATATTTGTTGGAGTGGCATATAGAAGCATTACTATTGTATAAGATCATTCCCATCTTGCTTCTGCTATAACGTCGTCTTATTGCCTTTCAGAGCTCCATGAACCAGAGCAGTGAGCTGTAAAATTAGATGCGGAGACTACCAAGGCTCTTACGCTCCTCTAAAGCACTTGCAGAGAAATCCTTCTAAGAATATGCCAAGATGTTCTGGTTTGACAGACTTGATATTCAGTCAATGGTCATTAGAAATTAGCATGGGAAACATCAATATTTGGCTGCTTTTCCCACTATTCAATACATCAAATTAAATGAGAAGTACTTCCTCAGCCTACTAATAGCCAGACAAATAGATGCTTGAATATGCAGAGAAATGCTTTGATGGCACCACAGACTCAACCACTTTTGACACAAACCCATTTTAATGCTTTAGGATTTGACCTTTTGACAGATTTTCTTGGTTTCTCGTCTGAAAATATAAGAAGAAATGCATTTCTCCAGACACTTTGTCATCAGCTTCAGCATAAGGGTGATGTCTATGAAACACCTACCATTCTTACACATAGATGTACACAAGAACACTGTGACATTTTGAGGTGTGCGCTTTTCCTTTGACCTATGAAAAACACCCACTGTATGAGGAATCTCAGCAGGCAAACACTGTATCCTGACAATCTGTGGAAGAAAAACTGGCAGATTATCAATAAGCAATGGATTCATGAGGATAAGTTTGAGCTCATCTTGGATTGAATCTTTTTTAATTATCTTTAAAGTTCATGTACACTGTCAGAAATAAAGCTGTCACTGGGGCGGTACCTTTTCAAAAGGTACACTTTTGTACATATTTGGTTCAAATTTGTACGCTTTAAGTACTAATATGGATCTTTAAGGTACCAAAATGGACCTTTTAGGTACAAACATGCTTTCGTATCTTGATTTCTGAGAGTGACGGATGACATGTAATTTAAATATATAACTCGTTAGATTTAAGCACCAATTACTCTGAAAGCCTCAAAACTTATTGCTAACTTTTAAAATGACCATTTATTAAAGAGTCATCCTTATTTCTGACCAAAGTTTTTCTTTTACTGAATATTTAGTGCTAATTAAAATCGATCATTGTTTTCTTGAAATACCAGAAAAGGTTCTGAGTCCTCAGGGATCTTTTGTTTCGATCTGCTTGAGTTATACTTGGCTAAATGGGAGATTAATTGGTCGTTGTTTCCCTGTAAATGGCTGTATGGCAATTGTCCAGAATACCGTTGCGTAACATCCTCTCAATTTGTAGTACATTAAAGAAAAGTTTGAAGTATTAATGAAGGTATTAATGCATTGCCAAATGCCTGATACCCTCATATGTACTATTTAGAAAATGGGAAGTGATTTTGGACATGCAATGGTGTGGCTAACTCTGTTGATGAACTCAGGGTGTTGAAACCGAGCAGATCGGCAGGCGCGCTGAATCTTGTGACTCCTGCGGCTTGTTTGTCACGCTTAGCCCTTGCAGTTTCCTCTAAGCTGTCACACAAGCACAGGCACGGCAGTGTCTCCTATCCGTCACATCTGACCCCCTGTCTGCACTCCTTTGAGGCCAATCTCAATAATTCACCTTCTGACAAGCCAGTTTGATCTACACTGCAGCTTTAGCTAAAATCCTTCTACACAAGCATTTGGCTTTTCATCTTTGGCAATTTTTGAAAATGATTTATTTAACTCAAGGACTGTAAAGGAATAAAATTATTATTTGTAGTCATATGGGTTGTTGTTTAAACACATTTACACGAGTTGCACTGCTAAGAGTTTTAATAGCAGCTGATTAATTAATAGTCATTTATAATAACTGGTCTGTTGTTTATACACATTGGAACTAGAATTTTTGCTGCTAAGAGGTTTGAACAGCAGCTGATTTAAAGGCCTGCTTATTTCTATACAAAACATTAAGGATATCGTTAAGATATTGCATATTTCATAAAGAACTTCAGGTTAATAGTGTTTTGTCTCTTTCTAGATAAATCATGGATGCACACTCCAGAAGCACTGGCTAAGCATTTTATAGCATACAATGTCAAGGTATGTGTTATGAACCTCCTGTTTTACTGAATTCATTTTCATTTCTCTTAAGGTTTACCGTTTTACTGTTCTTTTGAATTTGTGTGTGTGTAAATATATGTATAAGAATAAATAACTTGAAAATAATGTGTCTGTAGCAGGTCGTAAATAAGAATCGTGAAAAGAAGTTAAATTGGGTCACTTTTGATTTCATGTTGATTTTTAATGCTTGTTGGCATAAATTCATCAACTGTACTTTTAAAAAGAAATGCAGCAAGAAATATCCAGAGGTCTAAACAGACACAGCTTAAATGGATGGATCAATGCAAATGCTATATCAATTTTCACAGGCTTCTTTTCACAAAACAATGAATTTGTTTGTGTCTCTTTCGCTATTCATCAAACATCTTGTGGGCACGAACATCTCGTATACCCTGTCAGTGCTGTTTTACGCTCCGTTTCACCAAAGACTCATCTTCTGTTCAGGGCTGAGAAGCTGTCTATTCCCGAACAGGGCTTCTAAGATGTCTTACTGAATTCTTCACAAAAACAAAGCAGTTTTGATTCTCAGAGCTGCTGAAGTTTCAGCTGTGTTGTCTGTATTTGGAAATGAGAAGAGAATAGACAAAGAAAGTGAATTTAAGAGGGGGAAAATGGTATTCTGCCAGTGTAGCAGGTGATTGATGAGCAGAGACTGGATGTCTTTGGCAAAAAAACACCTTCGAACAGACCAGCAGGGAACAGTCGTCAGGAACAAGAGACTCTCCACCCAGTGTAATGTAGTGTATCTATCACTCCTGCCTCTCTTTCTGTCCTACCGTGCTCACTTGCCCTTGAGTGTAGATGGCATCCATCATAACTGTGTGCTGCAGACACGTTTATGGAGTCTTATTTGTTTAACTCTAGTTCGGAGGCTAATGATTATCCTCCAGAAGAGTTTCTCTTTAAAAAAAAATTGTATGATGTAAAAAGAGGCAGACCAGCAGTAATGAGTAAAGTAAAAGGACCTTTTCAAAATTCTGTTTAAAGTAGTCCGAGAGTAACATGAATGTAAGAAATGTTTATTTGACGGGTGAAAATGGGTCAGGCAAGGAAAGCACAAAAGTATAGTCTGGAAATCATTGTGGTTACTATCAAATTATTGTTTATTTATTCAGTAGAGTAGCTATTAGACTAGAGAAGTAATGGCAAGGTGTTTTAAGAAGCGTTGTTAAATCAGCCAGCACAACATCTAGACAGACGCTTGACCACAAGCACTGGGTAAAGGTTACTAGCTCCATCTGTTGGATGTTAAATGTAGTGTTGTTCATGCTCCTGATGGTTTACTTTTAGTACCGAACTAGATTTAATGTGTTCCAGATAATATGTGGAGAATGGTCTTAGCAATCAACAAAGCATAAATTAACATTATAGTTGAGCCCATAATAACTGAGAGTGGAGGCAGAGATGTGGCTTGCTATGTGGTCAATTTAAATAAAAGTCCTGAAGTACTTTCATTATGATTAATTGACAGACCTTAGATTTGTTTTTTTATTTAAAAAAATGTAATTGTTCCATAACATGATTTCCACGTATCTCCCACAGTTTCTGGGGAACACAGAAGTTGATCAACCCAAAGGTACAGAAGTGGTGAGAGATGCCGTCAGAAAGCTCAAGGTAAGTTTACACTGGCTGCATACTGGGCAGGAAGGTGTTTTTCCTGGAGAGGACGTAATACCAGAGCTCTCCAGCTGTTTAAGACCGTCAGTGGTGGATCACAGTTTACCTGTTTAATGATGCATAGAGAATGTAATTTTATGTATCCTCCACTCTCAGTATTACATTATCACTTATAATCACTTTGATTAAATAGGAAATGCTATATAATAAATGATTCTTTTTGTGATTGTTACATGAATGTTTTTCTGTTTGAACAACTCCAGATAAATACAGTTATGTTTGAAACTCCAGATATGTTAAATATGTTTAAAAACTAACATGGTACTTAATCTGATCTTAAGCATATCTGCTCTCTTTTAACCTAATTGTGGTCTTTCTCTCTTTAAAGTTTCAGAGACACATTAAGAAGTCAGAGGGACAGAAGATCCCAAAAGTGGAATTACAGATCTCCATCTACGGAGTGAAAATATTAGATCCTAAATCAAAAGTATGTGCCTAACAAACAGATTAATGAAACACCAGCTGAGGCTCTGTAATGTCCTTGTAAAATGTATCGACTTTATACATTTGCCAAAAATGGTCATAGGATATTTTGTTGTTTTTAAGCGTGTCTGAGGTACTTTTTGGTGCCACTGTATGCCCATGTCTATACATTCCCCATATTTAGTCTATACTGTCTCTTATCTTGTTTTCTTCTTCACAGGAAGTACAGTACAACTGTCAGTTGCACCGGATATCCTTCTGTGCAGATGATAAGACCGACAAAAGGATATTCACATTCATTTGTAAAGATTCAGAATCCAACAAACATCTCTGCTATGTGTTTGACAGTGAAAAATGTGTAAGACAACAGATATGTCAGATATAATTTTTTCTTGAAGAAGGGATTTGTTGCTCTACATGTTGTGTTAGAACTAGCTTCAGAAGACAAATGGCCAAACAAAACACCACTGATGATGTTACTAGGAAAATGATCTGTCATGTATCTGTCAATTCCAGGCAGAAGAGATAACTTTGACCATCGGCCAAGCGTTTGACTTGGCATACAAGAAGTTTTTGGAGTCTGGGGGAAAAGACGTAGAGACAAGGAAACAGATAGGTGGCCTGCAGAAAAGAGTGAGCATTATGTACAGTTGACAAAACACAATGCAATGTCTCAAATACCAAAATTTGTTTATGACTAATTGGTATCTGCCTTTTATAGATTCAGGATCTTGAAGCTGAAAATTCTGAGTTGAAGAAGCAGTTGCAAGTCTTTGAGGAACAGCTGATGATTGCTCAAGTTCCTCCTGTAAGCACTGAATGGACTGCACTTAATTGCCATTCACCTTTTTAATTAGCTGCATACAAAACCTCAGCTATGCCTATAAAAATCTTCTAAACTGATGAGCTTTTTCTTTTTTGAGAAAAAACACTGCAGTGAAACTAGTGCTGACTAGTTCTGATCTTTCCGCAGCTTCTTCACATTAACTCTTCTAACGAGGCATATATGCTTCAGAGACCCTCATCTCTCTTCTGGTGTCACAACGTGACCTCGTTCTCTTGCCTCGAAATCTCTTCTGTTACACTAACGCCAATGAGCTCACCTGACTCTAACCTTTCTGCTGGCCTTCTGACTCCTCCACCTGCTAAACCAGCTTTGTCAAAGCCTCCAAGTGGAGCCAGTGTTCCTCGCCCTCCTGTTAAGCACCTTTCTGTTTACTCTTTCTTTCTTTGTGGTGTTGGTTGTTGGTTTCAGTTGATTTGTTTTAACCTTAGAAAGGCTAGTTCACGAGGCCCAACAAATCGGTTGGATTGGTGTCTTTACCCTGTTGGTTGTTTGGGGGAGGTGTGAACCAGCATTAAGTTGCCATGGATTTTGACTAAGATCCATTTTATTTTTGCAATTTAAAAATATTTCCAAATGAAATTGTGCTATTTTCCAAAGGGAAGAAATGTGTTTTGTGTCAAATGGAAACGAATGGAAAAGATCATGAAAAGAGAAAAAGTGCACTATTTTACTGTAAATGTGGTGGAGGAAATTATATATATATATATATATATATATATATATATATATACAGTGAGGTCAATAAGTATTTGATCACCCTGTGATTTTGCAAGTTCTCTTACTTCGAAATCATGAAGGGGTCTACAATTTTCAGCACAGGTGCAATTCCAATGTGAGAGACAGAATCTAATAAGAAAAACCTGGAAATCACATTGTATTTTTATTTGGAAATTACTTTGTCAAATAATATTTGATCACTTACTTATCAGCCAGATTTCTGACCCTCGAAGTCCTGTTACTTTGTTTTTAAATAGTCCAGCTACACTCTGCTCATGATTCTAAATTAGTAGCACCTGTTTGAGGTCGTTAGCTGTTATAAAGACACCTGTGCACCCTACAATCAGCCAAAGTCTAAGTAGCAACATGGGCATAAGAGATAAATTGTAGACCTTCACAAAGCTGGAAAAGGGCTACGGGGCAATTGCCAAGCAGCTTGGCGAAAAAAGAACAACTGTTGGAGCAATTGTCAGAAAATAGAAGAGGCTAATGATGACTGTAAATGTCTCTCAGCCTGGGGCCCCACTGAAGATCTCTCCTCATGGTGTTGCAATAATGCGAAGCATGGTGAAGAATCAGCCCAGAACTACATGAGAGGAGCTGGTCAATGCTGCGAAGAGAGCTGGGACCATCGTTTCCAAGGCTAAAATCAGTAATACACTAAGATGTCATGTGAAGCATGGGGCTGGAAGCATCATGCTCTGGGGGTGTTTTTCTGCCCAGAGGACAGGACGACTGCACTGTATTAAGGAGAGGATGAACGAGGCCATGTATTGTGACATATTGGGCCAAAACTCAGAGCATTAAAGATGTGTCGTGGCTGGGTCTTCCAACATGACAATGACCCAAAGCACTCAGCCAGAAAAACCAAGGCGTGACTCTGTAAGAAGCATATCAAGGTTCTGGAGTGGCCTAGCCAGTCTCCAGACCTAAATCCAATTGAAAATCTTTGGAGGGAGCTGAAACTCCATGTTGCTCAGCGACAGTCACGAAACGTGACAGATCTAGAGAAGATCTGTATGGAGGAGTGGGTCAAAATGCCTCCTGCATTGTGTGCAAACCTGCTGAAGAACTACAGGAACCGTTTGACCTCTGTAATTGTTAACAAAGGCTTCTGTACCACATTTTAACATTTGACTCAAGTGATCAAATACTCATTTGACACAGTAATTCCCAAATAAATTGTTATACAATGTGATTTCCAGATTTATCATCTGTCTCTCACAGTGGAAATGCACCTGTGCTGAAAATTGTAGACCCCCTCCATGATTTCTAAGTAAGAGACCTTGCAAAATCACAGGGTGATCAAATACTTATTGACCTCACTGTATATATTTATATTTTTATATATATGTGTGTGTGTGTGTATGTGTGTGTGTATATATATATATATATATATATATATATATACACACACACACAAACACCCACACATATATTTAAACTTTATATGTATTTCTATAAAGCACAAAATCAAACTAACACATTTCACATGTTTCTGGGTCCATTTTGACTTCATAGTTATGTATAAAATTCAGTATAATGTAGTATATGTTATATGCTCTAATATGCACTTATTTCTTAAGTTTTAACAGATGAAAACGGTTTTCAAATGAGTGATTCCTCAGATTGCTTATGTACTTCACACGTTGTTAACATTTGCAGGGAAACAGTATGTCCTCGAAGACGCCCACTGACATTTTTGATATGGTTCCATTTTCTCCAATGACCCCATTGGTTCCATTACCAGCAAGTAACGGCTCGGCCCCTCCACCACCTGTGAGGCCTACAGAGATTAGTAAGTTGTCTTTTTCCCCTTTTCTGTACACAAAAGAAATGTTGACTCATTTGGCCAAAAGATCAGATTGCGTTGTCCATATATTATGGATGTTAGCTTTAGTGGTCTGTAAAATGAAGGGAAAAAAAGATGGTCATTTTCTTCCTCAGGGAAAGACCTGTTTGGTGCAGAACCATTTGACCCTTTTACCTGCGGGGCAGCTGACTTTCCTCCTGACATCCAGTCCAAGTTGGATGAGATGCAGGTGACTGCATGTCTGTGAATTATTAACAAATGGACTGGTGTAAATGAACAGCTAATGGAGCTGATGGTAGGCACTGCTGCAGCTGTGAAGACTCTCAGTGCAGAAGGGAATAATATGATGATTATATTTGGTTTTATGTTCATTTCGGGTTTGTCTTGGGAGTGCTATTCGGTTTGTAGAAGGAAAACTTTCAAGAGAACTGCTAAGTTTGCTTTTTAAGTATTTGTTAAACCTAATGAAAATAGACTAACATAGAGTAAATCCTGCATACAGAGCAGTTACATGAAACATTTATATTATTTGCCAGTTTTGCTCAACTAACAACCTAAATTTCCATCTTTTTGTTCTCTTTCTGCTTGCAGCGGCAAAGATGGTTTGTATTTTGAGACAATTTGAATGAATTTTTTTGTCAGATGGTATATATTGTAGCTTAGGTCTAACCTGTTTTCTAGGGATAATTCATCCAAAAATGAACGTTTGATGTTCTGTCTCTCAATTTTGCCTTTTCTTCTTGTTTTCACTTCTCTTATACGGATACATTGACAGTACTTGGTGACTGGTTTTATACAGTAGTTTAATCTGAGGTACAAACTAAATTTCAGTTGTTATGCAAATAGTAATATGTTAAATTTTGAGAGCTGTGTGAGATGAAGTATGGGTTCCACTTCAGTCTGTTATCTCATAAAATCTGGAATATTATGCACAAATATTTTATGCTTTGTGGCCCCTGGTCACCATTCGCTTTTATTGTGTGGCCAAAAAAGTAGTATGTCTCCATTTGTTTTTTCCGTAGTACAACGTGAGGGCGTTTTAAATGAAGTTTTTGTTTTTAGGTGAACTATCCCTTTAAATGTCTCTAAGTTAAATTATTATACTCTTTAATTCCTTTTGTCATTTGCTCATGTCCTGCTTAAAAAGCCTTTTGCTTTTTTAACAGATGTATATATACATGCATAATGCAGTTGCATGTTTTAAAGAAATGTACATGTATTTGACTGTTTAAATGGTTCATTCTAATAGTGTTTTTATTTCTTTTTTTTCCCTCTCCAGGAGGGGTTCAAAATGGGACTAACAGTAGAGGGCACTGTCTTTTCCCTTGATCCACTATAAGGTCGCTGCTGATGCCAAGAAGAAAGTTTTGTCACTTTCATGTTAAACCATTTGTATTAAAGTGCCAAACTCGGGTTTACAGTCAAGATGTCAATGTCTTACCTTACGTTTTTTATGTATTTGCATTTTGAATTTGGTTTACAAAACATATATTGAGAAATCAGAAGCAGTTAGATCACTATTTTTGTAAGAACTAAAAAACAAAATAAACTAGATATGTAGTTTTAACACCCCTTGCTTGTACAGGTAATGAAGGATGTAGAAAGTATGTCCAATTGCACAGTCTGTGTCAAGGTTTCATTACTATTTTCAAACGCAAATTCTTTAAGCTTGTGTTACACATACAAGCTGCTGTTTATAATCTGTGTGGCATATTCCAATTCATAAATGCATACGTTATCATAATGGAGAGTTCCCTTTTTTTACTTTATTTTTAACATTTAATATGTTACCGTACATCATAACCACATTACTTTTGTATCAGATCACATGTAAAATGATTTATATTGTTTTTGTTAATAGCGGTGGATCCATTAAAATACAGTATTTTTGAACTGAGCAGCAGTACCATTAATTGCAGGACTGGACTATTTCAACATTAACATGTACTTGTATTGCAGTTTAATTTTATATTATATATTTTAGTATACTCTTGCACAAGGAAGCACTTTGAAAGAGCTCTGTTCATGTATTATTGTTATTCGGTTTATAAGCATTATTTTAGCATTTGCTGTTGTAGTCATTAAAAGAAAATGGTACATATTCTCTGTTCTCTGTGTAAGTTATGTTTTTCGTAAAATGTTTTTCTTAGACCTTTACTTGCATTTAGTTTTTTTTGTTTTGTTTTGTTTTTTGGCTCAACAAATTTTCACCCACATGCTGTAGTGTTTAAGTAATTTATTTCAAGTCGCAGATAATGTATTGAAAATACAGTGTAAAGAAATAGTAGTAGTACAGTAAACTGATCATTATGTACTTGAGTACCATTCATTTACCATTAATTTAAGGCACTTTAAATCTCCTGTCTTAAAGTTAGTATGAAAGAAATATAATGTTCGTTTTTCACGCTGTAATTAACGCTGATTGTTCAGAGTGTCATATGGCTCAATCATGTAATCTGTGTACTGCTCATAAGTGTGTCTTTCTGAAGAGCACCACATCTTGGAGTGTGTTACTTCATTCTTCTCATGTCGTTGCTCTGGTAAGCTTCTCTTTCCCATCCTTTGTATGCAACAAAAGTGTTTTTCCGTTCATAGTGCTGCACCAAGATGCGCCATATTTCAATCAGTGCAATTGTTGTAGAAAGCCTGTCTGAGGAACATGTATCAAAGGCATTGTAGTATAACATTCAAATATTTTCTGTTACGTAAATACCCATATTTATGCTCCCCCATATACTGCTAATATAACAAGCAGTCCTCGCTGTAGGCATTTACAGTTCTGATTTGACAATTATTTAAGTCAAATGTGTTTAACATACATGAAAGGACAATATTTAACAATATTTTTTAAAAGTAATATCAAAAATATGTTAAACTGGTATCCCTGCCATTTCCTGCTATTTATTCAAATCAGAAATATTAAATTGCATGAAAATAACAACATTCTGACAAAAATTGTCAAAATTGCATGTCACTCCAGCAACTTGGATATAATGAAGCAAAGCAATATCTTACAATTTTATTAGTTAAAAATATATATTTTCATGCTTAAAAGATGAGGAAAGAGACAAGCATATTTAAAAGTCAAGAAAAAAAGGAAGAAATATTGTTTTGATTGATTCAATAAAATGATAACTGGTACCGAGCATATGTTTAATTTGCAAAGCAAATACATGAGATTAGCTTCAAATCCATATACCAAATGGCTTTAAAATGTTTTAAAATTGAATAAAATAAAAAAGAAGAAAAGTGCAAGAATGAGAGGTATACCTGCATGCTTTAGAAAATATGACGTAAAATTTTTCAATATTGCGTCTAATTTAACTGCACCAGCATTTTACTACATTGTGCCTTATAGCTTTACAAAAGCATTTAAAGTATAAAACTAATGGGTTAAAAAAAAATATTTTGCATTGCACTTGTTATGGGTGTACTTTGTTTTCAATAGGCTACGGCAAAGAGAAATAATAATGCACCTTTTATTGATTAGAGAGATGCATTTCATTTTATTTGCATTTCCTTGCCCTGCATTGTACCTTTTGATAAGAGAAATACAACCAGTCGTACAATATTAATGTAAAGCAATGTGGTCATCTTTTTCCGGTTTATAGAAACGAGGTAGCTTGCACTAATGAATCACCTTTTCCTCTTTAATTGTTAGTTGGTTTTGAAAGTAATTACAAAGTAAATGTACAAAAGTACAGTTTTACGAGTCAAAATACACTCAGCTGAATGCAAACTTCCTCTATAGCACCATTTTTATGTAAAAAGAATAATACAAAAAAACTAATGAAAACAGGCAAATCCAAATGGTTTTAATTGGTACAGTGTGTAGAATCATTACTGTGTTATTTGCAATGGAAATCTCAATTTAAAACAGCAGTTGATGAATAGTGTTGTTGTATAAAAATTTATTTGAATGTCTAATTTCAAGGGAACGATGTGTAAAAACCTTATGAAGCGGTTGTTTTCTTGAAACGCTTGGAAGGCACAATAAATATCTCGCTACAGGGCCTGAAAAGTCCAATGCTCTGTATGTACAAGGCTGATCTTGTCAGCAGTCACTTTAAGAGTCCCAGGAATCTCTTCAATGCATCTCTACTCCTTGGTTCACAAGAAGCACACAGGCCCAATATCAATTCCAAACTCCTGGTCTGAACCGCCAATGTCCATAGGTGCAATATCCACAATAGGTAGTCTTGCAGTTTTTTGGGTCCTGTATTCAAACACCGTCTTGCCCCACTTACCATTTGCTTGCTGTGAAGAAAAAGACATTAACTTAGGTTTGTATGTGGGCAGTTGTGATGTCTTATGGACTACCGATACTGTATGTGTATGTTTGTTGTATCTAACTCATATTCCCCACTTTTGGCTCTGTTTTAAAATAGACTGCATCTGGATAGACTGCATCAAATGTGCACTCCCAATATAAAGGTTGTTCCAGAAGCTAAGCCGCATCACTCTGAGATCCCACTAATGCATAGATAATAAATATAATTGAATAAATCACAAAAGTATGAACTCTGTACTATACTAATCATAATAATGTTTTGTTAGCTTAGCAACATGCTAAAATAAACTAATGCTATTTGTGCTGATGCAGTGTTCCAAATGTGTTCCAAGGCTGTTTTATTACATGTTGGCAGTAGTAGAAAGCAAAACTTATCACTAGCTTCTCAAACAAGGCTTGTGCCTTCATATAAATAATGTTCTGCATGGTACTTACGGAGCAGCTGTCCTCAAGGACAGTGTATCTAAAGCGGTTATTTCCCTCAGCTTTGAGCTCTAGATCATTTGAAGCTTTGAGGATGACTGCTTTCTTGAGGTTTCCAGTTGATTCATCCTTATAGCCCACAGTGTTCTTGCAGTGGTAAGTGATGGTTTGTGATGCCTCTTTGGAGAGCAGACGGATGAAAGTCATCTGAACTGTGACAGTGTTGGCCGGCTGGTCTTTATTCCCGTAAGCGAACTACATAAAGATAAAAAAGAGATCAATAATGGCCACATACAGTTTTATGTAATAGATAAGTCTATTACTCAATACCATACTCATTTATTTTGTATTGCACAAACAATCATTTTCATAAGAGTGGCTCAACATGCTTACATATGTTCCTCCATTCATGTTGGCTCCAAACCAAACAGGTTTAGATCCTGGGGAACTCCACCATGACTTCTTGGGGATGCTGGCCGGTATTGCAGAAATGCATGTTTCTCCGGTGTCCATATTGCAATGAACTTTTATGGCATCCTCTGCACTACCCTGGTTTGGATCCACCCAGTATTCACCTACGATGCAGTATATATAATTCAGTATATTTATTGTATGTCGACCCAATGTCACTGAAAAATCTATACCCAGATTTTTAGCAAAACTTCAACAAAATACATATACATATAATGCATTGCTGAAATGGCAAGTAAAACAATATTTATTCCTATTGACAAAAATTCGTATTAGTTGTACTAATTAATAAAGACTTATTTTCATGTATTTTCTTGCACAATGTTACAGTATGTTATGGCTTTTCTAATGTAGTAGACTTGCTTGGTAGCTCACAAAGTATATTGCACTTGCAATGCAGTTGTAAAACTATTGCTTAGGTTTAGGGTAAGAGAAGTGGTATGTTATTTTATTAAAGGAATAGTTCACCCAAAAATGAAAATTCTGTCATCATTTTCCCGTTAAGTAGTTCCCAAGCTGTATGAATTTCTTTGTTCTGTTGAACACAAAGGAATATAATTTGATGAGAGGTTGTGACCAGACTGTTCTGGGTCACCATTGACTTATTATGCAGTATTTTTTTTCTCCTACTGTGTAAGTCAGTGGTGACCCAAAACATCCTGATTACAAACTTTCTTTAAAATATCTTCCTTTGCATTTGGCAGAACAAAGAAATTCATACAGATTTGGAACTACAGTACTCAAGGGTGAGTAAATGATGACAGAATTTTCATTTTTGGGTGAACTATTCCTTTAACCTTTTAGAACCAGTTAGTATATGTATTGTCAGATATGGACATAGCAAGTCAGTGGCCTACTTAGTACAGTTGGTTATAAGGATTTACCTGCTTGTGGAATAGTCCAAAATTAACTTACCACTCTTTTTTTGAGGGTAGCATTGTTTCAAGTCCTCACAAGTTCTGGCAGGATGCTTTCTGCTACCATCAGGGCTACGCATGCTATCAATCTGGCTGCTTAGAGCTTTCAACGTTGCCTGAACTCCAGGATCAGCCTGGAACACGCTTGTTGAGTTACTCTTTGGAAGAGCCTCATCGTCAGTGAAATCTGGGGGAAGAGGACCAGCATCATAATCTTGAGGTCGATCAAAAAGATCTTCCATAGCTGCAGTGGGAGGTCCAGGAGATCCAGGAGGGCCAGGTGGGCCAGGTTCTCCAGGAGGTCCCTAATCATGATGAGACAAAAATTAGAGGGTGTCTTAAGTTATAATGCTATGTGAAGTGGCAGGAGAATTTAACTTGCCTCTGGTCCAATATCGCCACCAACTCCTCTTGACCCAGGAGGACCCATAGGTCCAGGCTGTCCAATGTACCCTTCCTTACCCAGTGGCCCAATGGGCCCCGGAGGTCCCTGTGAGACAAATTATTTGTTTCATGTCAGTCAGCATTTGGCTAGTTGTAAATCATTAACATTTAACAAGTGAAGTGCATACCCTTTGTCCACTTGGACCAATGATGCCTGGAGCTCCCTGTTCTCCAGTTGTGCCCTAAAAATGAAGTGAAAGTAAAATGTTATGATGGAAAAATGCTTCACTGATTATATTGTTTGGTTTTCTAAATTTAATTAATAATGTGACTCTATGTGGGCTTTGGAGTAACATTTCTCTTTGAATCAAGAGAGGATCTTTGTTATAACTTACAGGTGGTCCAGGAAGACCTTGTAAGCCTGCAAATCCTCTATGACCCTTCTGCCCTCTCTCTCCATGGTCACCCACATCTCCCTTATCTCCTCTTGGTCCTTGTGGTCCCTTAAATAGATAGTTAGAAATTAAGCAGTTGTAAAGTTTTATTTATTTGCATCCTTAATGTAATTGGAGCCATATTCTAATAATGCCATATTGTGTTATGTCATAGGTTTCCTACTATGAGTCCTCGTTTTCCAGCTGGACCTGGAGGGCCAGAAGGTCCTTTTGAACCCTGTCAAGATAATGTGAGGAAAAAGTGAGCCCAAATGTTTCACAAATGTCATTCTAGTATATATTAAACTGTATGAAAATGTGAGACATACAGGCTCTCCTCTCTTTCCAATTCCTCCAGTTGCACCGACAGGACCAGGGGAACCAGGTGGTCCTGTAGATCCAGTTGCACCCTCTGGGCCTGGATCCCCTCGATCACCCTTTAAAAATGAAACAGCTTTATAAAATTGGCACTAACTTTGATGATGAATTATGATTTGGACATGGGTCATTTAATGCTTGTGGTTCTCACCTGGGCTCCTATGACACCTTCCTTTCCTGGTGAACCATCAGATCCAGCAGGTCCCTAAAAATCAAAACCAAAAATTATATATTTATGTGACAAGTAACTGTAGGCAGTACAAATTTAATGAAACAATTATATTAAATATATGTTACATCAGGTCCAGGATCCCCTCGAGGCCCATTAGCACCAGGCATTCCAACTGGGCCAGGAGGTCCTTTGTCTCCTGGGGCTCCTGATGTACCTTGTTTTCCTGGAGGACCCTACATGAGACGAAGAAGTAGATTAGTTGAGGACTTATAAAAAGTGGTCTCCATTTAAAAATTTCAGCATGTAACAACAATACTAACAGCTGGCCCAGGGAGTCCTGGCATTCCACGTTCTCCTCTTTGACCAGGAAGACCTACAATTCCTCTTTGCCCCGTAGTTCCAGCAGGACCTGGTGGACCATCAGGTCCCTAGTGGAAATGAACAGTTAAGATTCTGTTTTTAAGCTTGGTGTTCAACTGAGAGACATCTGGGGCACTTACTGGTGGTCCATCTTCTCCAGAATCTCCTTTGTCTCCAGGACTTCCAGCTGGACCAGGATGACCTCTCTCTCCCTGTCGCCCTGGTGGTCCATGATCTCCACGCAGACCAGGAGGACCCTCTTTCCCAGGAAGACCAATTGGACCTGGCTCACCAATAGGACCCTAAGAAAAAAAATTCCTACAGGTTTGAAAAAATGTTTTGAATAGTCAAAATTTCTGATTCTGATTGTGAACCTCTGTGGTCCATGCAACATACCGTTGGACCAGGTGGACCAACTCTTCCAGCAGATCCAGGGAAACCTGTTGGGCCCTAAACATTGAGGTATGTTAAGTGACTAGCCATTCAAACTGCATGATACAGTATGTGCGGTATATACAGTATCACATCTATACTTACTGGGGCCCCCTGTGTTCCTCTACCACCCTTTGGTCCAGCCACACCAATATTACCCTGTAGTCACACATATTAAGAAGGGAATAATTAATTCTTTAGAATCTTCACAGGACCTTCTGAAATCAATTTTCATGCAAATGTGTATTATCACCTGTGGCCCTGGAGGACCAGCCAACCCTTGAGGGCCAGGAGATCCAGCATCACCCTTTTGTCCAGGCTCTCCTGGTGGTCCTTTTACACCAGGCTGACCATCAACACCCTGTGATTTTGAAAATGTACCAGATTCAGAACCACTCTACTTAATGACCTGACAAAAACTTTGCATAGGGTATCAAACAATCATGAGTTTTTAAAATGTATACTTAGATTTCAAAAGGAATACTCACAGCCGGTCCAACAAAGCCTACAGCACCTATTGGCCCAGGTTCACCACGGGATCCCTTGATTTTATCACAAATATTTGTTATTAAATCAAAATTTGAAATTTTGTATTGAAATTTGTATTGAAATTTGCCTTTTGTATTTGAGTGTGAAATATCAACTCACTGGCATTGCTCTTGATCCTGGAGGTCCAGGTGGTCCTTTAGGCCCTGGTTCTCCCTGTTAAAAGACTATGTTAGATGTATGTCCTAAAAGAAAACAGTAGTAAAATAAAGTAAATAATATGTTACGTACCTTTTCACCACTTGGACCTCCAGGTCCTGCAGGTCCAATTGGGCCTGTCAATCCCTACATGTGAAAGACAACACGTCAGCATGACATTATTCTTCCATGCATATTAATCATCATCTACCGAGAATTCTGTGCACATCTATGGGCCTGTTTGAGCAAGTCTTGTATAGTTCACCTATTGTTTGATTACTAACATGTCTGTTACATTTGTTTCTTAATAGTAAGGTTGCTTTTTTCTCTTTTTTATTTTTTTTATTTTTTTTGCAATTGGCACTATCAGAATGATTTACAACCCACCAGTTGATAACCACAAAATACAAACAATTACCCTTGCACCATCACTTCCAGGAGTGCCCTCTGACCCCTTCTCACCAAGTGCTCCCTAAATATGGGATAAAGTTAATTAGAGAACTACAAATAAATATATATGCGCATACTGTAAGTCCGACTGCATTGCTACTCACTCTCTCTCCTTTTGGACCAGGGGGGCCAGAGATCCCTCTTTCACCTGGCATTCCCTGCAGACCGGGAGGGCCTAGATCACCTACCGTACCAGGAGGCCCAGGACTACCCTACAAATAATTTAGAACAATAACAAATTAACATTTTAAAATAATTACTTACAACACTGAACAAAATATGTCAGGAAGTAGCTGCATGAGTTTGTTCATTCTACAGTACAATAAGATTGTATTCTGAAATAATTTAAAACGTTATTCCTCTACTAATACTTAATTACTATTTTACCTTTGGACCATCGGGACCAGGTGCTCCTGGGATACCTTTGGCTCCAGGCAATCCATGGGGTCCCAGCTCTCCTCTTTCTCCCGGAATGCCACGTTCACCCTGTGAAATGAAATGACTGACCAATAAGGAAATGTCTTGACCTCAACAATGTGTGTTCACAGAATAATTCTAGGATTAAACTAGAACTCACCCTTGGTCCAGTTTGGCCTATTGGGCCACCTTCTCCATGAATACCCTTAAGAGAGAGACAAATGTCTGATCAGCATTGCTTTCTGCCATTTGTCCCTTCTTTTTCATCTGTTTTTTCAGGAACTAGCGATGTACTGTATGTTGACTTGAACTAACTGTACCTGATCACCAGGTTTTCCTGCCTCTCCAGGAGCACCTGCTGGTCCTGGCAAACCCTGAGAAACAGGCAAGGATATTGATCTTATTTAAAAAAAAAAACATGAATGATTTAATGATTACATAGTCATTAATTAAGCACCTGGAAGCCATGCATGCCAGGAGGTCCCTGTTCACCTCTCTCTCCTGCTGGACCCTGAAAATCAAGAAAATGAAATCATAGATTGTACTGTAACTGCACTTGTCTAATTGAAAGGTTAATAGCTATACAACACAATAGAAAAAGCAGATGGTTGTGTAATACAAAGACAAAATAGTACACTTACATGTGGACCTGGTGGACCAGCTGGGCCTACTTCTCCATCTTTGCCTGGTGGGCCCTATGAGAAAGTCAAAGTTGAAGGGCATTACAATGCAGTTGATTGGAAGTTCAATGTTTTATCAAAAGTAGTACGACTTCTGTTACTCACCCTTTGCCCAGGAACTCCTGCTGATCCCTGCTCACCTGCCTTTCCTGGATCCCCCTAAATTATTGTTTAAATTATAAGTCACGTATTTTAAAGAGAATAAATGAATGAATGAATAAAAATTCTACTCACACTAAAACCCTTTGGGCCTATTGATCCCATAGTTCCAGGAGGACCTTTTGTTCCAGGTGACCCCGCTGGCCCTGGGCGCCCGTCCTCACCAGGAGCACCCTGTAAAAGGTAAATAGTGACATTTCCCAAATTTCCTTTTAAAAATGTGGATATTTTAATCCAGTGTTGAATGGAAAACATCAAATGAATGTACCAGCGGTCCTGGCTTTCCTTCAGCACCCTGAACTCCAGGTGTACCTGTCAAACCCTTATAAAAAAATGATGCAAATATTAATAAGTGATGCAAATTAGTTTTTGCTTTTTTACTCAGACTTTTCTTTTATAAAGACACAACACATTAATTGTACTTACCCTTGCGCCTGGTAGACCTGGTTCCCCTGTTCTCCCTGGATCTCCAGTCGAGCCTTTAGGACCAGAAGTTCCTGTAATTCCACGGTCACCTTGTGCACCCTTGGATAATTGAACAAAAGTTTTATTTCAGTATTCAGCTAATCATATTCAACTGATTAATTATTTTATTACCTTTGGACCCGGTAAACCATCTTGCCCCGGAAAGCCTCGGTTTCCAGGTGCCCCCTATATCAGACAAGAAATCCCCCATGAAAATTGAGTTGGTTTTCTTAATTACATTCCTGCCAGTCTGCTTTTTTAAAGGCAATGAAAGGAAAACTAGACTCACTCTCTCACCAACAGGTCCAGGTGGCCCAACAGAACCTGGATCTCCTCTGGACCCGCGTTTTCCCTCTTCTCCCTGAGGTCCAATTACTCCCTGTGATCCTGGTGGACCCTATGACAAAGAAATACATTACACTTAAAGGTGATTTTTTTGTGTTCTTGGTCTTCTCCTAGTTGTTGTTTTTTGTGTGTGTGTTTACTAATTCTGCAAATTTGTACAATAAAGAAATCACATAAAAACAAACAAACGAAAAAATAGGTTTACAGTATTATTTAATAAAAACTTACAGGTTCTCCTTTAGGTCCAGCCTCTCCTTTAAATCCAGCAACACCTAAATCTCCCTAAACACAACACAAAACACAAGACACGCTGAGATTCAGTGTTCTTAATTGTTCTTCATTATATACATTTTCAGGCACAAATGACACATATATTGTACGCTGTACGCTATTGTCCACAAATGCATATACCACAACATGAGCAACGGATGCCTTACCAGTTGACCTTTGATCCCAGGCTGTCCAGTGCTTCCCTGAGGTCCTGGTGGGCCAATTGGGCCCAGCAGACCAACAGGACCCTGAGGACCAGCAGCTCCCTGGAGAAAATTAGGTTGTGTTAGTTGCCAATATCTGCATAATGAAAACTGCTGGGGGGGGTATTTTTTCTTTAACATACCACTGGGCCTTTAGAACCTGGACCACCATCAGTGCCCATAGGTCCCTAAAAAGTTCAGAATCATGCTCAGTTTACATTACAGATTAATAAACAATTGATTAGTATTTGCAATCATATTCTGATATACAAAATGACAATCAGAAACGTACTTGTTGTCCTTGTGGTCCAGTTCTCCCTTGATGTCCTGTCTCTCCTCTTTGTCCCTGTGGTCCCTCTGGACCCCTCACACCTGTAGGTCCTGGTTGACCCTGTAAAGTAAAATTCCTTTTTATTACTAGCTATAACAATGATTTAAGGCAGTAAAGGATCAGCTGAAATATTACGATATATAGAATTAATAGCTATTTAACGAAAAATTATACACATATTTATACATTCTTATTATCATTACCCACCTTCATGCCTGGGCCTCCTGGATACCCTGGGGCACCATTAATTCCCAAAGGACCCTTAAAACAATTAAACCATTAAAGATTGGTACCATGACATTTGTGACATGACATTAATGTTAAATAACGTGGTTGCTTTGTATGTTACATATTATCCTTTGGTTTATTAAAATTCCTTACCATTGGACCTGGTTTTCCAACATTTCCTTGAGCACCGCGCATACCCTGAAATAAAAAATGAATAAATGTATTTTTTTATACTCAAAAGCTCTCATTAAAGTTATCAGAACAATGCTATCACTCTTATTTGTTTTTGCTCTCACCGCTGTGCCACCTGGCCCTGGGCGTCCTCTTTCTCCTGGCATTCCCCTGGGACCCTGCATTTAGCAACAGGCCAATTTAATTTAATTGGAAATAAAGCTAGAAGAATTTGTGGCAGTGTAAGCATGACAAACATCTGCTTTTGTTTATGGGATGCACATTAGTAATACTACTTCACTCAAGTTTGCAATATACTGGGATGTGGTCTTCTTACCATAGGACCAGGGGCACCCATTGCACCAGATCCACCAGATTCACCCTAAAATAATATATGATGAAAATATACTTAGAAACGTGAAATTGTTCATGCAATCATCTTTAATATTTACGTATATACAAACAGACAAATACAAATCTTACAGCTCTGCTCTTTTAAAGCTTTGCCAATATTAATAGTTATAGGGTTTGAAGTTAATTTGCAAAAGCTGAACCTTTGATCCTAAAGCTCCTCGTTCTCCTTTAAGACCACCTGGACCTTGGTGACCCTGAATTATAAAAGGACATAACAAGATTATTATATTGTTAGACTCCATCTAGAAACCTAAACATATCCATGGGAATTATATTTTCAAACAAAAGAACCTAGCTGAATAGCTGATTGGTGCTTGTGCAAAATAATCTGCAATTACTTGACGATTGTATATTTTGTTCTGTCATACTGTATTTTGTGTGTGAAGACTTGACTTCTTCTCTGGCTTACAGGTATTTTAAATGATGCACTGTGATGCACTCAAGACAAAACTAGTGGCCTTGTGGATGATCTGTAAGTAATTCCAACACACTGGTGCTTTGAAAATTGAAGTGCACTCAATACCAGAAAAAAAAAAACACATTGAAAAGATCCCCAGACCAGGAGGATAAAATTCTCCTGAACACTGAAAAAGCATATAAAACAGTGGGGTTTAAAAATCATAGACAACACTTCTGCTTTGTATTATTATAATTTTACAATTAGTGCAAAATGAGTTCACATGGTCAGTGTCACAAAGTAGCTTGTTTGTTTATTGACCTGCAGAATCTTAAATATTTTATTCTATATAATCTAAGACTTTTGGAAAAACATATATGCATGTCACACATGTAAATCTTAAATGAGGCTTAGAGATTCAGCATTTACTCACTCTGTGGCCCTTTAAGCCCGGTGGCCCTGGCGTCCCTGGAAATCCTCTTGCTCCCTGAGCATAAAAGTTATTCAAACATAAATCTAAATTTAAGCAAATACCAGCCAATGATAAAACCTGCAAATAATGAATGCCAATTATTACCGCAGATCCTGGAAATCCCATTTCTCCTGCACTTCCTGAAGTCCCTGGTTCTCCCTATGACAGCAAAAGAATTCCATTTCCGATCCGGTTTAATATTTCCGCTTTGTTATGAGAATGCACATAATGAAAGCGTAGAGTACTCACATCTTCACCGGGCTTTCCTGGAGGACCCTCTGGTCCTCTTTGGCCAGCACCTCCCTATACAATGCAGAACAGTTGATTAAGAATCAGTTTCGTGACTTAAGTAGCGTGTTCACTGAATTTATTAGAAAGGCTGATTCTGCAGCATTGAAAGGGGGAATTCGGCTCACACCCTTAAAGTTTTGTTGTATACTTAATACTTAACACAAGTTTAATAAGTCACTTGAGTTAAAAATCAATTAGTTAAGAAAAGATCCCACCATATTCTGTAATCTCATAAGGATATGTAATTAAAGGTTAGTTAATGTTAAATAATGTTAATCAATAGTTATTCCACAGTGCATTGACTAAAGTTTAGAATATATTTTAGTGTACTGTATGTTGAGACCAACAAGATTAATAAATGCTGTGTTGGACATTTTTCCATGTTATTGAATTGAGTTATTGGACATTTTGTTTTCATGTTAACTATTGTAGTTAACAACTGTTGTACAATCTTATTGTAAAATGTGCCATTTTTTCTAAAGGTTACAGTTTCAAGTTGTGTATGATTACCAGATTTCAGCAATTAATGGTGGGAAAAGAAGGCTAAGTACATGTATAAAACCACTGCAACAACTACTTTTCTTTCAGAATGTGAATAGCCAAAGTTGTGGTTCATTTTAATAAATGAGCCATGAAAATTG
The DNA here is from genome assembly GCA_034779775.1 of Enteromius afrohamiltoni. Classification (NCBI taxonomy): domain Eukaryota; kingdom Metazoa; phylum Chordata; class Actinopteri; order Cypriniformes; family Cyprinidae; genus Enteromius; species Enteromius afrohamiltoni. The sequence continues at coordinate 18,081,686 of JAUYWG010000042.1, forward strand.
TCTGCGATATGCAAACAGCAAGCACATTTAGAGTTTATCCTGGCTGATGTTTGCTTTGAAAAGAGTGTGGGGCAGACTTCCCCAGTAAATTATAAAGTCTTCAGAGATGATAGACACTTAATCATGTTTTCTTACCATTGGCCCTGGATCTCCTACATCACCATGAGGTCCTTGTGGTCCTGGCGCCCCCTAAAGGAAATTAAAAAACATGCTACTGCCAGAAGCCATATTTTTTTGACCTGAAATTGTGTAACAAGATTTCTTATCACATAAATACTTACTGGGGATCCATTTGGCCCAGGTGGTCCCCTTGTTCCTGCCTCTCCCTATTGAAAATTAGCTTTGTTACTGCAATATTCACATAGGGCTTATAAAAAAACAACGCTATTTTAAACACTGTGGCATAACACTGCACCCAAATCAAATGATGCAATTGTCTCATTTTGCACCAGCTAATTTTTTAAACACAGCATTACATTCATATATGATACATTTCTTGTAATGTTCCACATAAATGTGTGGCTTATATAAAAATAAGTTTTGCTTAAATTACAGAATCTCCACTTACTCGAACTCCAGGCATCATGGCATGCTGGGCTCCTGTTTTGTCAGCAAATCCTCCAGCCATATGTGAAGACAACTCACCCTAAGAACAGTAAGTAAAAATATAGGGCTTTTTTTTTATTATTGGAACTATATATATTATAAATGCTGTGTTTTTTTTTTTTTTTCGTCTTCAACCTTCTGTATTATGTCTTATGTCTTATTACACCTATTTTCAAAGGTCCTGTTATGATTCCTAAAGCTATAAACTCTAAACTCACTCCTGGGGTATGTCCTGGGGGCCCTGGCTCTCCTGGCTGTCCTGGAACACCGGGCTCTCCGTCATATCCTGGGGGACCCCTGAAACCCTACCAGAGACATTAAAATCAGATAAAAATGACATAACATTACGATAGCATTACACAATATTTAACATGTTTAATCACATTTTGAAATGAATTTGCTGTTTCTTACAGGTCTGCCTTTGGGTCCACTGTCTCCTCTGTACCCTGGAGCTCCTGGAGGCCCCTGCATAATACACATAAAATTACATAAAACATAATTAAGGTAAATAAAAATAGCATTAACAATATTGCATTAGTCTGTTAAAGCTTTTGTCATAGTTTTCACATAAAAAGGCTGTTTTTGAATTGCCAGTGTAGAAAGTTTCAAAATATTTTACTAGCACACTTATATGAAAAGTTCTAATAAAGACTAAACTAGTTTAAGACAAAAAAACTGAGCAGTGCTCTGTCCCCATCTAGTGTCCAGACAGTAGAATCTACTAGACACTGTTTATGTGAGAGAAATTATAAACTGCAAAAAGCACAGCATGAAAACATTGAAGCAGCCTGCTTGTTTTATTATATGTTTAGTTGTAGAATTGAAACCATATGATGCAACCATATTTATATTGATCAGGTCCCTATGAAAAATGAAAGAAATCTCACCATTGGTCCAGGACGACCTCTTATTCCCGTAATCTAAAATTAAGATGGAATTTTTGTATTATTTTTAAACTGTACAAGCAATATTATATATCTATCTTCATCTTCAAATGTAAGATAAATGTTCGTTGAAACATACAATTGGGACCTCTCCAGGTTCTCCTTTCGGGCCCTGAAATCAAAAAGAGTAAAACTCTGTCAAGTCTCTGGACTGACAAATGTATTTATTTATTTTATATACATTTTTTAAATAACTAAATAACTGGCAGTGCTGGGTGTAACTTTATGGCTTACCTTTGCAATTCTGCCTGCTGAGAAAAGAAAAAAAATGTGCTTTTTATCCATCAAAATAAAAAGGAAACTACAGATTTGGCTGACGATGCTAAATGAATAGTCATTCCTGTTGAAGGTTTTTGAGGTGCTTATCCTTACCTGGTCTTCCATTGCCACTGCTGTGTGTTGTGTCACTCTGGCAAACAGGACAGCACTCTCCTTCTGGGATTACTACCTTTGGGCAGTTAGACACTTCATCACATTGCACCTCATCGCACAAGATGGTCCCGCTGTCACAAACACAGATCCTGCATGGTTCAGGTTTCCAGATGTCTCTGTTTGTGTACACCTGTCCGTTCTCTGAACAGCTCAGCTCATCCTCTATGGGCAAAAATAGTAAAATTCTATATAAATATTGTGTATGCACACATACACAAATTTTTTTATCAACAAATTCTTGTTAATGAAAACATTTCCTATAAAGTTTTACTGCATATGTGGGTGTATGTGTGTCTTGGTCATGATTAGGCTATTGCATAAAAAATGCACTCATGAATGAATGTGTAAACTAAAAAAAAAGATTTAACATGTATTTTAATAGGCATTTTTCTAAACACATTAACAACATATTAAAATACAGAAACTTTGTATTACAGAAAATACAGTATGTTATACAGTATTAAGTTTCTGTATTCATTGACTTCCATAACGTATTTTTTCCATACCGCAAAAATTAATAGGGACCAGGAACTATTTGGCTAACCAAAAGCAAAAAAAAAAAAAAAAAAAGCTAGCTCTTGTTTAATACCATTTAGACATGGCACATTGTGTTTATTTTTCATTATTTATTTGATACAAATTTCTGAAATCTTACTTTTCAAACTGGAAATGTACTTTTATAAATGGAAAAAGCACTCCTTTATGTGTGTCATGCTTTGCAACTGGACCAGAAGGCCAGACAAATGTGTAAAAGCGCTGGTATACGCTGAGAAAATTGCTGGAAAAGGTGATTCCTTGCCTTTTGGAAAGGCTCTGGTGGGAAGACATGAACTAATGCTCTCCAGGAAGTCTGATTCATACATATTGTTTCCAACAGACCACTACTACAACGTGCTATTCAATCTATCTTTAAAACAAAGTTAAACTATTTCAAATAAACTGTTTCCTAATAACATTTTCAAGCTATGAAGCACAAGAACTGCTGCTGTAGTGCCAGTACACTAGATGGCACCCTTGAGCTTAACCTGGCTGCCTTCAGTGAAACTTTTGGGGTTTTGCGTTGAATGTGCTCACCTGAAATGTTCACCCTAAAGAGGACGTTTTTGTACCCGTGAATTTGAGAAAGTTTTACACTAGCAACAAAGCAGTAAAGAGCAAAACGGTAAGTAAAGATCTTTTTTTGCACTGAGCTTATACTGAATGTTCATCACGTATTGATTCTGGGATGCAGATCAAATGTGGTAACACCTTAGCCAACGGGGAAATACGGCCATGAAATTCTAATGTGTTCAAGCTAATGAATAAATGCGGCATAAATTAACGAAACGGATGCATTTAGGAGGGGGTTGATTGGAAATTGTTTCGTTTTTTGACCTGAGGGTGTGAATGTGTCAGGGAATGATGCCAAAGAAAAGAGAGGACTTTCCCTGAACACATGACGACCACAGAGGACACACCAGCACACAGTTTTCAGGATTGTTGATACTTAATAGCCTACAGTACATTTACATTTTTCTTGTTTACTTTATTATTATTTCTTTAGATTTGTTTCAAATAGGGCTTCTCTTACTAGCTAATGAAGAAACAAACGAGAAGCAGGAACATCCAGAGTCAAATATTTATAGCTACTGAATGCATTGAACATGGAAGGGGAATTTATTTAGCAGTTATGAAATTTTTTTTCAGTTTAAATGGTGCAAGTTGCCTCCAGCTGGCCAATTTTTAACTGAAATGCATGTCATTCATATCTTATTTAGAGATTTGTTGCATAAAAGCAATTTTACTCGCATTTGTGCTGTTGATGTGAAGAATTACAGTATACACCAGCAATATATTTATATATATATTAAAAAATGCTTTCATTTTCCACAGTCCATAGTATTCTTTGCAATTTACAGAAAACAAGTGAAACAACAACACATGCTTAAACAGATGTAATCCAGATAGAATTTGCATGTGGGGTAATAAAATGGGTCAGTGGTTAGAACTTTTTTTTTTTTTAGACAATAAAGCTGGAACTGTGAATAATAGAGAATGTGTAGAGCCATTCTGAATTTATGGGAGGGGAACTATCGTTCACAAGCCACCCATGAAAGCCTTACCATTAAAGGTGAAGAGAGAGCTCACTCTTTCCTTTAGTTTGCTAATTCATTGCAGACTCTGCACTTTATACAGCAATGGTTAAAATCTCCTAGTGATGATAACAGGTGGACTCCTGACATACATTTTCCACCAGTCTGGCCTGCCTGACCACACTGAACATGCTCAGCATTACTCCATGTCAGCTAAAGCCTGTGGTTCCCTCCCAAATGCACAGACTTCCGTAGGAACGGTCTAGGATAACAATGGGCAGCTTCTTCTTTACAATTTAGAAAAGATGCTGCATTGTGGGAGATTAAATGTAATATAAATCACATGTATTTTCCTTTGGTTTATGTGGAAATACTCATAACTTGCTGTGTTCAGGGACTTTGTTGTTGGAACAAGGCTGTATGGGTTAGAAAATGACCTTATGGAAACAGTGACTCATCTAAGTCTGTCTTTCCAACACCAAGTGTATGTGTTGTGTGTGAGAGAGTAGTCTGTAATTCAATACATGTAAGATTTTCATCTGTACAGCAAACAATGTGAAATGCACTTATATCCTGATTTTTAGCACTTTATTGCTTATATGCTGATTTCCAGGAATCCCACTATATAGGATTTTTTTTTTTCATAAATGAAGCATCTGGTTTTACAGTTATGCAAGATTAGTTGCATGCAAACTCCAGGGAAACTTTAAAAGGGCCTCCAGTCTTGCTCTTTAAAATCCAAGGGCACAAATAAATCATGCTTCTGAAAGACCTGTGACCTCTCATGTAATTAACTGATAGAGCTCTCCACAGTTCACACACAACTCCCTCTATTTGAAGAAGAATCTGCGTGAAAATGGGACGTCCACATTGTAATTTAGACTGTCACTCCAGACAGATAGACCTCAAAGTGACTCTGAAACCTGTGATTATTCAAGCCTCGACTCTCATCGGCTACCCTTTGCGAAGACACAAATGAGGATCTTCAAATGAAGAGTCGTACTGATTTCGGTCTGGGGAGAACAACTTGGTTTGTACAAGGACAGATGTTTTCCTCTGCTTTGGATATGTCCCTCTTTCTGCTTTCGATGATGTGCGGTGAGAAGAACTTGGAGAACTTGGCCTAGAAGATTTTTTTTTTTTTTTTTCCTGAGACTGCATAATTTATTGCCACATCACACTGCTCTACATCTCTTTCCACCTTATTTTAATGCTTTTAATGTCTAACATATAATTAAACTCAATGTTATAATACACTTAGCTTGAAAGAGAACTTGTGTTTTTGGTAGCCTATATGGTCTGTAATGTCAAAATGCCATATTTGAGTTTTTTGTTAAAATCCATCTTTAGTAACCGTGTTTGCATTTAGATATAAGCTCAAGCATATGTAATAAGGCGCAGTTAGTGTCTACCACGTCTATGTCTATATAAGTGCGTGTGTAGAATTAAAACAAGAACTTCAAAGGCCTTAATGCTTTATGTGTTTTTTTTCCATTTACACATATTTCTAAGATCTCTCTAAACAATTTAAACTGTAAATGTTATTTTTATAATTCTGTTTATCACGCCAGCGGCCTAGACAGCTGTCTATCCATAACAAAGTGATGTTTGAGTGTCAGGCAAGATATGCAGGTCATTACCAGTTACATTCTTGCCTAAATTCATAACAAAATCTCATGACCTTATATAGGTCTACTCATTGCATTACTGACCTCCTTTCATGGATATTCAGGAGGGAAACATCTTCAGATAAAACATAAATAAAATTTTAACTTGTAACCAATCTTAAAAGGAATATATGACTGATTCAGCATTCCTAAGAGATAGCGTGTGTGTGTGTGTATATATATATATATATATCTATATATATTTCTAGGCTGATTTTAGGTGAACTTTTTTTATTTTTATATCTGCATCCTGTGAGGAACAACCCCACTCACTCTTTCCAGGGCTTGGAAACATCCCTCATGTTTGTCTTTGTAGCGTGTTTCCTCTTCTTTTGCTTTGTTTGGATGTTGTGAGAGCTTGCAGAGCTTCTACAGCTGGTCTGTCATGAGTCTAGCTTACATTATGCTGTTTTGGACTGAGAGCTTTAAGGCATCAGTGGAGTAAATTCATATAAACATTTACTTCATGTGACCCACACGCTCTGAAACATTTCAGATCATCCTCTTGCCTTTTTCTCTTTTTCTATCCTTCATTATCCTACACCCTGAATTATCAGCTTCATATATTGCCATTAGAAGCAACTGTAAATAGACTGGAACACATTTTGTTTTAAGGTGTCTTTTTGGGTATAAAACCGAGAACCAAAAAATAACTTTCTTCAACTGTGTTGAAGAAATCCACTTATATTTTACATACTTTAAATCTGTTGTAATGCATATGAGCTTGCAAGACTTTAGCCTGCTCCCCTAGAAAACATCCTTCTTGTTATGAGAAAAGTTTATAGAGCCTTATATCTTTTTAATGAGTGACATTTAGAATGGTCAAAAGGTCGGCTTAAAGGTCAGTTCTTCCAATGGTTATAAATCTTACTGACTCTTGGGACTCTTGGTGGTGTATTATAGTTTCTTTAACACTTGTACCGCAAATTCATCCAGCATGTGCAATAATATCAGACAAATTATAGGCATACACAGTTCCTGATTAGTGTTCAGTACTCTATTCTGAAAATATTAGAAACATTTACCTGTCTGAATTTATAAATGGAAGAAAACTAACAAACAAAAACAAATATTTTTTTCCAAACTCAAATGAACTAATAGCATACAATATACTCATCGTTGATTAGATGAGAAATAGTCAGTACTGTTTTCTTTTTCATGATTTGGCTGAGGTCCAGGTTTATACAGTTCTTCTCCATAGAGGTGAAGACTGGTGTGACTGCAGTGTTTTGTGAGAACACTGGCCTGAATTTAAGTGATTAAATTAATTTCAGTCAATTTAAGTCTTACGCATCACCAGAATGTGTATGTTCAGTTTAATACAATCTATTGTTATTTTGAAAATGTGTTTTTTGATTTGAAACGCACTGTTTTTATGCATATCTCTTTAAACGCAAATTAGCTGCCCCTTTCTATATAGGGCTGTGCCTTTACAACCAGTACCTCAAATATTATGTACCTCAGATATATATAAAACGTCTGTTTGGTTTTGATTATCATTTTCTATCATAAAAGCCATATCATTTTCAAACACATTATATACGAGTTTTCGAGCACACACATCCTAAGTACACACACAGATATAAATGTATTAGTTATAAAAGATCCAAAAACAGTTAACGGAGGTACGAAGTTATGTTTGTGAAGGTAAGCAGCTGAGAGAGTGTTTATATTAGATCTGTGTAGCAGCAGCATTATGTACTGTACGGTAAATCAACACTGCTTTCTTGTCTCCACTGAGGTTGGTACTCTAAACAGTGTTCTGTGCTCATCAACAGTTTGCATGCTTTGCTTGAACATTAACCATGGTGTTAGAACTGGTTTCACATTTTTCCGGGTTGGTAGATGCACCGGGGACCTGGTTATAGCACTTAAACGAAGAACCAATCTTCTTGTTACCTTTAATTCTCCGTTAGTGCCCACTATATTGTAATAACAATAACAGCTTCCTTATTGGCTTACTAAAATGTCAATAAGCAGAGGTTAACAGTTATGATACTGCAGGGAATGATATCATTGCTCAGACCTAGACATTACTCAGCGTTCTCTCCAGAGGAAATGCCAGTGCGAGAGACGTCAAGATACGAAAATGAACTGACTTACAAGGTGGAAAAATGTCTCTCCTGTGAATGTGTTTTTTTGAAGCTTCTTCCAGAGTGGAGTTTCGTGCTTGGACCATATTTTCTTTTTTGGTTTGATACATGAAATGTTGCAGTAATACTGATTTATTGGTTAAATAAAGTGTATTGCTATAGATTATTCAAATCATACTACAGCACGTTAATGTCACATACATGGACAATGTTTAACACCTTTTTCAAGTTCAGACATATTTTGGATATAAAGATAGCTTGAGGGAGTAAATGGCCTATTATTTATGCACCTGGTTTCACAAACGAGTCTTAAGTCTAGTCTTAGACTAAATGTAACCCTAACTGTCTGAAGATCTTAAACTATGTCAGTGCCTTTGTTTTGTTTTACGATACGCACCAAGACATGTTTATAAAAATGACTTAAATCCTGACTTTAGTCCTAATCGAAGCCCTGTCTATGAAACCGGTCCATAATAATTTACTACTAATTTAGTGTATAATTTATACACTTAATATACAAATGGCTAATAGAACAAGTATTGTACCTCAGAACAGTAATTGTATATATCAGCCCCTTATTTTCATTTTGAGAGCTTGCCTACTTCAAACTCCAGTTATTTTTTGTAACCAATGGATATTCCAAACAAATAAAGATGTAATTTTCTAATAAATCCTTGGCATTTATAAACTGAAATGTGACTACCACATGGCATCTCAGGACCCCAGTGTCTTTCACACGCTATTAGAATCTAATCTCGCTCTGTCCATGACTCAATAAACTGCAGATGTTTCCACATAAACCGGGCTGACTCAGATGTCCTAGTTATGAGTGTATGCAGGATAGTTGCTTGTGTTGAAAGGCACAGTGTGTTCTCATGTTAGGAGTTCTCATTTTTCTCTAGAGTAGGATCAGTTGAATCAATATGCAGTTTTACACAACTGAAGCTGAATAACAAACAAAAAACTATTCAGAAAAAACTCATTCCACAAATATGTTGGTATACATTCAAACCCAAATTGAATTGAAAACGGACTTCTCTGCTTTAGCCCTCAATCCCTTTTCCAGACTTGGTGACATCTGTTTCATTTTCAACACACTGTACTGATAATTATAGTGCTGTGTTCTATTAGTCACTGGCAAAAGTAAAACGTAACGTAGTGTGTGTATATATATGTGTGTGTGTATATATATATATATATATATATATATATATATTATACACCGAATAGTTTGTTTTACTTTGCAATGATCTTATAGACTGAATCCAAACCTTGTATCATTTCGTCGTCTTGTTATATTAAAGTTAACATGTCTTTGGTTTCTTGAGAACAGTAAATATCCTGCACTGACGCCGGTCACAAAAGAGCTCTAATAGACTAGAAAACCACATTTTCCTCATGAAATCTAAAATTGCTCCTGATATATTTTCAAGCTGGCCAGTCACAGAGGACTTTATGTACAAATGTATTAAGTATCAGTATAAACGGCACCATTTTGATACTGTTACATTTGATGTAGAACATGAGAAGCTTGTCCATGGTATGCCTATATGTTATAGTTAACTGAGAAATCATGGCTTGTTAATATTTAGTCACACTTTTAGTATTGCAGAGACCTACTACAGGGGTGGAAAAATGGGTTGACTTTTTCCAGATATTTGTCTCTGACTTTTGGTTTGGGAAGCCATTGGTAGGCATTACAGGTAAGATAATAAAAAAATAGACAGGATAGACACCCCTTTTGCTTACATAAAAGGTGAATTTTTTTAAGTTTAGTCTTGGCATACAGAGTAAGGAATGTGAATGTCAAGCTCCAAAATGTTTTGTAAGGAAAAAAAGCTACATTATAAAAGTAGTATGATCTGATTTCTAACGAAATTTAAATGATGAATTTTTATCAGTAAGTGTTTATGAGAGAAATTGTAAGCCTAATTTGTGATTACACAAATCTCTTTTGAATTTACACACTCTTTTGTATTTTTAGTTTTATTCTATTCTCACAAATATAAAACATTTATACATTCGTGTTCCATAAAAATGAGAACATCATACAGGTTTAGAATGACAAGAGTGTGAGTACATGAAAGCACACTTTTAATTTTTGGGTGAATAAATGATTAACCCTACTGAGATAGTTCTACATGGGTTAATCGAAGCAAAATGAAGCTGCTTCTTTAATCCATCAAGATAAGGCTTTGGGGAATAGTGTAGTACAGATAAACAGATTAGACAAAAGTATTATATAGGCCAAATTCAGATGATCTCCAGACCAATTTGAACAGCTGTGTAAACTTATAAAGCTTATAAACCATCTCAATAGGAGTTCTCATCATCGTCTTCACTGCCAACCTCTGCATTCTCTACACAGTCATGTTTGGCATATGTCTCATCCTCCTTGCTTCCTGATGCTGTAAGACTGCCAAAAGAATATTTTAATGTTTTTAATTACATCTTCTGAACATAAGGGTGAAGGCTTGGTTTTAGTGTGAGATTTCTTTCTTTTTTTTTAGTTTTTATTTTGCACATAAAAAACAACAACAAACAACTTCTCTGAGCTATAGAGTGGTAAAATGCCTACGATGCATTTGCTCTCATTTTCCAACCCCAACTGTCTGCTCGAAGACACAGTGTTCTTTACATCAGCTACATGACTTCCTCCACAACCACGTTTAAGCCAGCATTTGTTTTAATATTTGACAAATACTGCCAAAGCAACCAGTTTAACATCTGGAAGTTATCCCCCGGGCTTGCATTTGCTGACTGCCATAATTTACTTTATAAGTAGTTCCCATGGAGCAAGCTTGAGAGCGCGCTCATCATTAAAAATCCATCCTCTAAATTGTTTATTTCACAGTGACGCCCATGTGATCAAAGATTCTGTGGACTGTAAAGTAAAGGTTATAGAGTTAAATGTTGGTGAGAATAGGATTCTCTCTCTCCTTGTCCCCCTTTCTTGCTCTCTTTTCCCTCCCTCTTTCAGGACCAAAGAGGCATGTAATCAAGTCATAGCTCAAAAATGCAGCACATGTTTTCCATCAGCACATAAGCTGTGGACTTGGTCGAATGCACATATTTGGATATTTAGCTGTAAAGTGAAAACACCCTATTTGCTGTAATGTAATTTTTGTGACAGCAATCACTGGACCCACCTTTTAAACAAAAGAATAACATGATATAGGGGCTCTACAACATTATAATAAAAAAAACGGTTTAATGTTACTAAGACGATTTTCTGTTTGGACCAGAAAGAAATTATAGTGTTTCTCATGTTACTGTGAGAAGTAATTTGTGTTGACTTGTTTAACTAAGTTTAACGTAAAATTACACATTATCTAAAAGATTAAGGGTATTTAAACTGTTTCATGTGACAATGCTCAGATGAAAAGAAGCGTCGAAGCAGATGAAGAACAGAATAACTTCATTTGGACTTGTGTGTTGCAAACTGGAAGATGTTTGTGTGAAAGGACAGGGTGAGAAAAACAGCTTTTTTTGCGTTATGTATTAAATACTACCAACCTAACCACATTTTCTAAAAAGCACGTTAACTTTTTTTGTTGTTTTGTTTTTCTAGAGTAATTTTCTTCTCTTTACGTTGCGTAAATATTACCATTGTAACTAAACTATTTACAAAGAAGCAGCTGCTTTCAGTTATTGACTTCAGCTAGCTTGAAGAGCTTCAGAATCAGGCTTCAGTATTAATTATACTTTCAAAGTATTGATTTATGATGTTAATGAGACAAGTTAAAATAAATAAATTCATAGTGCGAGAGAAATACTACCAAAATAGAATTTAATGTAATTTTCATCTAAAGAACATTAATTCTCCTTAGCCCAAAAGTGCACGGACTGGTTTGAACAAAAAGTAAAGAAATCTATCTTTACAATGAAGAAATGTTACAGTTGCATATGTTTGCTCTATATCATAAAGAAAGATACCACAATTTTTTTGTTTTGTTTTGATTTTAGTTTTTTTTCCAATTGTAATGATCATTTACCACAAGGTGGCGTGCTGTCTATAAAACCTCAACAATAGGCTTTGAATCCAAGAGGCACCGTAAAACATGTTGTTCAGATACGCATACATCAAAATCTGCTAAACGTTAAGATCGACAGAACCTAGGAGAACACTCCCCAGGACTGTTTTGTCTGGTGACATCATTTAGGGAAAAATTGACGTCACATGTTTGAAATGATCTACCTCATGACTGAGGTAATAGCACTCAGGTGTTTTCTCAGTTGGTTTTTTTTTTCCTCTTTTCCCTGCATGTTCAGAGTCAGTGCCTCCCTCGTAATATCCTCACACATCTGCTATGCATTAAGATGCAAGATGTGTTCCTTTAGAGACATGTGAGCACAGTGCTAGAGTTGAAATCGCTTCAGCAGATGTGAGAGGAAGATATTGATGTGGGTAGACAACAAATCTGATGGTGCATTTTGAAGAGTTTAGAGTAAACCGTGCCCTTTGACCAACCTAATATGTCACAAACCTCCAAGTGACATCACTGTTAATCATGTTACAGTATGGTGACCACATGCCATGACTGATAAAACATTCTTGTGAAAAGAACAGTCAAGTCAAATACTTACGGCATAATTAAAGATCATTTCTGGTCAAAAATACAACCAATTCTAATATAGATGCATGCAACATCCTTAAAAAAATATGCTCCAATTAAGCAAAATTTTTCAACAATTAACTTCTATTTAAGCAGCTTTATATCCAAGACTTTTCAAGTCACTAATATCAAGGACATGTCTTTACATCAAAAGCATCAGTACAATTAGCTTCATAAATAAACAGCAACTTACCACCTTCGTCTTGGCATTTCACAAAGTGTAAAAAAGCCACAGATAAAACCACAAGCAGGACAGTCCTATAAGGCTGAAAGTTCATCATGCCCATATCAAAGACATGAGCTATTCTTGTGTGCAAAGTAACCAGGAAGGGAAGGGAAAAAAAGAGTCCAGGTTATCGCTTCACCATGAAGACAGACTGAGGTTTTTCCTGCGCAGAGCAGCAATCAGACCCAGCCCCACTCTCTGCAGCCGCTTTTTTTTAACAGCCTTAAGAAAGAAGAATGCTGCCAACCCTAATTTTCCTCCCCCTTTTGTCAGTGCTCTCTCATAAGCATCCACTCTGGCTCTGTTGTATTACACTACATTACACTCTTTAGTAATCTTTAAAGATAGTTTGTTCTTTTGCTAATATTGTACATTGTCATAGCAATTCCTTGTTTTTCTTTTGGTTATCATTTGCTGATGAAGTCTGTTCGGCTTGGTGTAGTTGCTAAGAAGGACAGTAAACTGGCTTTATGACAGTCTTAACTCCACTGACTTTACTGCTGTTGCTCATAGGCTCATTTTTACAAGGGAACAAAAAAAGAGATTGTGTCCCATTTGTCTTAGGTTGCAGATGACAGATTTAAACCCTAACAAGAAGGAAAGACAATGGTTAAACTTTAGTCATTTTCTGTTTAAATTCATTGTTGCCTGTTCTTTATTGTCTCAGTGGTAAATGCTAGACAACAGGACAAGCTAAACATTTCATTTGCTGGTCAGAAATCTTCTACAGTGCCACTGACTTGTCCAGTTTCACATTTTATTATGCATATTTCACATGCTCCACACGTGGGTATGTTACTATGAATTCTCTCACGAACACAAACATTTATGTAAAAGATGACCAAGATCTGGCATGTGGTTTGACTGAATACTTTATTTGACTTTATAGTGCCAGGTTTTGCTCTATCCTGTAATTATTGCTAGAAAAAGTATTTAAATTCATTTTAAATTCAATAAAATTGTACGTAGTGTTATAAAGTAGTCATTTTTAGTGTAATGTATTATTTAAGGTTGTCTTGGGTATTTGATTAAATTGTGTCGACAATGTGAAGAGCTATAATAAATGTAAGGTAAACATAATTACAGCTACATGCCACAATTGGCGATTTCTGTAGCCATACATTATATATTGCAATTCATCTACTGATTTTAAATAATCTCAACTACCTGAAAGATATCACTGACTTGGATGTCCTAAGGTATCACATCTGTAGCTGTGACACGTTTAGACTACAACAGGGGTCAGGTAAGCGGCCTGTGTGTCAGAGAATTCACCCTGCTTTGTCTGATGTCAGATTGGCTGACATGTCTACAGAGGGCAGTGTTTTAGTCAGGGGGCGTGAGGGATTGGAGTAGGGTGGTCTAATTCTAGAGGAAGTCAGCAAAACAACTGAAGTTGCTTACAAGTACCGTGATAACAATTTTCAACTATATACAAATATCAAATATTCAAGTATACCTGGTATATAGGGAGGATTCATAAGATAACTATAATATAAATTATTATTATTATTATTAATTATTACTATTATTTAAAATAGCCAGAAAAGCTTTTGCTGAGGTACATTTTATGAAAAAATAAGAGTTTTCACTACTGATTAGCTTCTTATTTTCACTCCCTCATCTCATCTGAGCCATTTTGGCAGACAGAGCAGTTCTGGGACATTGTATTATGTTGTAGTCTTGTTATGACTAATTTGAATTCATTGCCAAACTAAGCTTCTAGTTAACAAGCATTCATGAGGAAATTGATTTGAAACGTCAAGAGGTAAAATCCAACTTCGGCTTTCTAGACATAAAACAAAAGCTGTTAATGTGTATTGGAAATATTTCCCTCCTTTCTGGAGTAAAACCAGCTAGGATTCTCTAAATATGAGAATATCTCACATAAGGTGAACCAGAGGACTTATGGTATTCAAAATAATGCTTGACTAATGTTGTGTTTGAATCATCTTCAGTCTTTGAAAAACTTCTGAGGGAAAGAGGAGGAAACAGCTGTGAGCCATGTTCTTCAGGCACTTGATTTACTCTCCATCTCCTTTGCTTGTATGGCCCGGAGGAGCCGAGGTGAGGAGGGGGTGGGCTGAGTCGTAAGGCAGCTCTCCTCAGCCCAGCCCAATGGAGTGGCCAACAGCCTTTCCAAACTACTGTAACATAGCTTGCAAGAAGCAGTACTCTCTGGCCAAAAACAGGAATGGAAGGCCTTTTTTCCACACTGTTACAATAGGCTGCCAAGTATTGGGTCATAAGAGAATTTAGCCGAGAGGAAGGTAAATGCTGTAGGGGCAGACATTGCAGTGAGTTATAGTGCTTTCCTTGCTTGCGCTCATGTCTGGCTGCTTTGGATCCACTGGCATGGAAGAAATCTGCTCAGTGTATTCAACCACGCCAGAAGTCTGCTGCTTTGAGATGTGTGTCTGTTAAATGTACAGCAAGTGTGGTTATCTTCATTGTGGTCTGTGTTTCTCTCAATACAGTGTCAACAAGTCAGGGTTTTTTTATTATTAATATTTTTATTCAGCAATGGTTTACTCAAATGACCAAAAGTAACAGTGATAATGTTTACAAAAAAATGTTTAAAAGAGGAAAAAAAACCCCAAAGAATGCTGAAAAAATATGCGAACAACAATATTAAGAATCACAACTGCTTTTCAGGTTTTATTTTCACGTGGCATTAAAGATGACTGCTAAAAATACAGCTGCCAACAAAGGAATACATTACATTTGAAAATACATTAAAATAGGAAACACTAATTTAAATTTATGTTAAAATTTCACATTTTTACTGTTTTACTGTATTTTGGTCAAATACAGTACATGCAGCTTTGGTGAGCGTTACAGACCACAAACTTTTGAATGGTATACACAAAGAATTAAAGCATACAAACTGCCTTAAATAGGCAGAAAAAGATTTTGAAAAGCTTACAATATTAATACTTGCTTCGAACAGGGGCAGTGATGGATGAATAATGTTAGTGATGTCAAATGTTTTAACTATATTTACCGAAACGCTAAATGGGGAATGCATTTAATATCTATTAAAACTGTAGATTTTCTTAGCATGGGATACGCGCTTTAGTGACTGTGATGAAAGGCACTGAAAATGGTGACAAATGCTGAACTCTTTATTGCACCACCCACTTCAATACAATGACTGATTTATTCAAAGGAATGTCTCATTTGGAGAATGGCCAAATAGTGACTTGTGCTGGCTTGCTTTTTGTGTTCACTTTCCTCATGTAAATAGATAGAACATAGAAGCACTGAATGTGAAATTGGTATTTTGTTCTTTGAAGGCTTTAGCATGGTAGTTCAAAGTAATAATGGAAGAAGAATAAAAATGACCAGCTTTTTTGTTTTAAAAGTAGAATACACAAGTTTGTTTCTGTAGTCCAGAGACCAAACTAATTATCATCTTTGCAATTAAAGTTTTCCACAAAATTTACTCTGAACACAATTTAGTGAAGAACAAAAAACATTGATAACAGGAAAATACTACATTACCTGACAGCTGAAATATCCTTCCAATATCCTTTTTTTTTGTTGCGATCCTATAACAGAAACACATTTGTCCAAACAATAAACTTGAGTGATTCAAGAAAATTGGGCTTTTTCATGCTTTTCAAATTTGGAATGAACTGAAATCTTGTCTGGTTTTCTAGCTTTTTATTGTTGTTATTGTTTTAGTGACAGCATTATTATTCAAGACTTAAAGACAAGCCTCTTCAAATTTTCAAACGAATTGCTTTTTAAACATTCCCCACAACTCTATATACAGTCTGTTAATTGTCTTGACTTTGTATTTCAGATCTTTTGCAGTACTTTGTAAATCATGTTTTAGTGCACTTTTTAAAAGTAAATGTGTTCAAAATGTAAATGCACATGAAATAACATAACCTTGCAGAAACACGCTGGTGGTGCTGTTTGATCAACTTTAATCAAGGTAGCTTTTGACCCACTGCAAAAGCTCACAGAGAATGGAAATAATTAGTACAGTTTGGATCTCCAAGGAAACAGCTGCCAAATACAGCTATAAACAACATTTTCAGCCATTTCTTATACCCCAGTATAACAAAATGAAGTTGTCTTCTTGGACTGCAGCACCACAACTCAAAAATTAACATTTCCCAAGACCTCCATTGTCCTAACTAAAAGGGGGGGGGGGGAACACATTCTATATCGTTTTGTCATATGAATAATTGTTTTTGGTTTATTGGTACTTTCTGACATATATTGCTCACATTTTAGAGTCCTAACCTTAATGCCAATATCTGATTATGTCTTTCTTGATTTGTACTGATCATTTTTTCCCTACCAGGAGTAATGTACTATTGTCAGAGGATCTCTGCAACTGAAATGTAAGTTAAACAAAGACGTCTTCCTGCTTAAACCTCCCACATGCTAGGCAGCACTAACTATTTCTGCAAATGGCAGAGATCCCCAGGCAAAGCTGTGAGGATCCATGTTAACCTTGAGTCATGTTTTGCTGCTAAAATCATCTTGACTAGATAGGTCTGCATCCAATAAAGGCACAAATCAGCAACGGAAACTCAAAACATGCAGAGAGTCCATTCAAGGTACAAATGTTTATCAAACACGTTTTGGGGCCCAAAAAAAAGGAATTAAAAAATAATAATTATATACATACATTTAATACACGCACACAATTTATTTTGAATAGACCATGACAAGCCAACTTTCATTACATTGGGCTGATTAACTACTTACTAAATAACTGATAACTTTGATCCCGTGATCTACAGTCTGCCAGGTCAGTTTGTTTCCAGAAACATGTTGCCACCATATGTAGTTGAGAAAGTTTCTGTTATATATGGTTGTCTGGTTTTTTTGTTTGTTTTTTTTTCCATTAATGAACTTTCCGCATGGCATGTAAGAATGTTTCCACATAGAGTGGTCTTTAATGTCTTGTGCAGGTATTGTTCAGTTTATTCCTTTTAACCAGAGGTTTTATTTCTGGCATTTTTAAAAAATAGAGTGCAATAACAAACACTTACTCTAACCTCTTACCTGGTGTTAAAATGTTAAAAATCTTTAGTGATCCAATCCAAATACAATAAGCAATTAAGCCCTGTTCACACCAATCATGATAACTATATTTGTGTTCACACCGGTGAATGATATTGTCTGTTTATTATAAGTGTCTGTCGCTTTAAATTCTCAAGCGCGTAATGGCAGGATTGATTCGGATTGGTTGTCTTTCGTTCATCAGCTTTCTCTCGTTTATCATTAATTCTCTGTGCCTTTATCGTTAGAGTTCTGCTATTCTTTTAACACTGAGAACGATTTTTAGATATCTTTATACAGTACTGTTATATCTTTATCGTGCTTGGTGTGAACGGACCTTTACAACTGAAATATGAAAAACATGAATCAATGTAAAACAGTGACAAATTAATTACACCCCTAATATGAAAGGGTCTATTTTCAAAGTCATTCCCCAAAAATACGCTTTTTTGGCTGATACAATCAATATCATAATCAATAGCGCTCCAAATTTAGCATACCCTAAATGCCAAATTACATTTATGCATCAGTTATTTTCTCGCTTACAATCACACTTTTCACTGCACAAGACATTTATTGATTTACTCAAATCATGGGGATTCCTTTTTTATGTCTTTAGCAGCTTTTTGGCCAACACCCGTTCACCTCAGAGGATTGTTGAGCAAGTGATGTAAATGCTAATTTTCTCCAAATCTGTTCTGATGAAGTAACAAAATCTTGGATGCCTGATGGCAAGCACATTTTTAGCATGTTAATTTTATGGGTGAACTCATTTATAGAATGTCAGATAAATCTTTCACATAATAATGTTTTTCTTTCATAACGATGAAAGGACATATACTGTATTACAAATAGGCCTACAGCCTCAGGTAGAATAAAGTAAAATAATATTATTCAGCATGATATGTTTCCCCAAATCTTGACTATCTTCCTTAGGGTATTTCCTCTATTTGCTTTTGCCATTCAACCATTTTTTAGTGATGACTACATCCAGAACATTACCACTGCACTAAAACATGTAGGTCTTAAATAGATCAAAAGTCATATACCGTGAATTTAGAATAAGCTAATAACAGCTACAATGTGTTAATACACCTAGTTTGAATTAAGTGAATGATGATTAAAAATGTAATCACTTAAAAGTGAGAAAACTAGAATAAATTGGATAGAACATACTTTTTGTTGTAGACCCATGCAGTGCTGGAAGAGAGGAAAAATAGGGGGAGGGTTCTTTTGAGGTTTGCGCTTCTAACTCAGGAACCACAAATGAAATTGGTTTTTCTTGGTCAGGGGAAATGATTTGCACCTACTGGAAAATGTTAGCAAATGCAAGACGGCTGGCTATATGACTCACTGCTGGGATATCTTGGGGGGGGAGGATGGTGGTCGTCTACTTGAATGTGGGGCTGAGACATTTGTTTACTTTCCAGACAGTTTGGCTAGGAGGCTCCAAAAGGGGACCGCCATGGAGAGCATGATTTTCCAGAGCTTCGTAAAACAGGGGAGGTCAGGGGTGATGATTCAAAATGGTTTTTAGTATAGAACTTCTAAAATGAATGAAAGATGATGGAAAAACTCAAATGAATTATATTCAGATTCACGTTTTTGCCTTCCTGCTGTTTATTTATTTTCATTTTTTAAATCTCGGTCATTAATATATGTGCACACAGGTGGTTTTGGAAGTATGCTTTTCAAGGTAGACAAAATAGTGTGTCTCACACTTAAGTGCTCACAAGAGTTATGACTAACAGGTCAGTCTCAGAGCATAAACCACATTTTCTGAACCGGAGTTTGCTGCTTTGCTCATGAGCAAAAACTAAATTATGGCATTTCCATGTGGACCAACCAAAAAATATTTTACTTTATTTAAAAGCAGTCTGTTGTTTTTAGTATATTTAATTATTTTACTTGCTTTACTATTATAATTTTATGTAATCATTTTATATTGTAAAAAAAAAAAAAATATATATATATATATATATATATATATATAGATTTCTCAATTACTTTTACAATAAATGTATGCTGTTATTGCTTTATGTTCTAAACGTGTATATATATTCATTTATTTTTATAGTTTTTTGTTTTAATACATTTCTGGGCTCAATTCTTTGTAAACACTAAACAATGGCATTTGAATGAAAAGACGATTTTAGGATTCAGATTTTAGGGTTGTGTTTCTACAGGTCACCCTGGACCACAAAACCAGTCTGTCAGTTTTTCAAAACTGGGATTTATACATTATCTGGAAGCTAAATAAAAAAGCTTTCCATTTATGTATGGTTTGCTAGGATAATACAATATTTAGCTGAATACAACTATTTGAAAATCAGGAATCCGAGGGTGCAAAAAATGATTGTGTCGAATGTGCTCTTTTGCCATACATTATAGTTATCTTTAGTTATCGTTTTAATTTGTGTCACCATACTTATCTGTGTAACTAGTCATGTGACAAAATGTGGAAGTGTTTGGTGGTTTCTAAATTCATCCCTGTTTGAATCCTAAGAGATGAATGGCATTAAGCTTGAGTGCTAGAGTCAATATTTAATTTTTTTGCACACTCAGATTTCAGATTATCAAATAGTTGTGTAAGTTCTTAGCAATGCCTATTACTAATCAAAAATGAAATTTTGATATAATTACAGTATTCAATTTACAAAATATTGATGTCCGATTAGGGTTTTTGGCATAAAAGGAAAATCGATAATTTTGACCCATACAATGTGTTTTTGCCTATTGCTACAAATATACCTCAGCGACTGGTTATGTGGTACAGTGTCACAAATGGTCAAAAAGTAAATCTCTTATAAAACTCCTAGTCATGCTGCTGATGTCATGTTGAAAGACTTGTACCAGTGTCCACATCCAACAGTAGCCATGCACCTCCCCCTTCCCTCCACCACCCTCCATTACAGGAATGTGTGGTTAGTATAGATGGTCTCTTGCCTGTTCCATTGTGGGGGTGTGATTGATAACTTCAGTGCTGTTAAAAAGCACAAAACCTATGATATATCCTTATATAAACATTCCTGGGTGAACACTTGCATTTGCCGTTTTATCTCAAGAAAACTCAAAAAGAGAAAGGGGGGGAAAAAAGAATTCTGACATCTTTAAAAACCAAATTATTGAGGAAAATGTTGATGTCAGTCTGCGTTATTTTGATTACGGCTTTTAAAATTGATGATTACATGCTTAAACGCATTGCATGTCTCTACAGAAAAAGTCGATTCATTCAAAAATGTGTCTATATTTTCCTTTATGTGGCTGACTGATGGCATAATGAGGATAAAAGATAGCCCCAAGCAAGTTTTCTTTCAAATAGCTGTTGGCTGAGTAATGACAGCCAAGCATAGCATTATTTTCTTGGCTCGTTGTTAGCATATGTGTGTTGCTACTTGCAGCTCTGCATGTTATGTTCCCTCAATTCACTGAACTTGAATGTCTAACTTCATTGCATTTAAAATAACATACATTTCCATTTCTTATTTTTGATTTGCATACTCCCTCACAATTCAGCTGGCATTCATGAGAGAAAAGTTGTTACGTGGCATATCAAGAAATTCCGATTCAGTGTTTGTGTATCTGAGCCGCCTTTTCTAATACTGGGATTACTCTCCTTCTCCTCCTTCTCCAATAAAAAGCACCATTGGTTAGTGAAACTATTGCAAAATTGAGAAGAGACACATGTTTCTAGTTTCACTCAAAACTGCCTGCGCTTGGCACAAGTTCATTTTCTTCACTAAAGTAAAAATCTACTCAAACACTCTTATCCCATTGTGTCAAGTACATGTTCAGTGTTCACAAAATATAATTTACATCCTTTTTCTTTTCTTTCTTTTTTTTTTTGAAGGATCTTTTTGAAGCTTTTTATACAAATCAAACAATTTTTTGTCATTGTTTGAGAAGCATAGTGAGAAATGCAGATGTAAAGCAGTGACTCTGTCTGGGGGGTGGGGTGGGGTGGGGGGGGGCTGCTGTAAAGGGAGCTGGGGCTTTAGTGTGTGAAAGGGAAATGCTAAAGCCATGATGAATAGGATATGTATGACCTCAGTGCTCAGATCTGTTCTCCACATTGGCTACGTGTTGCTTGTCTAATTGAACTGTTTTCTGGAAGAAGTCTGCACTTGCTGTTGGCTTGAGAAAGTTGTTTAATTGTTAAATCCTACATATATAGTATAGTATAGTAGTTGTTTTGCACCTGATGTGGATGGTGCTTGTTTTAAGCTTTTTAGAAATTTTATAAGATTAGCTCATCAGAAATCAAAACTTCATTTGACTTGCATTAATCAGTGGAGACTTCATTTAAATTGAAATGCTAATGAACTTATGAAACTTAATGAAATCCATACAGGATTTCTTTACAGGACGTATATGAGCACTTTCAGATCATTCGTATTTTCACTCTCCGATTACATTTGCTCATAACAAACAAAGATAATGAAAGAGGAAACACATTTGTATCACTGCAGAACAAAATGTTATGTTTATTCAGATCGTCTTACATCTCTCTTGTCCATCCTCCCATGTAGACACGTCAGGTTAGGTGTTTATTCAGGGGTTCACTCTGTTGCCATCCTCATAAAGTGCAGACCTGTCAAGTCTGAATGTGCCGACTTGATATACGGCTTACATGTGTTAAAATAAAACCGTGTAAACTATTAAACACCTACATGCTTCTGTTGTTTATGGAAACAACAGGATGCAGACAAATCTTAAGCCCGTGCTATAACTTTGTTTTAAAACAACTCTCTTTGTGCCAAAAAAAAGGAGAGAAATGCTTTAAGACCAGAATAAACACAGCAAATAAAGAGGACAGATGGAAATTGTAAAACCAGTTACTAGAAAATGTTGAAAATGGATTTATGGTGTATTACACATTCTGAGGAGACTGAATGGATTAAACATGTTCTCCTCAGTGTTGTGGTATTGCCATTTGCTGTTCAAGTGTACTGCAGTGTGTGAACTCTTGGGATTGGAATTTGGCTTGACTTTATGCAGATGTTGTTTGCGCTGTCGCTGTTTCTCTGGTTATTCTATGCTTTGCCTTCTTGTTTCTAATTCAGTTCTGAGTTCTGTTTGAGCTGTTTCAGCATTTTATTGTCTTTTGTGATCACACATAAAAACATTACATGTGTCTGAGTCTGACACTTGCTCTTTGGATATTTGAAACATATATTTTTTGGGGTTGTTGGTGAATTTTAAAATCGTCTTTTCATTCAAATGCCATTGTTTAGTGTTTACAAAGAATTGAGCCCAGAAATGTATTAAAACAAAAAAAAAAAAATGAATATATACTTTTAGAAACATAAAACAACAACAGCATACATACATTGTAAAAGTCAAGCCAAATTATGATGATTTGCAGCAATAACACAACTGCAGTCTGACATGGCCAAAGGAAGCCAGCCTTGTGTTTTTTCCCATAAAGGGGAGCAGAGCAACAGACTGTTCATTTGTGTTTTAGTACCATTGTTGATTGGTATACCATGAAATTGTATAATAATTATGCAATTCATGCAATGTTCTAATATTATACATGACAAGGGAGAGGAGGTAGTTTTGAGTGCAATCTTTTTGTCCATCATTGGAAAATGCACTCATGTTTGTTTTTTTTTGTTTTTTTTTAATAAGAGGGCAGGGACAAGCATCAGATTTCATAAAGAGCTTCATTTTCTCTTAATGCTCACTGCTTTATCAAGCCCATAATGCAGAGCACAAAAATGCATTTCAGTTTCAGACAAAGGAGCTTTGTTAAAATGCATGCAACTATAACAGTCATTTTATTGGTATTTTGTGGGATAATTTATATGTCGGGCACTGCATTTTACACATATACATAGAATTAAATGTATAGCGATGTGCTAAGTAATGGGAACTTGACATGGGTGAAGTACAGTGTGTAACAAATGTTTTGGTGAGAACCTAGTGTACCTAGTGGTCTGTAAACAGCACTCCTTCTGGTAGACCTGTAATCACCAAGCCCTAAAGGCAAAACCGCTAGACATCCATCCCGTCCTAAGCCTAGCTAATACTTACGTCACATACGACATCTGTCTATCAAAGCCCAACTTTAACAGTCAAAGGCATAAGGGATAGTAGAACGTCAGTGTTGAAATTGCTGTTTAAGGAAAGTATGAGTTGTTAATTTTTAGCTAAATTCAATGCATGCTTCAGTGGTGATTTGTTTGAAGCTTTTTTTTTAATAAAAACTGCTATGACTTGTTTGAAATTTTACAATTTACATTGAAAGTAAAACAGTCCTTTCAACGCCTCCTTCAAACCCCTCTCCGTCCACTGTCTGGATCTGCTCTGAATATTGGCACGGACATGGTTTACGTCACTTTTGGCATGCGGGGGAGGTGAGGGAGTCAGAGTTTTACACGAAAACCAAGTTTTGAGCCTGTGCTTAAAAATATTAGCTCTCTGCATGAAACATTTAGTATTTTTTTTTACCTGGTTGTTTGGGAAATGTGTGTGTAATGGTTCAAATACATACTTAATGTAAATGTTCTTAGCACATATTGTTTGTCTGTAAACCATAAAACACTAATTCTCCCCACTCAAATTCTCCAATCAGGGGAATTGTTTTTAATGTTTTTTGTTGTTCTTTCTTTTTCTGTAAATAAGCTAAATTACACCAATTTTTCTTTTTTAAAGTAGGTTCAAGAAAAGTGCATTCAACCACTTTAAAAAGTTGTATTAGAGAGCCACCTGGTGTTCTTAGTGGATATAGCAAGGTTTGAATGGCCATGGTCAAACTAATTTCCAATTTTAAGGTTGATCAAAAAAATGTGCCCTTTTTCCACACTTATAAAGTCATGTGCAGCATGTGTCATGGAAACTTTTTTATTATTTCACAGGGTGACAACATATTTACTTCACATTTTTACTAACATATAGGAAATACATTTTGTTTAGAAAATGCTGTTCAAGAAACTAAAAGATGACATTTAATAATGATTCAAACAGAGCTGTAAAGGCAATAGTAGTTGACCATAATGGATTATATTGGTGCAAAGTTTAGCATTGTGTGATGTGTTCAAGGTTGTCTATGCTCTTTAAAAAAAGTGGATTTTTTCTTAATGTAAAGAACATTATGATAATAATAAATTGGAGCAGGTAACAGTATTTTGGGAAAAAAAAAAAAAAAAAAAAAAAAACTTTTTTATGCCAATATTAAGTTATTGCATTATTACAGATTTGTATTTGAGTCAACTTTTCTCAAACTTTAGTGGTGTTCATCAATGCAAAATCCTTTCTTAACTCTACAATTAGAAGTTTTGTAGACAATATCCAGTGCACCAGCTGCATAAAAATGTCTCTAGTAGCATTTATAGTTCATCATGATCATAAACATTGTACTCCTTTAGTGATAAGGTCCCATCGGCATTGTGATCATTCCTAAGGAACACATCTGCCACAACATCATCAAAATAGGATTCATCTTTCTGTGAATTTAACTTCTTTGCTTCCATTTTCAAGTATTCCTTGATCTGTAAATCCAAAATGACAATATGTAAATAAAAAAAAACACCAACAATTATAATTAATAATTTAGGTATGCAAAAGAAACTTCTGATACAACACTTAGTGTGCATTAACTGATGTCTACCTCTTCTTTTGTCAGGGCCTTGTCATCGTCAACATCAATTTCTTTAAAGGCTTCTATGCTGCGTGGTCCTCTGGTTATGTGCAACAGCTCCACCTCAAAGATCACTGTTGCATTTGGTGGTACAGGACCTATTACATCACAGAAAAGTGATTGTTAATGGATTAAATACTGAACCAGTGTTTCTCAAATCTTACCCTGGAGGTTCAATGCACTGCAGAGTTTAGCTCCAACCCTGATTAAAATCACCTACCTGTGTTTAAAAAAAAAAAAAAATCCTTAAGACACTGATCATCATGCTCAGGTGTGCTTGATTAGTGTTAGAGCTAAACTCTGCAGTGCATTGGACCTCCAGGGTAAGATTTGAGAAACCCTGTTTTAAACCTTAATTTTTCCTTTGACACAATATCAAAATCACAATTAGGGATCTGTGAAAGAGAAAGCTTTCTTTATTTTAGGTTGTATTTGTTGTGTAGAGGTATTTTCAAAATGTTCTCTGTATAAACGTGAACTTAATTGCCAGTGTTTTTGTAATATCATATAATATTGGGTAGAAAAATATTTTACTGTTAAGCATAATGCAATATGATGTTAATTATCTAGGACATAATTTATCAGTACGATGACAAATAATTAATTTCTTTATGTTGGACTTTTAATAAATGATCTAAAAATAATTCCATTTATAGGGAAAAAACAACAAGAAATTGTATGTAAAATAAAATATTTATGTCTAAATTAAATGGAACTACCAAACTACGCCATCAACAACAAATATTACTCAAATTAAAAAAATAAAAACAGCGCCACCTGTGTAAGGGACTTTATTAGTTTCTCTACTCGTTAGAAGTAGAAAAGACCTACCTTTTCCTTTCTCGCCGTATGCCAAGGATGGAGGAACTGTAACTTTTCTCTTCTCACCGGGACACATGCCGTCCAGCCCTAAATCGAGGCCCTTAATAACTTCTCCAACACCCAACACAAACCAATGTGGGTGACCCGTGTTTGTCGAGCGACTAGAAAATGAATACGAACAGCTTTCCTTAACATTGTCTGGAAATAATAGAACTTTAAGTGTTTATCTACAATGCGAATAAATACTAAATACTCTCTCTCTCTCTCTTTACAAAAGAAAAAAATTGAAAAATTTGTTGTTGAATACAACAACTTCATGCGTAAAAATGCGCTTACCTGCAATAGAACTGGGACCCGTCTTTAGCTAGATATCCATCATAATGAGCATTCAGCATGTCTCCTCGCTTGGCTTTCTGGCTGCAGTTTTCTGGCAGAAACGTAACCTCGGTTTTTAAATCTTGATTTGGTTCATTTGCCCGAATCAATACGATGAAGGGATTGAGGGTTTGCAGGGACAAAATCAAACAAGCGTAAAAAGTAAACCGCTGGGCCATCTTGCACATCTGTCGGCGTGGCGACGGCGGGGGACGGACGGCTGACGCGGCAGTGCCGCCCGGTACTCAGATTTCGCAGACTTCTCATTTGGGGCGGGGTGTTGATGTAGATTTAAATATCCACGCAAGACTTTGTTCTTCAAAGTCCTCTCGTGAAATCAAAACAGGCTTAGACTTAGAGATTTACCTTACTAGCGCACATAGTCTTGATATAAACAATCCGTGCAAAATTGTTTGTCTTGGAAATCTTTAAAATCTGAACATTTAGTTCCTCTTTGGAATGGCATTAGATTTTATATAACGTATACATTTATAACAAGGGGGCGTTTAGACTCACAGGCAGAAATATTCCCCACATGTGGGTCAAAACCAGTGCAGGCAGTTTTTGCATAAAATGAAAAGAAAGGGTAAAATAACTGTAATAGATGGTTTTAACGACAACATAAACAAACGTTACTGGGCATGCGAACTTTTGTGGCCCTAACTTAACTTCCGGTAGACGTCCCAATAGAATAAATAACAACAGCTAAGTCCGTCAAGAGCAGTTTTTTTCATACTGCTTCCTGTTTACCAAGTAAATGAAAACTATTACTGCAAACCCTTTACTTTTTACCCATATCTATGTTCTATTGTATTTTTTTTTTCCTTGTTAAATTAAAAACTTAAGGTAGTGAAATAACCAGATGTGAGGTTTGGTAGTGATAGAGTCAGACACACTCATATTTATTCACAATGTAATTGTTTCAAATTAAAAATACATTTATAAAAAATGGTACGCATTTATTTTTCACAAAATAAAATTTATCACAAAATATGAACAACTTGAAACCATTGTCTCAAGGATGTAAGTGCACACATTTAACTGAAAATAGTAATCCAAAAATATATAGTAATCAAAAATCAAATAACCAACAGGGATCAAAACCACCACCAGCAAGAAAAAAATTAAGAGAGAGAGAGTATTTTTGTACTGTATCAAGTGCACACATTTAACTTTAACTGTAATTAGTAAAATAAATAAAGTGGAAGTGGTAGCAAAAGATCAAAACTATCAGCAGCAATTTTGTGTTCGTGTAAGAGAGAGATAATGTAAGAGATTGTAAGATATAAGAAAGGAGTAGAATGGAAGTGGGAGAGAATGATTGTGGTACATGTGTCACAAAAAAGATCAATAGAATTTACAAACAGAATTTACTGATGAAGTTTCCTGTTGTGTTTCTGATTAGGCTGAGAGATGTCAATTTTAAGTGTGCAATATATGATAAATTCTTATCCTTTTAAATAATAACCAAGTACACAAGTGATGTCTTGCACTCTTTCTTGTTACACACTACTTCCCTGCACTCACTGACAACCTCCATGCCACTGTTAAATAATGTCTTTCCCAGACCAACACTATGAACAACACAGTTTATATGTTTGCGGAAGTTAGACATAACTGTCAAAATCACATAAGTAATGGTTATTATTACTGGCACTAAGTCTTTCAGAGACAACACTCTCAAATCTGTTCAGTCAACTTTCCTATTGTGATGCTATTTAGAATGTGCATCCTTTTCTGATAACTGCATGTGAAGTGGTTCTGTTTTATTTCCATCTTATTACACTCGTATATAAATTTACCTAACTTGTTGTGAAGCTTTAATGAATATTGATATTAATAATCTTATTAACACAGGGTTGCAATTTAGTGACCTCAATGATGTTCACAAAACAACAACATTGTAACTTCTGAACGAGATGGTTTTTAGTTCTGCTATACTGCATTCGGGATTGAGGGAAACAGGGATTTTACGTCAAGACTGGGTAGAATTCTTGGTAGAGGTTCTTGACAATGAGAGATGGAACAACTGGCATTTGGCCATCCCAAAATAATGCATTTATGAGGTGTAAAGGCCACTCCACTTTGCGTTGTTGTTGCATTAGGGCTGGACAATATAATATGCATCTTGTCAGTGAAGCCAGTCCTTCAATTAGCAATATCACATTCAGTAACACAAATAAATCACCCGCGAAATTTTACTCAATATTGTGTAGCTTGCGTAGATCTACGGCTCTCTGTATTAACAGGTGATAGTATTTACTGCTAATCAAAGAACTGGCCTTACTAATGAGATGCACATGAATATGTTGTTGTGATATATTGCTCTGCCCTTGGCTGCATTACAACATCAAGATACACAAGCACTGTGTTGTTAATTATCCATTACTAATTATGTGTTGTGGGTTACATTGAAAATTCTCATAGGCGAGCATCAACACGTTCTCCTTTTTTTTTCTAGACCTGATGTTCTTGGAGGTAGCTGTTTCTGGCTGAGCACTCTCCTTCAAAGTCACTAAAGGTAGACAGCTGGTCCTTGCTGACTATTCGACCTGACTTCTCTGACTCACAGACCAAAAAATTCTCTCTCCCTGACCTCAGTGCAGTCCATCAGATCTGGTTAGATAATAATAAAACATAATTAAGCATTATTAGTTACAATGTAAATTTCAAAACATGACATTCTACATAATCAGTAATTACTCACCAAAATCAGTTGTTACTCTGTAGTACCCGTGTTCTTCCATGATGCTCCCAGGGTCAACGATGACCTAGGGACTCTCATAAGAGGCATATGTACTGAACTGTAGCAACAAGGTGTCGAGATCTTGTTCACAATTTGTCTTTTCTGAATTGCTGAACATCAGTCCTTTGGCTACAGCTCGGTATTCCCATTCGAACTGGACTGAGTCTGGGTTGTCACCATCAACACCATGGGCTGAAAAAGTAAGTAAAAAAACAAGTAATAAAAGGTAATTGTAATATATGGATACTCATGTACATGCTGACTAAAATATGTATGTTACATACCCCTGGTGCTTGAGAAGACATTTTCAAGGCAGTCTTGATTAAGACGATTCGTTAACAGGAATGTGATGCATAAGAAACTGGATGCGTACAACTATGGGCCAGGAGAGACTTTATCTTTGAGTCTGCTGCACATCGAAAGTGGCATAACCACAGGACTAAACATCGAGGACATCATCATCAACGCATACCAAGTCTAAACACAGGATTTTGCTGCATTAGGTAAGGCAATGGTATTTATTTTTTATTTTGGCTGCCATGCCAAAGCATAGTATTCCCTTTCTGCCAAAATCACAGCCCTTTCTTTCACTTCAGAAAAAATATCTACTTGTCTCAGACAAGCATTAATTTCGATTGAATAACTTGTATATAAAATTCAACCTGCCAGAGTTGCTAGTGGGAGTAGCTGTGTTACTCACCACAGCTGAAATCAACCTGCATTTGGCGGGTGTTAATGTCAAGCAGTCCTGCTAACAATTTAATATGTAAATCAATTCATAGTTAAAATATTTCCACTTATTATTATTATTTCCTTTGTGAGTCACTTGTAAACCGGTGAAATGCAAAATCATGCCTGGTGGACTGATAATTGTTGCAATTTTATTGCAGTACACTGCTTATGTTTCTGCCACTTGCTTGCTCACATCTTCTATACTTTTTGAAGGTGTCAGCCAAAATGCCTCCACAGTGCCATCTCTAGACTGTTAGCCCATACCAGTACAGAGTTTCGCCTCTTGGTACTTCTATAGTCTTTGACGGCTGTAGACAAAGCAGCTCCGAGCTACAAACGCTGCCTTATGTGCAGAATGAAATGAAAATACCATTTTCTAAAGGCAGTCTTCCTTCAAAAATACAGTGTTATAAAAACACCCATGCCTCGGTTTGATTTTCAAACATGCTTTACCTGCTTTTATTCAGTGAAGCCTTTTGGAAAATCTGTCATTTTCACTACAAATGACATCGCTACAATTATTTTAATTGTTTATTTTAATTTCAGTTTGACTGACTTAAACAATAGTCAAACAGAATGACTTAATTATAAAACAAACTGTAAAGTGATACCTACGTAGGTGTCACCTATAATGCACACCTTTTATGTTTTTGATCATTTTGACTAAACTGTAATTCTATGAAACAAATAAGCTACTTTTCACTGAATGGGCTCAAATGCAAATTTAACGCTCAAAAGTATTTGAGCAAAATGACTTACTGTCATAAAACAAACTGTAAAGTTTTCAAAAACATAAAAGTTGTGCATTATAGGTGACGGTCATCGTGATTTTGCCAAGACATGATCCTGGATCAACATTACTTCCCAAAAATATAGACCTATCCCAATCCCTGCCCCTAAACCTACCCCAAAATTATGCCTAAAATCAGGGAGAAATTATAGCTAATTAACAGGGGTGTAGAAGCACCTAACCCTGATCATAAGCCTTAAACAGATATTTACAGAAAAATTATTCTTCAATTCTAATTGGTTGATTGGAATGTTGTAATCTTGTACTTGAAATCACGCTCACAGGCTAAACTGTACAAATGGTGACGCCTAAATGAACACTTTACAGTTACAGTTACAGTTTATTAATACTTACTTATTGTAAATTATTCTGGCCAAATGCTATTAAACGTATTGGTTGCATATTTTGTATTTGAGCCATTTGGTAGTGAAAAATAGCATTTTTTTACATGTGATTTGCAGTTTATTGTAATAATTTTCACCTAGAAAACAGTTAACAGTTGTTATTATGATTAGTCATTTCCTTAAATGATATTGATGTTAGAGAACTATATATTAATTTTGCATGTAACTTTAGAGACGGTCCCTTAATATGCGAAACATTGAATGTTCAACGTCGAACTAACTTTATGCCAGTCCCCAAGTGTAAGTGCCTTGTGCCTCAACAATTCTGAAAATATAATTATATTGTTATAATTAACTATTCTCATATCATAAATAACTATGCAGTTATGCAAAACACCAAGATTTAAAACCCATTTTTTCTTATTGCCGAAAATGAGATCACCAGTGTAAGCTTTGCAGTGAATTATTCTACATCACTCATTCTTTTCTACGTTCATTGTAACAAGAGAAAGGTATTCTGACTTTATCTATCTAGAGGTTATTTTATTTTATAACAGTAGGGGGACATTTCCCCCCACTCTGTTACTCCAGGAAGAAACATTTGAAAAGAAAACTGTGATCAGAAATAAATCTAACACTATTTTTAGATTTAGAATAAATTCAGATGATGGATGTAGGCTAAACTGTACAAACGGTGGGCTATATATAATCAGTTGCCTCACTGCAAGTATATAGCAATTCTAGAATTGCTGTAGGAATAATCATAAAAGTATTAAGAAGCTGTCATAGCTTTATACATCAAATACAAAATGTAGTATTAGTTTATGGAAAACAGACAAACATTTTATGGTGCTGAAAACATGCTTTATTAAATCAGTAATTCATAAAACTCAAGGAGGCTGAATATATGGGTAAAACTACATAAATTAGTTCTAATAAATCAATGTGCAGGGTATTACATCCATGTATTTTTTTCTTTTCTTTGCACAGCACATGAAGTCTTTGTGATGCATTACATGATGGATACCCTGGCTGCTGACAACATGAGATTCTAATGCTAGCACACACACAAACACACAAAATAGCAATCCTCCAAGAGTTGGCACAGCTTCTGCAAAGAAGCACTTGAATTGATTTTACAATAATTGGCCAGGTGATGTTATGTTCATAAAATCAAAATTCAAACAGTCCGCTGCCAGAAACTGTGCACAAACATCATCATTAACTCATTGTGCAGGCCGCTCGCACATTGAGCTTGTCATTAAAATGGTGGTATGACTTAATCAGTCTCAACACAAGACCTAGTCGTCCTGCTTACATGAGGGTAATGCAAACAGCACTCAAGGTCTTATGTTCAAGTCATAAATTCTTGTGTACTGCATTACTGCACGCACAAATGTACAGTGCGTAACTTTGTCTCTCTGATTTTAGTTAACTTCAACAGGGAGCCTCTCTACCTGTTGAGGCAATCTTAAGACTTCAACTTACTGTTGAGGCACATAGTTTCGTTTCGTTTCAGGTTTAACAGGGTATTCGTTCCATGTGAAACTTTCTCCTGATAAACATTTAGTTCCATTTGTTTCATTTGTTAATATTGTCATAAATAACAATTCATACATTTTCCATAACCGGTAAATTCGGCTATATACATTATGTACATGTCACAAAATGGTGCTGAACTTCTGATCATAATTATCCAATATGGCACATTTTATAACAACTTTAGACTTTAGTCTAGTTTGGCATAAATTAATGTCAAGTTTGGTAAAAAAAAAATAGTTCATATTTACAAGAACAGAAATTCAGGTCTTTATCAAGAACAGTATTTTTTCTCATTCTATAAATAAAAAGGATTTGAATGAGGGAAATGGGGTGATGATTGTATTGCTATTATATATATATTTTTTTCTTTCTTTTTTTTTTTTTTACATCGATCGAATGCTGACATTCACAGTAGTGGTATCAAATCCAAACTCGTTAGAAAGTTTTAAGGTGTAAGCACCAGCATCAGTCTCTTTCACTCCACTTATAACAAGAGTGGTGACTTCCTGAGAAGTCTCAATCTGCAATCGTCCACTCTTTTCCTTGCTGGGTAGTGTCTTGCCTAAATGTGACCATTCTATGCAAGGGGTTGGGTCTCCAGTAAAAGCACAGGCTACAGTCAGGACCTTTCCTGACTCAATACTGATGTTCTGAGGTGCAGCCTCGATCTTTGGTGGAATACCTGTAGAGAGAAATTAATTTGTTATTATGCTGATATAGCTCTGTTGATACTGAGTTTGGTGAACCCTAAATGTTTTTTGGGCGAAGATGCACAGACTTTCCATCTCACCTTTGTGGCCATGAGAAATGGCTTTGATGGATGACCCCTCAACATGCGAGTGACTGGACATTGCCATCATACTGCTGGAGCTCATAGCTACCATTCTTTCAGAAGTCATGGAGGTCATGCTAGACGCTGACATGCTCTCAAATTTAACCTCAGCCATGCTGGAACTGCTGAAGGATGTCTCTTGCATTTTTGAAACCACATGCTTGGCAGAATAACTGCCCTGCATGCTGCTCGCAGCATCAGAGGATTTCTCCACAATTATCATTTTGGCAGGTTCCTCAACCAGAGCTGTGAGAGTACAGCAAATACCATGTCATTGATGCAGTTTATTTCATGAAATGGTACAAAATTAAAATGGTGCAACTGGTCTCTTTTTCCTGTTTGAAACATTTGGGCATATTTAATGCATAATATGCTGGAACATTTTTGACAGCATTGCTATTACTAAAATAAATAATGCTCCAGTTGCACCACTTTCAGATTGTACGTTTAAGAAAAATAATTTGGTAATGCAAATCAAAAATCAGTCTTAAGGTTACTTTCTTTATTCGCAAATATTTTTGTTAGATGGATAAAACTATTTGATGCTTGGGTGGTAAAAGTGGTTTGGATATCCATTTCCTTAATAATCCATGCTGTTACCATGCTATTACAGACTGCAAATGCATTTATATTATTTGGTTCCTTTTTGCTGAGCACTGCAAAATGCAGTCAGACACAGTCAAAAAGATCAAAAGAACTTAGTACCATTTTTTTTTTAAAGGAATTGTTAGCTTGAGTGGTGAGCAGTGAAGATAATTAGTGTTCTTCATGAACATGTGTTTGTTGATCATGCATTTCTTTGCAATGGACAGGATGCTTATACTTGATAAAGAGTGCTATTTTCTTCTGAGGAAAGAGATCACTTACTGAGGACATTCAGTGAAGCGGTTGCAGAGCACTGTCCAAATTTGTTTTTTGCTTTTACTGTGTATTTTCCACTGTCTTCAATGGTAGCGTTGTGAATCTCAAGTGTGTACACATTCTTAGACCGGCTCAATTTCATGTTCGATGTAATAGATATCTGCAAAGATGAAGAGAAATTCAAATAAAGTTAATAGACTGCTATGAGTGAAAATGCAAACTATTTTATAATTATAAGCTACTTACTACTGAGTTATCCTTGAGCCACTCAATTTCAGGAGAGGGTTCACCAGTTATTTCACATGTAAATGTGACATTCTGTCCCTCGTTTACATTCTGGGAGTGTGGTTGCACGAGGAAATTTGGTGCATTTGAGCGAATTGCACTGATGGTCATGTCAAACTGGCACTTGACTACACCATGTTCAGTTTTTCCTTCACACGTGAGAATTCCCTGGTCATGATGGCTGATGCTTTTAATTGTCAGGGTATGATTGTTTCCTGACACACCGTATCTGTAGTTCTCAGAATTTGATAGCTCGACTCCATTCAGGATCCATTTCACGTCAGAGGCTTCAGGGATGCTTGCTTGTAGTGTAACAGTCTGACCTTGACTCGTCGTCATTTGGGTTTTTGATGCTTTAATTTCTGTAAAGGACTGTACTTCCTCATAGGCAATATCTTTTTTTACTATTTGCTCTGTTAACTCTGCTTTTCTTTCCATGGCAACTGTTGTTGTCCGTGCTGTAGAGGAAAGAGTAATTAAAAATATATGTATATATATATATATATATGTATTTTTGTACATGCAAATTACATAAAAGAATACTTAAAAAATAAAAAAAATAAAATCATAATGTATTTTATGTGCTAAATTGAGCATTACAATACCTTGAACAGTAACAGTGCATTTTGTAGTAACAGATCCAGCACTGTTTCTGGCTGTACACGTGTAAACTCCACTATCAGAGACATCAGCTTCATAAATTTCAAGATGTGCTGAACCATGTTCTTCAAAGATTTCATATTTACCACCTTGAGAGAGGCTCTGTGAGAATGTCAAAATTAGTTAGTAAATCTATCCATTTTTTTTTTTACTTTATTTAAAAAAATAAGAAATAAATAAACTCTTACTTTTCCATCCTTCATCCAAGAGATTGATGGCTTGGGCTCACCAGACATTTTTACTGTAAGCTTTATAATAGTATCTGCAGAGGCTGAGATGTCTTTGAGTTCAGCTGAAAAGGTTGGTTTGGATGTTTTTTCTTTTGGAGTAGGTGATTTTACCATGGGTGGGGACTTAACTCTTGGTGGAGATTTAATTGGTTCAGGTGATTTCATTCTCTGTGGAGACCTAATTCCAAATGGTGACTTTATACGGGGAGACTCTGGAGATTTCACTCTTGGAGGAGAAGCAACAACTTTCTGTACAGGTGTTGGTTTACGAACAGTTAGGCTAAACTGTGCCTCCTGTTTACCTTCAGAGTTCTCTACCACTACAGTGTAATTACCTCCATCTGACGTTTCAACTTGGGTTATTTCAAAAGTAGATGTAAATTCAGTTGAGGTAATATGGTGACGATGAGATGACACAATTACTTTTGCCTCTCGCATCCATGTTACAGTGGGTGCAGGATCTCCATCAACATCACATGTGAATTTAACTGATTCTCCCTCAGACACTGTTAGTGACTGTGGTTTAGTCAGAATCGTGGCTGGGAGAGTTTGCTTCTTTACCTCAACCACTTCTACTACCGTTTTCACTTCTGTAGCTTCAAGTTTAGTTTCAGAAATCTTTTCAACCACAACTTTCTCAACTGCGGTCACCTCCGTAGTTTCCAGTTTGATTTCAGATGTTACTTGTTTCTCCTGAACAACAGTCTTAATTGTCCCTTTTATTTTGTCGGTTTTAGTTTCTGATACTTCCATTTGTGCTTCTGGTACAGATGCTGCTTTTGTTGATGAAACATGATAAACATCTGTTTTTGTCATCTCAGGGACAAAGGAAGTTGGAGGCTCTTCATCTTTACGTTGTGAGGCATATGTAGAATATCCACCACCAGCAACATCTAGAGTGGCATAGTCAGAAGCCTCTCCCTTTGCATTTGTGCAGATGACACGGTAGGTGCCACTGTCCTCCTCTTGGCAATCAATGATTTGTAGAGACAAAACACCACTCAAGTTAAACATACGGTATTTTCTGCTTTCTTCAATCTGTACTCCATTGTGGTACCATTTAATCTGTGCTTCTGGCTTAGATTGGACATTCAGTGTGAACTTAGTGTTTTGACCAACTGGCACACGGTGAGAACGCATTCTCACAGTCACCCTTGGAGCATGGTCAAGGGTAAAAGGCTCCTGTGTCACAATTTCAAACTTTCTCTCTGTTTTCAAGGCCTTCTTTCTGGACTCATACCTTGACATATAATCAATTTTTGTTGATAAGTCTGGTGTAGTGGCTGCTTTCTCAAGGCTGGGGGAACGTGGGCATGTCTTTTCAGGTGAAGCTGTTCTAACCACTTCTTTTTCTGCCAGAGCTGCAGAAGGTTTCTTAGGACGAGTTGCTGTAGCGAATGATGTAGGTATATCAGTAAAGACTGCAGCCTCAGTTACTGCTGAGACAGAAACCCTTGTTTTCTCCTTTCTTTTGACCTTTGTTTTCTCCTCAAACTCAATGTGCTGCAACTTGGTCTTGTAGGACGTTAACTTTGTGGTTGTTGTTACAGACCTAAGCAGTTCCTGATCCTCCTTTTCCTCATATAATTTTTGCTTTTGTCTTGGAGGTCTGTATGTTGCCCTATCGTGACGCTGACGTAAGTCAATATAGCTTGGACCAGCCTCATATTTAGATGGAATACGGTAGGAGTCATATGTTGGAACTTCTTCCCCTTCCTCCTCATCATATGCAGCTCTCTTAGGTGATGGGTGATGCAGTGCAGAGAGTTCAAAGCGTACAGGGCTAAGACTTGGTGGAGAAGCAGAATAGCCTAACTCAAGTTCATCCTCGAGTTTAAGTCTTTCTTCCTCTGTTCTCTTCATTGACAAGTATTCTCTAACAGGCAGAAGCAGTTCCTCATCAGAAAGATCACCAAGAGAGCGTCTCCTGATTCTGTAATAAGCCTCCATCTCTGGAGAAGGTGTGCGGTGTCTTGCTGGCCTTACAGTCTCAAGGTCATCCTGTGAAACTGGAATATGCCATTTTGGCTTGTATTGTTCTTTAATTCTTGGCAGGGGTACTTCATAGAACTGATCCCACCTTGATAGCCGGATGCGCTTAAGCCTTTTCTGGGGGAATTTTTCCATTGGCTCTGGGAACTCATACTGATCACGGAGTTTCTTGTACCACTTCATATCAGAGAAAGGCACAAAGTGTTTGATTTCCATATCCTCCTCAAGAGCAGTAGGAGCAACAGCACGAGGTGAAGGAATAACATATGGCATTCTTAGCCTCTTTTCTTGTGCTCTCTTCTTTTTCTCCTCTTTTTCTTTGGCTTCCTCAGCTTCGCTCTTGACTTTCTTGGTAGTGATTGCTGGCTTGTACATGGTTGCAGCTTCTCTTAGTGCTTGCTGTGCGACAGGAGTAAGTGGGGTAACATCTGCACCTGCTAATATCTGAGTTAGTCTTACTTTCTTGTCCATCTCTTGCTGATCAAGATCATGTTTCTTCTTCTTTTCTTCCTCACTCTCCTCCTTCTTGATGTGTGCCACACGTTCAACCTTAAGTATGGCTTGGCAACTTGCAGACCCAGCTGAGTTAGTTGCAATGACTCTGTATGTGCCAGAATCCTCTGGAAGAGTATCTCTTACATGTAAGACGTAGTAATCTAAGCCTTCATGCACTACTTCAATTTGTGGACCAAATGCCAAAGGCATGCCATCTTT
This sequence comes from Enteromius afrohamiltoni, assembly GCA_034779775.1. NCBI lineage: Eukaryota > Metazoa > Chordata > Actinopteri > Cypriniformes > Cyprinidae > Enteromius > Enteromius afrohamiltoni. The sequence continues at coordinate 18,119,934 of JAUYWG010000042.1, forward strand.
CTCCCATTTCAATGAAGGATGCCCTGACACTCTCATTTCAAAACGTGCACTTTGGCCTTCTCTGCATTCCAAGTTGGCAAGAACACGTTTGAACATAGGTCTCAAGGTGTTATCAGCAGGAGCAGGACGAGGAATCACTGTGAGACGAGCCTTGCAACTGTCATCACCAAATCTGTTTCGTGCCACAACAGTGTATTCTGCATCATCATCTGGGTCAAGATGGTGAATAACTAACTGATACAGGCCCTTATCACTAATAAAAGTGTATTTCTTGTCATCATCTCCTGGCATAATCTTTTGACCAGTTTTCAACCACATTACACGTGGTTCAGGATGCACTGTGATTGTGACACCAAAGCGCACATCCTCTCCAATGTAAGCAGTGCGGTTACACAATGGCAAAGTAAATTCAGGAGGTCTTTGGAGTAGTCTTGCTGTGTCAACTCTGCGTTTTACTTTCTTTACAACACGTGAAGTGTAGAACTCGCGATAGGATCTTACTCCTTTGACAAAGAGCTCAGAATAGGCACTGTCCTCACCATACTCATTGACAACCTTACATCTGTATGTTCCATCATCGGCTCTTGTGATTCCCTTTATGGTTATGGTAGCAAGCCCATCTTCATAAGTAATTTCGTATTTAGCACCTTCTTCTAGTTGTCTTACTCCACAGTACCATGTAACTTCGGTGCTGCTATCATAGTTATCAATGTTGCAAATGAGCTTGATATCATCACCTTCATCAGCAACACTGTGTTTAATTTGTCCTGCAACTGGTCCATGTTCAAATGGTGCAATCTTGACTTTAGAGAGTGTTACTCCCCGCTGACTTCTGATAGCACCACCACTGGCAACACGAGCAGATGAGACAACAGTGTTCCATTCTTTCTTAACCATGGCTTGGTAATATCTCTTGTGGCGAGTAATCTTGATGGACCTAGTGCTTAGCTGCTCTGAGTTCATTGTCAGCCAAGGATGATTCAAAGCCTCAGCAGCGGTCATACGATGTTTGCGCTCTTTGGTTAGTAGGCGGTCCACAAAGTCTAATGCCTCGACACTTACATGCTTAAAGGCTTCATCATCAAAACTGTACTCAGCATTTGAAATGCTCTCAATCATTTGCTGATTAGTTTCAGCTGCAAATGGATTAAGTCCACTGAGAAGAACATACACAAGGACACCGACAGACCACATATCTGTCACAGTGCTAACCATCTCATTTTGATGAATTTCTGGTGCCGCAAACTCGGCTGTCGTGTACTGAATCTTAATTTGGTCACCAGGTGTAAGGTGTCTAGACTGTCCAAGCTCAGTGATCTTGACATTAGTTCCCTTTCTTGTGGTGTACACTATATTTTCAGGCCTTATATCAAAGTGACCATAACTCTTGCTGTGAAGGAATTCAAGAGCTTCACATACTTGTCTGATATAGTTAACAATTTCACGTTCATTGAGCTCAAAATTGGCTGTACCAAGGCGCTCAAATATGTCCACGCCGGAAATGAACTCATAAATCATGACTAGTTCTTCAGGGCAGTCAAACGACTCATGCAGTAACAGGAAGTTCTTGTGGCGCGCCACATTCAGGGTTGCAATTTCTTTCTTCACTAGTGCCTGATCTGCACCTCTAACTTTGACAAATTTAGCCATGTAAGTTTTCTCAGAGCTGGTTTCAATGCACCGGTGAACAATACCAAACTGTCCACGCCCAAGCTCTTCAGCAATCATGTACTTGTTGTGAATATTCTTGGCATCTGAATGAGGAGCTTTGGTTTTGGAAACTGGCCTGGTGTCATCAACCTCTTCATCATAGTTTAGAACTCTTGATTTGTCTTCCTTTGTTACAACAGGTCCGCTTGCCTCAGATGGTGCACTCTGACCAAATTTATTTTCAGCTATGACACGGAATTGGTAACTTGTCTTTCCAAATAGATTGACAACAGTATAGTGGGTGTCACGAGACTGGCCAACACGAATCCATCTTTCTGCTGTGGTGGCACACTTTTCTATGATATAGTTGGTGACTCTACTTCCACCATCATTGGCAGGTGCTACCCAGTGGAGAGTTACAGAATCCCTTGAAACATCACTGGCTTTGATGCCACGTGGTGGATCAGGCACATCCGCAACATCAAGCTCTACGGTTTGCTGGTCAATTCCAAATCTGTTTTTGGCGCATACAATATAGAAACCAGCGTCATTCATTTCTACTCCATTCTGGAATACAAGAGATGTGAAGGAGCGTGTGACAATGACTTGATAGTGTCCATTATTATCCAGAAGGTCTTGTCCCTTTTGCCAAGTGATAACTGGATCTGGTTTTCCACTGAATGGAATTTTGATGTTGACCACTTCACCACGAAGGGCAGGAATAGCTTCCTTTCCTTGTAGATTCTTAGGCAGATGAATCTTAGCAGGGACTGAAAAAAGAATAAAAACAACAATGCATTACTTTTTCCTACAGACAGATTTGTATGTATAGCCAGGTAATGTATATAAGAATATTTAAAGCTTACTTTCAACATCTAGAGAAACAGTAGCAGAAATGGATCCACCCTGGTTTGTTGCTCTGATCTGATATACAGTTGAGTCTTCAGCATCACAATCAGCAATAACAAGCTGATGGTAGCCTCCCTTGAATTCTTGGATCTTGATTTTGGTGCCATCAGCTTGAATTTCCTTTCCACGCTTGAACCATTTTATTACAGGCTTGGGCTGTCCTGTTATCTTGCAGACAAATGTTGCATTGCTATTGAATTTTACACTCATGTTTCTGAGGTCTTCTTTGAAGGCAGGAGCACGCACTTCAACATCAGTCTTTGGAACTGCAGGGTCAGATACTTCACTGTAATCACTTTGTCCTCCAAGGTTTTCGCATTTCACCCGGAATTCATACTCAACACCTTCTGTCAGGCCCTTGACAGAGTAAACAGTCTGGTGGATTTCATCTGTCGTAACTGTAACCCATTCACCCTTCTTCTTGTCTTGCTTTTCAAGACAGTAGTTCTTAATTTTAGAGCCTCCATCACTAAGAGGTGGCTTCCAAGACACAACACAGGAGTTTTTGGTAATTGCAGAAACAACTGGTTTTAATGGTGGTCCTGGCCTCTCTGTAAAACAGAAATTGTAATTTGAGTAACAATAAAAAAAACATCAAAATTGTAGTTTCTTTAACCAAGGTTCTTCATTACTTACCTAGCTGACTCTTAATTAGGATAGCAGAAGGAGTCTCCAGTGATTCACTATTGCCGTAACGATTTTGTGCTGAAACACGGAAGAAGTATCCCTCATTTTCAACAAGGTTAGGAATTCTACATGAAGTTCCAGTGATAGATGAAGAGACAAGATCCCATTCTGCTCCTTCCTTGTCTTCACGCTTTTCTACAATATAATTTGTGATCATAGATCCTCCATCATCTTTGGGTGCTTTCCAGCTAATAATCACAGAATTCTTCAATAGTGCATCAAGAACAAGAGGACCTTCAGGCATAGCAGGTTTATCTGAAAACCAAAGAATATGTTAGTTGGTCTTATTAATACCCAGAATTAAAATAATAATAATTAAGGATTATTAAGCATATACCTAAGATTTCAACATGAGTGACAGTATCAGCAGCCCCGAAATGGTTGTTGATCCTGATTCTGTATTTTCCTCCATTTTCTCTGCGCTGTACGTTTTTGAGAATCAAATGAGTATAGTGCTCTGTATTTTCAATTATTACATTCTCAGAGGGCTCCAAAGCCTTGGCTCCATAAAGCCACATGATCTTAGGCTGGGGTCGACCAATGTAAACAACATGTATGCGCACTGTGCTACCACATGTTGCAAAGAATTTGTCTTTCAGTGGCACTGGGAACTGTGGTGCTGCTTCAAGGACCAGACATCCACTGGTCTCACACTCTCCAGCTTCATTCACAGCCTTGCACGTGTACAGGCCCTCATCTTCCTGCTGATCAGTTGAAATGGTCAGTGTATGATTGCGGCCATCAGAGGTCGCTGCATATTTACGGCCTTCTTGGATTTCCTTTCCACCCTTGTACCATTTAATTTCTGGAACAGGTCTTCCAATAATTTGACATTTGAGAGTTGCAGTTTGTCCTAGTTTGGCACTGACTTCATCCATCTCTTTCCTGAGAGCTGGTTTATTTCCAACTAAAATAAAAAAAAAAGTTTTTTTAGACATTTATTTTTAAATGCATTGGGATAAATATTTGATAATATTACTGTCATAATTAATCATAATACACAAAACAATACTTCTTGTGTTATTTCAAACCATACTTACCACCCAGTTTAGTTTTGATGCCAGTTGCTGTTCTGCGTGGTCTGCTAATTCCGGTTTCATTTTCTGCAAATACTCTGAATTCATATTCTGTTGCTTCTTGTAGACCACCCTGAGTGTACTGTTTGTCCTTTGTGCGCTCCTTATTGCATTTCTTCCAAGCACTCTCTCCAGACTTTCGGTATTCAATCCAGTAGCCAAGGACTGGTTTGCCACCATCACATGCTGGAGCCTCCCAGTTAATTGTAATATAGTCCTTGGTAACAGTCATTGTGTCAATTTCTCCAGGCTGGCTTGGTTTATCTAAATAAATCAAAAAGTCAATAAAATGTTGTTGTTTTTTTCAATTAAATCAAGACAATGTTCAAACAGTTAATGAACAGAGTACGTGTTATGTATAACCAGTAGGGCTGAACGATATACTGTTTTGACATTTATATCGCAATGTGTGCGTAAGCGATAGTCACATCGCCGGAACATATGATGTGAAGGGTAGAAGCCCATGGTGTATTAAATCACAACGGTAGCACACATTAAACACGAATTTGTTGTATGGCTTGCTGCTGGGGTGACATGCACGTTCCGCATGCCTGCACAGTGATTGGTTCGATGTGAAGCTGCTCACAGCCAACATTCACAGCTAAAAATGCGCAACGAAGAGAATCCGCCTCAAAAAAAATATTTCGTACCAAAAATAAAGTCGAAATTACCTATTTGGAACTATTTTGGCTACAAAAAGGAGGATGTTGACCAAAAAGAGGTACTTTGCATGGAGTGTCAAAACCACGCTGATAATGAACCCAAATTTGCGCAGCTCGTCAGTACACAACATCTCTGTGTAGTAAATGCGGCTCAATGTAAGATCACGCACATGATGGAATTTATGGCTGATTACAGAACTGGCTTTACTGACAAGATGCGCAATACATATCGCATGATGATTATCGTGCATCCCTTATTTTGGACACAAAAAGGATGATGCTGATGAACATAAATTTGTACACATCGCAATATATCGCAGGAAAAAAATGTTGTAATGTAATTTTTTCCCAATATCGTGCAGCCCTAATAACCAGAAAAATTAAGAATGAGGTCATACCAAATGGATCTTTGCATATTACTGAATCTGATGCAGGTCCTGGTTCACTCTCTCCAATGTCATTGACAGCGGTAACACGGAACTGATACTCAGAATCAGTAGTGAGCTGACTAAGAGTGTACATTGTTGAGGTAATCTTTGTCTCATGACGAATCCACTTATCAGATGACACTTCTTTGTACTCAATGAAGTAACCAGTAATGCAAGATCCACCATCATCTTTGGGTTTAGTCCAAGCCAAAGCAGCAGAATTCTTAGTAACATCCATAATTTCTGGTGGAGTGCCTGAAGCCTCTGGCACACCTAAATATTATAAATAACATAAACAATATAAAATATTTTAAAATATGTTTTATAACAAATCTGCATTGCATAGACATAAAATCATTAACAAGAACTTACAAATAGGAGTCTTTGGTACAACAGTTGTCTCTGATTTCAGCGAGTTGCTTATTCCAAACTGGTTCTCTGCTGTCACCTTGAAGTGGTATGCTACATTTTCTTGTAGTCCCTTAACCACAAGGGATGTGTCAACCACTCGCGAATCAACCGTGTACCAAGCTGCTTTTGTTTCTTCACGTCTCTCCACAATGTAGCCAGCAATTTCAGAACCACCATCTTCTGTTGGTGGTTTCCAGCTAACTTTTACAGAATGTGCTTGTATATCATCAAATCTTAGAGGGCCTTCAGGTGCAGATGGGCGGCCGATAACCTTGACCTTGATAGGAAGCATCTTTTTGCCACACTTGTTTTCCAGATGTAGATAGTAAACGCCAGAATCAGACCTTTCAGCTAGTTTGATTACAAGCTCTGATACGTCTTCACTGCAGGCAATCATTGCACGGTTGGTAACCTCTGATCCATCCTTGGTCCATTTGCAGGTAGGAGTAGGTTTTCCTTTGATGGGCACTGAAAGTCTGATTACTCCTCCGGATCTGACTACAAGGACATCTTTGTATTTTGCTTCAAGATCATAACTTGGAGGATCTGAAAGAAGCACATTTCAAATTATTATATTATTCTGGACATACACCATTTCACACATATAACTACAGTTCCCCTATTATGCCTTTTTAAAGGTTTATAATATTGCTTTGCGTCTCTTAAAACAAGTTTGTTGCAAGGTCAGGATATGCAAGGTCAAAAAACACTTTAGTTTTCTCCAAAAATAATTAAATTTGACCCCATTTCTAAATGATTCATAAATGACTCGTGTGAAGCAGTTAAAAGAATCAGTCTGTCTCAACCTCTCCTTTCTCTGAGCCCTCACTGCTGTGATTGGTCAGATGGAGCAGTCCTTTATGATTGGTCTACCACTACAGTGTGTTCGGAAAACAAAACTCCCACTGCCGTAACTGAATGACAGTGCAGGATACAGCGTCTTCTTGACATTATGTAATCCACGTGGAAATTGTACTGTTTGTGGATGGGCAAGTTGTTTGCGATGTAGAACGTGGGCGGACATTATGCAAATATGTTATTCGTGATGTGTGGCCGTAACAGAAAAAGTTTCGAATTGCTGACGACTGGTTTAGGAGTATGTGAGCCGACTTTGATAGTTTATGTTCACATACAGCTACATGAAAGATCATATTTGAAAAGGCATAATAGGGGCACTTTAATGACAGGGTTATAAGATCTTACCAAGCATCTCTGTTATAGTCACAACTCCTGGTACTTCAGCTGGTTCACCTGGTCCACCAGCATTGCAAGCCAAAATACGGAATTTGAATTCTTCTCCTTGTGGCATTTTTGTCAAAGTATATTCACAGATCAGTGAAGGTGTAGCGTTACACTTCATCCAGGTTACTGAACCAACCTTCTGCATTTCAATTAGATAGCCTGTAACCTTAGCACCACCCTCCTCATCTGGTGGACTCCATGCCAAAGAGACTGAAGATTTTGTGGTATCTGTGATTCGTGGGTTTTGAGGTGACCCAGGTGGATCTGTAAGGATTATGTAATTGTTTAATAAGTGATAATAATTGAATTTACCAAAATTCTGTGTCAGTTTGTACACACACAAATGCATTAATAGTGACATTTTGCTTACCAACAGGATCAGTTGCTACTGCTGGTTTAGAAAGAAGGCTAGGTTTGCCAATACCACGAGCATTGATGGCTGTCACTCTGTGTTCATATTCCAGGCCTTCAATTAAGCCAGTGGATCTGTATCTTGTCATTGTCACTGGATTTTTATTAGCACGGATCCATCTATCTGACCTGACCTCCTTGCGTTCAATAATATAGCCGGACACCTCTAAGCCTCCATCCTCATCTGGTGGCTCCCATGCAACAGTCATGCCATCACGTGATACATCAAAAACAATAGGTCTTCCAGGTGGCCCAGGAATGGCTATAACAACAATAGGAAATTGTGATCAAGTAGGTCTATGATATATATACATATATCATAAATGTCATACAGTATATATGGTATTTTTTAAAACATGGTTTTCTTACATTTGGAGCTCTTGCACATTACAATTTCTGACTGTAAATAATCCCCAGTGCCATAGCGATTGGTTGCTGCAACACGGAACACATACTCATCGCCCTCTGTCAATCTGTCAAATTTGAATGTTGGTCTAGAAACTGATTCTGACACAGGCACCCATCCTGGGCGATGAGCATCACGTTGTTCAACCACATAATTGCTAATTGGTGCACCACCATCTCTCGCAGGTGAATCCCAGCTTATTGTGACTGATGTTGCATCAATTTCATCAAATCGGATGGGTCCTTGAGGCTCGTCAGGTTTGGCTATAGAGAGAGAAGAGGTTTAGGATTAATACTGAAACTCACTTTAAGATGTCTATTTTTATGCAGTGGGCCGGTACTTACAAAGAATGATGACTTTGATGTTTTCAGTCGTTACTCCAGTTATATTTTTCACCTCAAGTGTATACACACCACTGTCATCAATGGTAGTGTCAAGAATAGTTAATTTGGAGAATTTTCCAGTTGACTTTATCTTTACACGCTCCACAATCTTTAACCTATTGTCATTAAAGAACCAAGAACAAACTGGTGGTGGTCGTCCTATAATTGGTAAGTCAAGTTCAAGGGGTTTGCCTGCCAAAACGCTTATTGCCTTCTGTGGAATAGTTGATAGATCAACCTTTGGCAAGACTGAAAAAAAAGGTATGAACAGTGAGACATGACAAACAAATGATAGCCTCTTGTTATTTTTGATATTATTCTAATACATACCTCTTTGTTCTTGAACTGTCACAGCTGTTACAATTTCTTTTGGCTCACCAGCTCCTCTGCTGTTGACGGCACGTACCCTGAAGAGGTACTGCTCACTCTCATTAAGTGACGTGATGGTGAACTCAAAGTCTGTAAGTTTCAAAGTTGCCACCTTCATCCACTTGTCAGTACCAGCTTTACAAGCTTCAACAATGTAGCCGGTGATTCTGCTGCCTCCATCATGTAAAGGTTTCTCCCAGGCAAGTGATACACTGGATTTGGTTACATCTACAACTTCAAGCTTGGCTGGTGGCAATGGAACTTCACACACCAAGACAACATCGCCTGTCTCACAGGGTTCACCAACACCATAGATATTCTCTGGTAAGACTCTGAAATAATAGAGCATTCCTTCTGTCAGGCCAGTTATCTTGTATGATGTCTTGCTACACTTGGATGTGACAGTTTTGTATGCTCTCATTGATGCCTCTCGTCTTTCAATTATGTAATTATTGACAGGTGCTCCACCATCAACCTCAGGAGTGTCCCAAGTAATATGAGCAGAATCTTTTGTAAGCTCTTTCATCTTAATTGGACCTGTTGGACCAGGTGTATCTAGGAAAAATTTCACAAACATGCTGATTAGACATCATTTCACGGTATGTTAATATATGCACTATAAATAATTTCCATGATGTAATATGAGAATTTATTTAGAATTTTATAAATAAACATACCATAGATTTTCACAAGAATGCTTGCATCCTTCTTTCCAGCTGAATTTGAAGCTTCAATTGTATATCTACCAGCATCATAGCGGTGCACCTTGTCGATAATGAGAGTTGTAGCAGTATTGGTTACTTCAATAAAGCCTCGATTTTGGAGGTCTACACCAGGTTTGGTCCATGTTACAGTTGGGATTGGTCTACCAGTGACGGTAATATGGAGGCGAAGAGAACTTCCTGCTCTTAGACAAATTGTCTTTGTCAGCTCATCAGGCAGCTCAAGGTCAGGAATTTCTGGGATAAAGAATAAAAAAAAACAACAACAAGGGAGTTTAGAATTAGCAATATTTTTACAAAGATATTGGACATATTTCTTTCATTTGTATATGTCAAACATTAACAACATACAAAAATGTAAAATTTGTGTGAACATACCAATTCTTTCCACAGGCTCAGTCTCTGCACAAGGATCACTGAAGTCACCTGTTCCATTTACATTGATCGCTGCAACTCTGAAACAGTATTTTTTGCCAGCAGAAAGACCTGTAACTGTGTGTTCTGTCATCCTAAGATTCTTTTCATGTACCTTTGTCCATTCTTCTGCCCCTGCTTCTTGCATCTCAAGAATGTAACCAATAACATCTGCACCTCCATCTTCAACTGGTCGTGTCCAAGCAAGGCTAATACTATCTTTGTGCGTGTCTGTAACCCGTGGAATTGAAGGTGGATCTGGAGTGCCTAAATAGGGGAATCAAAGTAATAAGGTTTATTACTACAATAGTAATACACACATTTAAATTTAATCAGGTTGTTTCAGAAAAAAAAAATAAACATACCTGTTGGTACTCTACATACTGCATACATTGACACTTCACTAGGTTCACTATCACCAGCTGCATTCATGGCTGTAATGCGGAACTGGTAAATGTTGCCTTCATGGAGGCCAGTGACTTTGAAGGATGTGTCCTTGAGAATAGAATCTCTGTTAACCTTAATCCATCGAACACTCTTTCTTTCACGGAACTCAATCAAGTAGTTTGTGACTTCACTGCCACCATCGCTCTCAGGCTTCAGCCATTCGATTGTTGCAAAGTCTTTTCCAACTGCAAGGATTTCTGGAGCTCCAGGAGGTGATGGAACAGCTGTATTTGGAAATAAAGGTGGAATATTTTGACATACAATGCTACAAATGATTGAAGCCAGTGTTTTTAATATTAATTAACACTTACTGAATGAGTTTCGGGCAAAGATGGGGGTAGACTGAACTGTCACACCAGATCCATACTTGTTCACACCTCTCACACGGAAGAGATATTCGTTGTTCTTAAAAAGTCTTTTAATTTCACATGTTAGGGCTTTGCATTCAGCCTCCATGATAACCCAGTTAAGTCTATTGGTATCCCTTCTTTCAACAATGTAATATGTGATTGGGTCACCACCATCCTCCAGTGGCTCTTTCCAAGACACTGTGCACTTTTCCTCAGATACATTGCTGACTGTAATCTCCTGACAGGGACCAGGTGTATCTTGGAAAAGAAAGATTATCGTATAAATTAACTTTTAAGATACCATTTATTTGGGACTTAAAGGTACAAATCATTAGTGGTATTGCTGTATGTTTATAACACTTACCTAGCACTTTAACATTGACCTCAGCTGTTTTTGTTCCACTTGCATTTTTAACAGTCAGAACATACTTTCCGGTGTCATCTCTGTCACAAAACTTGATGATTGCCAGAGCTCGTGTACTTGAATACTGGAGAGCATATTTTTCACAAAGCTCTAGCTCTCTTGTACCCTTGGACCAGCTGACCTTTGGCTCAGGTTTACCACCAACAGCAGCATCCAGCACCAGATCAGATCCAGCTCTAATTACAACTGTGTCCACAAGGAGTTTGCTGTCCAGCTCTGCTTTAGGAGGAACTGCAAAATAATTTAAGTGTCATGAGTATCTAGGTTTTCGTTCTTAAAAAATATTAGTGTTAGTGTTACATGTTTAGTGAAAAAAACATGTGTGATACATACTGTATTCTGCTTTGCAAGTCACTGGTCCTGTTGAAACTGATGGCAGGCTCAACACTCCATTTGCATTTTTGGCAATTACACGGAATTCATATTCTTCTCCTTCTCCCAGTGCAGTAATAGTGAAATTTGTTTCAGTAACATTAGTGTAGTTACATTTAAGCCAGCGACCTTCTCCAGTAACAGTATATGGCTTGCGCTCAACAATGTAGCCTGTAATTGGGCTTCCGCCATCGTTTAGGGGCACAGACCATTTTATTGAGACTGTTGACCTTGATACATTTGTAACTTCTGGTTTTCCTGGAGGATCTATAAATTTGTATAATCAAAAAATATATGCAATTATTGTTTTTGCTGATCTAGACTGGAATTAATTACTTTTTGATTGTGTTGTACTTACCAACTGGATTTTGTGCCACAGCTCTCTTTGATGCTTCACTTGCTTTGCTGAGGCCAGCACTATTCATTGCATATAATCTGAACTGGTACTCAAGACCCTCAACAAGGCCTTCCACCTTGTAGTAGCATTCAAAGCAGGGAATCTTGTTTTCTCTCACCCAGAGGATTGTGTTACGCTCCTTCTTTTCAATCCAGTATCCAGAGACTTTGCTGCCACCATCATGGTATGGTTCCTCCCAGCGAATGCTCATGCTGTTGGCAGTTACAGCGAAAACTTCTGGCCTTGTTGGAGAGCTTGGAGGAACTGTGAAAATGAAAACATGTAATTAAACGTGATATTTGATAATGTATACAGTATCTCAAAAATGCTAATTTCGTATTAGCAATTACATACCAAATGGATGTTCTGCAACAATCGTCTCAGATTCTGTTGGTTTGCTCACACCAAAACGGTTTTCAGCACAGATACGGAAAGTATACTGCATGTATTTAGTTAGATGTGAAACATGCAAAGAAGTATGTTTTACACTTGAATTAATTAGCTGCCAAGCAGTGGAGCCAGATTCACGCTTCTCAACAATGTAGTTTGTGATGTCTGTTCCACCGTCATCCTCTGGTGTATTCCATGACAGTTCACATGACTCTGATGTAATTGAGGAAATCTCAATTGGGCCCTCTGGAGGACTTGGTCTGCCAATAACATTGACAGTGACAGTGAAAGTCTTTGACCCAGTGACATTTTCAAGGGTGAGGAAATATCTGCCTCCATCACCTCTCATACAGTCTTTAACAGTGAGAGTGGTCCTGTTTTTGGTAGTCTTAATTGAAACCCTGTCAGTTTCTTTCAGCCTCATTTCCTCAAGCTTCCAGGATATCTTTGGAGCTGGTCTTCCACTGATTGGAACATCAATCTCAAAAGATTCACCAATCCTGCTAGTAATGAGTTGGTTTGTGATACCACTGAGATCGGCAGTAGGTTCAATTCGTGGCTCTTTAATGATGACCGAGGAGAAAGCTTCTCTTGGTAAACTAAACCCAGAATCATTCTTTGCCTTGACACGGAACTCAAACTCACTGTTCTCTGTAAGTCTTTCAATTACAAGGCTTAGGTTTTTTGTTGTACCACAAACAACCCATTTATCTGCATCTTTTGCCTTGGCTTCCACACAGTAGCCTGTGATACGACTTCCTCCATCATGCTCTGGCTTGAGCCAAGCCAGGGTTGCTGATGTGTCAGTTGTATCAATGATATCAACTCTCTTTGGTGCAGCAGGCTCAGCTGTGGCAATAACTGGATCAGGCATTTCATACGCTTCACCAAGACCATACTGATTCTCAGCCATGACTCTAAAGAAATAAGGTACACCTTCCAGGAGATCAGAAACTCTCAAGCTTGTTTGAGTGGTCTTGGGTGCTGCCTCTGTCCACGTACGTCGGCTTGCTTCACGCTTCTCAACAACAAAATGATGAACACGTGCACCGCCATCATTGGTGGGAGGTTCCCAAACAATTGTGAGAGCTCCTCTTGTGACTTCCTTGACGGAGAAACCCCCTGGTGCACCAGGTGTGTCCAACACTTTGACTGCAACAGTGATAGATTTATTCCCACTACTGTTCTCAAGAGTGAGAGTATATTTTCCAGTATCATTTCTAGTACAGTTTTCCAGTGTCAAGGCTGTGAATGTCTCAGTGGTGGTGATGTCTGTCAAAACACCAAGTTCTCCATCTACTTTTGTCCAGGAAGCAGTAGGTGTTGGCTTTCCCCTAAAAGAAATACGGATACATACACTTCCACCACTTTTCACAATATATGTCTGTTTAAAGGATGCATCTATGTCAATTTCTGGTGCCAAGAGTCTGTCTACTGCTTGTACAGACTCAGGTATTTCTTTGGCTTTGCCCTTTCCAACAGAATTTACTGCACAAACACGGAACTTATACTCTGCACCAGTTTCCAAACCAGTGACATTGTATTTTGTGATCCCACAAAGATCCTCATTGACTCTGTGCCATTCTGTTTCAGATCCCTTGCACATCTCAATAATGTAGCCATGGATTTCCATACCACCATCATAGGCAGGTCTAGTCCATTCCAGGCTGACAGATGTATTGGTAGTGTCGTTCACATTGACAATAGACGGGGCATCAGGTTCTTCAGTTGGCTCTGCACATTTAATTGGCATTGAAATGTTGCTTGGTGCTCCAATTCCAGCATCATTTACAGCATACACACGGAACTCATACTCTACATTCTCAGTGAGATGAGTTACTCTGTGTGCAGCCTCAACAATGGGTTTCCTTGTTAGGACTTTCAGCCAGCGACCAGTCTTCTTTTCACGTCTTTCCACAATGTAATATTTTATTGGATTTCCACCATCATGTGTTGGTGGAGCCCAGTTGATAGTGATACTCTCTCCATCAACATCTGTTGCATCTGGAGTTCCAGGAGAATCTGGAACAGCTGCAGGAATAAAAACAGAATAATTAAAAAGATTTTACAGTGTTATATAAGAAAAAAGTATTTTAGTATGAGCTTTTTGTTATCTTACTGTATTGCATCTGTGCAATCACAGGGGATGAATCCAGTGATCTGCTAACACCAAACCTATTGACTGCAGAAACACGGAACTGATACTCATTTGTCTTGATCAGTTTGGTGGCAGTGTATGTGCTTGCCAAGCACTCATCGGTAACTAGTGTCCATGAAATTTTAGAGGTTTCACGCTTCTCAACAATATAATGAGTGACCTCAGAACAACCATCATTCTCAGGTGGATTCCATGAAAGCGTTACCCTGCCCTCAGAGATATCTGAAAATGTAATTGGTCCAACGGGTTCACCAGGCGTATCTATAAGATAGAAAAATAAGAAGCATATGATAAACATGTGGACCTTAAGAAAATGCAGTGATTAAAGGGTGTAATAAATAAATAAGAGGAATAAGGTAAAAATTATTCATACCAAAGACTTCAACTTTCACTGATTCCTTTTTAGATCCCGAAGGATTTATAGCTTCCACACTATAAACACCGCGATGATTACGGTCAGCATCTCTGATAAAGAGGGTACTTGATCCAGAAATTGTTGTGATATCAACCATTTTTTTGGTTAACTCCATATTATCTTTGTACCAAGTAACTTTTGGTGTTGGTCTTCCTCTGACTGTCACTTTTAGCCTAATGTTTTCTCCAGCTTTAATAGAGACTCCCTCAAAGTATTCCTGTCCAAACTCAATGTTTGGAGAAACTGAAAGAGATAAGATTATGAATTCAACATATGCAGACCAGCATAAAATTGCATCTAAAAATGTTGACCCCTGAACAATGATATAATGAGATGTACTTACAGCTCTCGTCTCTGATTAAGACATATCCAGAAGACTGAGAGGGTGGGCTCACTGTGCCAATAGCATTTCTTGCTATGATTCTAAATTCATAGCGTTCACCACAAGCAAGACCAGTCACTGTAAATTCGGTGTCAGTCACATTTGTAAAATTAGTTTTTAACCACCGTCCTTTGCCCTGTCGTTTCTCTACATTATAAGCAACAATTTTGCTTCCACCATCACGTTTTGGTGCTTCCCATTTCAGTTTAACTGATTCACTTGTTACGTCAACGTAGTCAGGGGTACCAGGAGGATCTGAAATTAAAATACATCTTACTATTTAGACACCATCATATTTATAACATGAAATATCTATGTGAAGAAAAAGCTTTAACGTTGAACTTACCAACTGGAGAAACAGCCATAACAGGTTTGCTTTCATCACTCATGCGACTATATCCAGCATCATTCTGGGCGTAAACTCTGAACTGATATTCCAAGCCTTCAATAAGACCAAGAATCCTGTACTCCATTTCTTTGACCAAGACTATGTTCACCTTTTGCCACATTATGCTGTTCTTCTCCTTCTTTTCAACATGGAACCCAAGGACTGGACAACCTCCATCAAAAATAGGTGCATCCCACTGAATAGTCATGCCATCATTTGTAACATTGTAAACCACTGGCATGCCTGGTGGGCCAGGTGGTCTGAACTCATGCTTGGCAATGACATTTTGTGAAACTAAAGGTTCACTTGCACCATATCTATTCTCTGCACAGACTCTGAACTGATATTGAATTCCCTTGATCAGATTGGGCACCTTAAATGAAGTTCCAATCACACTTGAACAAGCCATTTTCCAGTCTGTCTGAGAGGTGTCACGTTTCTCAACAGTGTAACAAGTAATTTCTCCTCCACCATTATCATTTGGCTCATCCCAAGATATAGCAATACTTTCTGCTCTGACCTCATCCAAGCGAATGGGTCCAACAGGTTTAGAGGGTGGTCCAAGGGTAATAACCTGTATATGAAAAGATTTTCTGAAGAATTTGTTGTCAAGAGTAAGTGTGTATTTTCCTTCATTCTCCTTCTCCACATTTTTTATCATAAGAGTGGCTTTGTTTTCGGTCTTCTTGAAGCGTATTTTTTCACTCTCTTTCAGTGGTAAATTGTCCTTTAACCAAAGAATGGTTGGTCTTGGTTTACCCTTGTATGGCAATTCTATGTGGACATTGTGTCCCAAACGTACACTGATTTGTCCATCAGGATACTCTTCAAGGTTTGCTTCTGGTGGGATAATGTAGTCCTTTACTTTAATGGGTCCGACTTCAACAAAGTCACTTGTACCTTTTTCATTCTTGGAGCAGACTCTGAAAAACATTTCAGTGAGTTCCTTAAGCTTTGTAACTTCATGTTCACAGTGCTTGTTTGTGCCAGCAGGGGCCCATTCTTCTTGACCTTGGAGTTTCTTTTCAATTATGTAGTCTGTAATAATGCTACCACCATCATAATCTGGTTTGCTCCACTGTAGTGCAACTGAAGTCTTTGTGGAGTCTTTCATAGAAAGTTCTTTGACTGGTCCTGGTGTCTCTGTGGCTTTAACTGGCTCTGCTGTTTCACATGGATCTCCAACTCCATTTTCATTTTCTGCTAATACACGGAAGAAGAATGATGCTTTCTCAGAGAGTTCTTCAATTACACATGTGGTTTCCTTGCACTTATTTGTTACACAGGCATATGTACGCTTAGAAGAGTCTCTTTTCTCAATAACATAGTTGGTAATTTCAGCACCACCATCCAGTAGAGGAGGCTCCCAGCAAAGTGTAACTTTTCCTCGAGTGACATCTTTCAAAATCAGATTCCTACAAGCAGCTGGAGTGTCCTGTACTTTAACAGACACAGTTAAGGACTTTGGTTCTCCAACACCATTTGATATATTAATGGTGTATTTACCAGTGTCGTTTCGAGTTACTTGTGTAATTATGAGACACGATGATGTGTCTGTGTTGTGAATGTCATATTTAGGATCATTGTCAATGTTTTGTTCTTCCTTCTTCCAAGAGACACTTGGAACAGGTCTGCCTTTCAGGGGCACCATGATTTCAACATCTTTACCAGCTTTCACTATGTAGTGAGTTCTCATTGCAACATCTGTATCAACCTGGGCTTCCTCTGCAAAATAAAAATTCAAATTATTTACACTGTTCCAAGCAGTAAATGTACAAAGATATTACAAGCATTTAAACATGAGTACATACCCAGAATGTCCTTAGCTTGTACTGGCTCTTCCATTTCTATTGGGTCTCCACGTCCAGCACAATTAACAGCAGATACACGGAAGTAGTAGTCAATATCTGGTTTAAGATCTGAGGCAACATACTCTGTGGTTCTCACTTCTCCTTTTCGGCTAATCACGGTCCATTCCCCTTCCTCACCAACTCTTTTTTCTATAACATAGCTGGTGATTTCACTGCCTCCATCATACTCTGGCTTTGACCATCCAAGTGTGATTGATGTTTTAGTTGAGTCCACTACCTTGAGCTTAGTTGGTTCATATGGTGGGTCTTAGGAGAATTTTCAAAATTGGTTAGAACTTTGTCAAGGAACTTAATTGAATATAATTATAGTAAAATGAAAATTTCAGTAAAATGATACAGTAATACGTACCAACTGGATCAGCAGCTTTGTAGAATTCAGAAACATCTGAATATGGACCTTCCCCTGCTTTATTGATTGCACACACACGATACTGATATTCATTTCCTTCTGTGAGATGATGGACCTTTGCTTTGGTGTCATTAATAGGATCCTTGTATATTTTTACCCAGCGCAGACTCTTCTTGTCACGTCTCTCCAGATAGTATCCTGTAACCATGCTACCACCATCCAGACCAGGTTTATCCCAAACAATCTGCATTGATGTTTTGGTGATATCTGTTGCTTCAGGTGTAGAAGGTTGTCCGGGAGTAACTTAAAAAAAAAAAAATTAACATAAATAGTGTACTTTATATGTTATATTATCTGGCTAACCAAAACGATAAATTATGTAATTAAATAACTCTCTTACCGAATGCATTTTTGGCAATTACAGGCTCTGACTCCAATGGATCTCCAGCTCCAAATTTATTAACACCTCTGACACGGAATACATATTCATTTCCTCTGGCCAACTTTTGGACGGTAACAGTACGTGCTTCCATTGCTTCAGAAATTGGGGACCACACTACTCTACTTGTCTCTCGTTTTTCTACAATGTAATGAGTAACTTTGGCGCCCCCTTCATCAGCCACTGGTTCCCATGCAATTGTTATTTTGTCAGCAGAGACTGATTTGAGTTCAATGTGTCCAGCTGGAGGTCCAGGCTTGTCTATTTAGAGAATGAAAATTATTTTACATTTACAACGAGGACATAAAAATGTGAAACAATTACATTTATTTATTTTTTGACACCAAAGATTACATACCTAAAATCTGTATTCTGATAGAAGCAGACGCTGTGCCAAACACATTCTTGATTTTGAGTTCATAGGTTCCAGTATTAAAACGAGTAACATCCTTAAATAGGATGGCAGACGAATCAGTTGTGTTCTCAATTGACAGCTGTGCACTTGACACTACCTCCTTTTCGTCTTTAAGCCATTCAATAGTTGGCAAGGGTTTAGCAAATATTCCCACTTTGATTTTGAATGATGTACCAGCTTTGTATTGGACAACGTCTAAATACTCTGGGGGCAGGTCAATTACAGGCGCACCTAAGGAAAAACAGAAAGGTGTGTAATGAAGTGGGAATAGTATTTCTGGGCACTATAACATGAGATAACCAGCAAAGTATTAGTATTAAACTTACCTGAAATGTCAACACAAGTTACTGGTCCTGCAATTAAAGATGGATTGCTGACTGAACCAACTGCATTCTTGGCAAAAATTCTGAATTCATAGGCCTGGTCCTGAGTCAAGCCTGACACAGTGAAGTTAGTTTCAATGACATTGGTAAAGTTTGCCTTTGTCCATCTGCCATTTGGAGCATCTCTTCGCTCAACCATGTAGCCAGTGATTTTGCTTCCACCATCAAATGGAGGCTTCTGCCATACAAGGCTAATTGAATTTTTTGTGACTTCAGAAATTCTAACATTTGCCGGTGGATCTAAAACAAAACAATGATTTGTTATTTGCCAATAAAATTCAGAGAAACTTGACAACGTATCAACTTAGTAAATTTTAATATTAATTAAGCTTACCACAAGCATCAATTGCTAGCACTTCTTCTGATGTCTTGCTAAACTTCCCAATACCAGCTGCATTTTCTGCAGCTACCTTGAATTCATAAATCATTCCAGGGCATATATTTGTTACTCTAATTTGAGTTGCAGGTATTGCTGTTTTGTTCACCGTCTGCCAAAGAATGCTGCTTCTTTCTTTCATTTGGACATGGTATCCAACCACTGCGTTTCCTCCATCTGTTACTGGCTCATTCCAGCAAACAGTAAGGCTCTCCCTTGACACATAACCCAACCATGGTGTTGATGGTGGTCCAGGGATAGCTAAAAAATACAATAAACCAGCAGGGGTTTAATAGATATTCAGATATAAATAAAAACAACTGCAAATGTACATTATCTAGGCACTTACTGTATGGAAGCTTCACTGTAACTGACTGAGAATCAATGTGATCACTGATGCCAAAGCGATTCTCAGCTTTAACCCTGAACTGGTATTCTTCTCCCTTTGTAAGTTTGGTGACTTTAACAATGCTTCTTGCAATATTAGATGACACTTCTGTCCAAGCTGGAGTACTTGTTTCACGTTTAAGAACAACATAGTTTGTAACAGGACTGCCACCATCATAAACAGGTGGGAGCCATTTGAGACACAAGCTTGTCTCTCTCACATCACTAACTTCAACAGGACCAACTGGAGGACCTGGTCTATCCAGGACCAGTATGTTCACAAACATCTTGGTGGTTCCACTTGTGTTTGAGGCAACAATATCATATCTTCCAGCATCACTTGCAATACTTTCCTTAAGGTTGATATTAAGACTTTCAGGTGTAACTTCAAAGCTAAATCTCTTGCCACATTTAACTGGAGCACTGCCTCTTGACATTGTGACTTTTGGCATTGGTTTACCAGAGAGAGGAAGCTCAAATTTAAGATTAGATCCTGCTCTCACATAAACAGTGTTGTGTGGGAAATTCTTCATATCAAACTCAGGAGCATCTGTAAATAATAGATAAAGGAAATTAATGTACAACATTAATAGATTATTAAAATATGATAAACATGTAATGAATTAAGTGAATTAAGACTCACCCAGTTGATCTTTCACAACCACAGGAATTATCATTTCTATTGGTTCACTAAGTCCAGCATGATTCTCAGCCCGAACTCTGAAAAAGTATTCTGCATTTTCCTTTAGGTTCTTAATAATGTGGGTGTTGGCTTTAACAGTGGCACATTTAACCCACTTCTGTTGTCCCTTTTCAATGGCATCAATGAGATAGCTGGTAATTCGGCTTCCACCATCATACTCTGGTTTTGACCATGCAATGGTGACGCTATTCTTTGTTACTGCAGTAACGCCAAGCCTAGCAGGTGGACTTGGTTTTTCTGTTGGTGCAAAGTAAAAATATTGAAAACACAAAACTAATATTTTTTTTAACTTTTAGACACACAAACATAGAATTTATTGTACCTGTTATCTTAGTTCCATCTTTAGTTTCAGAAGGTACACCTGTTCCAAACTCATTTTCTCCAGTGACTCTAAAGTAGTAGATTGCACCTTCTTGCAAGTCTTCAACCTTGTATGTCAGACTGTGACAGTTGCTTGTTACACATACCCAGGCCTTTTTGCTTGCTTCACGTTTCTCAACATGATAAGCCTTAACAGCATCTCCTCCGTCATTCTCTGGAGGTTCCCAAGTAACTGTAGCAGTATCTTTTGTGACTTCTGTAATTTTCACATTAGTTGGTGGTCCTGGGGTATCAAGGACTTTGACTATCATTGGCAGTGTTGCTGTTCCAACACCATTGTCCAAAGTAACAATGTATTGTCCAGAATCATTTCTTGTTGCTTTCTCAATAGTAATAGAAGTGCATTTTTCTGTTGTTTCTATGCTTGCCCTTGCTTTGAGATCGACCTCCTCTTTATTCCATATAACTGAAGGCACTGGCTTTCCTTTAAATGGAGCTGTCAATGTAAATGAATTACCATGCTTGACAATTAAAGTTTTTCGCATCTCAATGTCAATGTCAAATACAGGTTCCTCCTTTCTCTCCTTTGCTGACTGTAGCTCAGAGACAGGTGACTGTTCACTGACACCAACTTTGTTGATTGCTTTTACAGCAAATACATACTCTACATCAGTTGTAAGACCAGAAACTGTGAATTCATTGCTTTTTGTCATTTGAATAGCCACAATCCATTCCTCATCATCAGATTTTTTATATTCTACACTGTATCCAAGGATCTGTGCACCACCATCAGAGGATGGCTTTTTCCAGGCAATAGTAATAGAATTCTTGGTATGATCCAGAATCTTAGGTTTAGATGGTGGGGATGGTACCAAAAGTTCATCCTCTGCCCTAGCTGAAGGAGATGGGTCACTGGCTGGACTCAATCCTGCTGCATTTTCAGCATAAACTCTAAAATCATACTCGCATCCTCTTCTTATTTTTGATATCACAGCTGTTAGGTCTTTCACAAGTTCCCTGTTCACACGGACCCAGTGAAGACCAGATTTCTCTCGCCTTTCAATTATATATCCAAGTATCTCACTGCCTCCATCAGATGCAGGCTTTGCCCAAGTTAGGCTCATTTCCTCACTGGTCACACTTGTAATTTCAACATTTGTTGGAGCCCCTGGGATAGTGTATGGCTCAGTGACCTTGACCATTTCACTTTCAAGGGCTTCACCAAGTCCAAACTTGTTGACAGCTAATACTCTGAATATGTACTCATTTCCTTTAAGGAGCTTTGTGACCTTGAATATTGTTCGTTTGACTTCTCCATGTACTAGTGTCCATGCTAATCGACTGGTCTCTCGTTTCTGAACAACATAATGTGTTATTTCAGAGCCACCAATTTCTTGTGGTGGTCCCCATGACAATGTGCACTCCTCTGCTGTGAGGCCTGTAACTAATAGTGGTCCTGCTGAAGGCCCTGGTTTATCTAGAATAACACAGTTTACTGGTGTTGTGACACTTCCTGCAACATTCTTTAAAGTCAAAGTGTATTGTCCAGAATCACTCCTTTTGCAGTCTTTAACTACTATTATAGTACTAGTATCTGTTCCAGTTATCTGAATTCTTGCTTTCTGTTCAATTTCATGTCCATCCTTTGACCAAGATGCAACTGGAAGGGGGCGCCCTGCAATGTCAGCATTAATCTTCAGGGTTTCCCCAGCTTTTACTACCACAACATCCTTAAACTTGACATCCATCATAATGCGTGGTGGATCTACATTATCTTTAACTGTAATAGGACCAGTGTTGTCAGATGGCTCACTGAATAGTCCAGCAGCATTCTTTGCAATGACACGGAAATCATACTTCTCATCCAATGTTAGGCCAGTAACATCAAAATAGGTCTCTACAACATTAGTAAAATTGCATCTTATCCAGCGACCCTCTGGGAGGTCTCTACGTTCAATTACGTAGCCAGTTACTTTGGCTCCACCATCATACTCCGGTTTGGTCCAAGAAAGAGATACAGAGGATTTGGTAATGCTAGTTACCACAGGCTGACCAGGAGGATCACAGGGATCCCGTGCAGCTATGGGCTCACTGGCTTTGCTTGCTTTGCCAATTCCAGCAATATTTTCAGCATAGGTACGGAATTCATACATCATACCTTCCTCAATGCCAGTTACTTTAAATTCAGTATCCTTGATTATTGTCCTGTTCACCTTTGTCCAAAGAATACTGCTTCTCTCCTTGCGTTCTAAATGATATCCAAGAACTGTGCTACCACCATCATTAACAGGTTCATTCCAAGTGACAAGCATGAAGGCCTTGGTGGCATGAGCAACACGGGGCGTAGAAGGTGGGCCAGGCTGTTTAAATGTGTATTCTGCAGTAATTCCTGGAGAGTCAATTGGTTTACCCTTTCCATAGCGATTCACTGCATAGATGCGGAACTGGTACTCAGAACCTTGTGTCAATCGAGGTACTTTGACTGAGGTTCTGGCAACATTTGTTGAAACAATCTGCCACTCTGTTGTGTTAGTATCTCTCTTCTCAACAATGTAATTGTTGATGGAGCATCCACCATCATATTCTGGAGGGGACCATGACAGTGTAATACTGTCAGAAGTCACAGCATCAACCTTCACTGAAGCTGGTGGCCCAGGTTTATCAAGAACAACAATGCCAATGTCTGTGGACTTGGTGCCTGCTGTATTAGCAAGAGTGATTTCATATTTACCAACATGTTCAATAGCAGCTTCTTTGAGGATGAGTTTGCTTGATACCATCGTGTTGACAATGGAAAGAGAGGATGTTTGCCTTAAAGGAAGACCATCCTTCTTCCAAGAGACAACTGGCTTAGGCCTGCCTCTCACAGGAACTTCCACCGTAAGATCATCTCCAGCCTTAACACTGTAGGTATTGAACAGCAGATGAACAGAGGGTTCAATCTCAATATCTTTAGCCACCACAGGTACACCAAGCTCTTGGGGCTCACTCTTGCCCTTTTCATTCAATGCAATAACCCTAAAAGAATATGTTTCACCAGGCGTGAGGTTGCTCACAGTAGCCTCTGAAACCTTAGCTGTGCAGCATACACCCCATTTGTCACTACTCTTGGGTTGCATCTCTACATTGTAGCAGATGATTTTGCTTCCTCCGTCATGGACAGGCTTAACCCAAGTAAGCGTGACACTATTTTTTGTGACATCCACAAGAGTTACTTTTCCTGGAGGCATAGGTACCTGTGCAACCTTAATAGGATTCTTTGTTTCTGCCATCACACCAAAGCCATATTCATTAACAGCACATACACGGAAGTAGAAAATACCTCCTTCCTGAAGTTCATCAACTTTAAAGGAAGTCTGTGTGCAGTTGCTTGTGACAGTTGTATAAGCTTTTCTTGTAGATTCTCGCTTCTCAACCACATAATTGGTTATTTTAGCCCCACCATCTGTAAGCGGTGGGTCCCAGCAGACAGTTACTGAATCTTTCTTTACATCTTTCACTTCAAACTTTTGTGGAGAACTTGGTGTATCAAGCACCCTGACATTCACAAATGCAGACTTTGTGCCGCTCTTGTTCTCAAGAGTCAAGTTATATTTTCCACTGTCAAATCTATTGACATTGTCAATTACAAGCATGGTATATGAACTGGTGGACTCAATCTGAGCACGGTCAGTTAGAGTCCCATCCTCCTTTTCCCATTTGATGGATGGCTCAGGTCGACCTCTAATTGTAATGAAAAGACGAAGAGATCCTCCTGCACGAACAGAGACAACTTTTCTGAGGTCAGCATCAAGTTCAATCTCGGGTGTTTCAATCTTTTCAGATGCAGTCACGGATCCATGAACATCAGCAGGCTCACCAACTCCTTCAGAATTAATTGCACAAACACGGAAATTATATTCAGCATTTTCCTTCAGCTTTTCAACTGTCAGGCGTGTTGCTTGAATACCAGCTGGAGGTGTGCATATGATCCATTCCTCTGAAGAAACTTCTTTCATCTCAACAATATAGCCTTTGATATATGCACCACCATCAGTTGCAGGTTTTCCCCAAGACAGAGAGACAGATGAGTTTGTGTAATCTGTCACTTTAGGATGATGAGGGGGACCTGGGGGAGTTGTGGCATTTATAGCTCTATAAAACAAAGATAGGTCACTAAATACTCCCACTCCAGCTTCATTTTCAGCAGACACACGGAACTCATAGAAATGTCCCTCTGACAGACCAGTTACTTTGAAATGCATATCGGTCAGCTTCTGACGGTTACATTTTGTCCACCTTACACCATCTTTGTCACGCTTCTCTAAGTGATAACACTTAATTTCTGCTCCCCCGTTGCTCTCGGGGGCATGCCATGATAGACATATTGAATCCTTTGTTATCTCACTTGCTTCTGGTGGTGATGGTGCACTTGGTGGCTTGTATGGATTGCGTGCAATAATTGCCTCAGATTCTAATGGTTCACCAATTCCATATTTGTTGACAGCCATAACTCTAAAGATATACTCATCACCCGACAGGAGCTTGGTCACTTTATAATTTACAGTAGAAATGTTAGAATCAACAACAGTCCATGATAGCCTGCTAGTTTCCCTTTTCTCAAGGATATAATGAGAAATATTAGCTCCACCATTCTGCAAGGGCTCAGACCAGGAAAGATGACATCTGTCAGACATGACACCAGTCACTCGTAGTGGTCCAGCTGGTGGACCTGGTCTGTCAAGAACTTTTACTGTTATTGGAATTGTTTTTGTTCCACCACTGTTACTTAATACAAGGTCATAGTGTCCACCATCCAATCTTGTACAATCTTTTATTGTAATAGAAGCATATTTATGTGTACTTCTTACTTCAATACGCAATGTCTTATCCATTTTCTTTCCTTCTTTTAGCCACTGAATATCTGGTGTGGGTTTACCATGTATATCTGCATCCAAAACGATGTTGTCTCCAGCACTGACAACAATGACATCCTTGTACTTAGGATCCATTGAAACACTAGGAGGTTCAATTTCATCTGTAGCAGTAATTGGTCCAGTGCTGTCTGAAGGCTCACTGAAGATACCTACTGCATTTCTTGCAATTACTCTAAATTCATATTGATTGTTTACCGTTAAGCCTGTGATTGTAAACTCAGTCTCAATTACATTGGTAAAATTTGCCCTCATCCATCGGCCTTCAGGCAAATCTCTTCTCTCAACAATATATCCAGTAACTTTGCTGCCACCATCATATTGAGGCTTTGTCCATTGAATCTTAATGAAGTCCTTTGATATTGCAACAGCCTCAGGTGTTCCAGGTGGATCACATGGGTCACGGGCGACAAAGCTCTCTGAAACCTTGCTTGCTCTGCCAATACCAACAATGTTTTCACCATATACCCTGAATTCATATCCAATGCCTTCTTCAAGATTGCATATTTTGAAAACAGTGTCAGTAATAAGTGTTTTGTTAAGTTTTGTCCATAGAATACTTGTTCTTTCTTTACTCTCAAGATGGTATCCAATCACTGAACTACCACCATCATTGACTGGTTCATTCCACTCAATTATCATTTGATCCTTGGTGGCAGCTTTCACATATGGAGTACCAGGTGGCCCAGGTGGCTTGTAAGGATACTGCACAACAATGGACTTTGAATCCAAAGCAGCACCCTTTCCATATCTGTTCTCAGCAATTACTCTAAACTGGTACTCGGCACCTGTTTTCAGCTTGGTAATTTTGAGGGATGTCCTGGCAACTGATCCAGCAACAACTTGCCAAGTAGTTTCAGTGGTGTCTCGCTTTTCAACAATATAATGCTTTACTTGGCAGCCTCCTGTATACTCTGGAGGTTCCCATGAGATGGAAACAGAATTGTTGCTCACCTCATTCACTTTTATTGGTCCTGTGGGTGGACCAGGTTTATCCAGGATTATGATACCGATATCTTCTGTCACTGCACAAACACTGTTCGTTGCGGTAACTGTATACTTTCCAAGGTCATCTTTACAGGCTTCAGTAATCTGCAGGATTGTGGATGTTGGTGTAAAGGAAGTAGAAACTCTGGATGTTACTCTAAGTGACTCTCCATCCTTTGACCAAGCAATCTTTGGTTTTGGACGTCCAAAAATAGGTATTTCAAGTTTGAAATCCTTTCCAGATTTGATACTGTATGTGCTGAACTGCAACTTTATGCTTGGTTCAATTGTGAGGTCATTTGCAATAACTGGAGCAGCAAGGGGCTTTGGCTCACTTTTACCTTTCTCATTGTATGCCAAAACACGGAACAGATATTCCTGACCGCCAGTCAGTCCAGTGACTGTTCCTTCACATGTTTTTACATTTGTTGCTACACCCCATTTGTCAGTTCCTTTCGGCTGCATTTCAATCAAGTAGCCAGCAATCCTACTACCTCCATCATGCTCTGGCTTTTCCCAGGCCAGAGATGCACTTACTTTTGTCACATCAGTCAGCATCACCTTTCCAACTGGCTGAGGTACTTCAGATGCCTTTGAAGCAGTTTTTGTTTCGACCGGCAAACCAACACCATATTCATTTTCAGCCATAACTCTGAAATAATACATGGCCCCCTCTGCAAGATTTTCAACCTTATATGTTGTTTTGCTGCACTTGGTTGTTATATTCGCATAGGCTTTTCTTGTGGATTCACGCTTGTCAACAATATAATTCTTGATCTTTGCACCTCCATCAATAAGTGGTGGTTCCCAAACAAGTGTAACAGAGTCCTTCTTGATATCCTTAACTTCAAGTTTTAGTGGTGCTCCAGGTGTATCTAGCACTTTAACTGCCACAAATTCAGATACAGAGCCACTGCTGTTCTGTAGAGTCACAGTGTATTTTCCAGAGTCCCTTCTATCGCAGGAGTCAATTGAAAGCTGGGTGAAGTTAAGACTCTTTTCAAGCATTGTCTTTTCTGAAAGTTCACCTTCGTCTTTAGTCCATTTTATATCTGGTACTGGTCTACCTTTGAATGGTACATTGATTCTTACTGATCCTCCTGCACGAACAACAATGCCTTTCCTTAGCTCTGAATCAAGCTGAATTTCGGGGGTCTCCAGTTTGTCCTCAGGCTTGGCAATTCCTGGAATAACTGCAGGTTCTCCAACACCTAATTTATTGATGGCACATATTTGAATCTTGTATTCTTGTTGTTCTGTTAGCTTAGTGATTTCAAATTTATTGACACGTAAGCCAGTAGGGGGAGTGCACATAGTCCATTCTTCCTCTTCAGCTTTACAGATCTCTACAATATATCCTTGAATTGCACATCCTCCATCATTAAGGGGTTTCCCCCATGCCACTGTTATTGAAGTCTTAGTGGTATCAACAACATGTGCATGCATGGGTGGACCAGGTTTGTATTTGGGATCACAAGCTTTGTAGTATGAAGTTGCCAAGCTTGGATCTCCAATTCCAGCTGCATTTTCAGCTGACACTCTGAATTCATACTCATGATCCTCAATTAGGCCATGCACCCTGAAGCATATATCAGTTACTTTTTGTCTGTTGCACCTTGTCCATCTTATTCCAGACCGGTCTCTCTTCTCAATGATGTACCCAAGAATTTCACTTCCTCCATCTGTATCTGGTGCACTCCAGCAAATAGTCATAGAGTCCTTTGCAATATTTGTTACCTCAATAATATGTGGTGATCCAGGGTGACTAAATGGGTCTTTCATTATTACGGATGGTGCTTCAATTGGCTCACCAACACCATAACAGTTTGCAGCCATGACACGGAATATATATTCATTACCTTCCAGGAGCTTTGACACCTTGTATGTTGTAGTTTTGCAATCATTACTGACCACAGTCCAAGCAAGCCGACTTGTCTCACGTCTCTCAATAATATAATGAGTGATAGTGTTACCTCCATCATCTAGTGGAGCATGCCATATCAGTGTGCATTTATCACTGGACACGCCTGTGACATGAAGAGGCCCTTCTGGTGGACCTGGTTTATCAAGTACTTTTACATGGAATTGAACAGTCTGAGATCCAGCAACATTAGTGAGCTGAAGAGTGTAGTTTCCACCATCTTGTCTGACCGCATCTTTTACAATAATCAAAGCTCTGTTGTCAGTGTTCTTGATGTCACATCTAATTGTGTTTTCAAGCTCCTTGTCATTCTTAAACCACTGGATTAAAGGAAGTGGCTTACCATGAACATCAGCATCAAGTTTGAATGTATGCCCTGCATTCACAATTAGAGTCTGAGTGTATTCTGGGTCAATAGAGAACTTTGGTGGCTCTACCTCATCCAATGCAGCGATAGGTCCACTGTTGTATGATGGTTTACTGATAGTGCCAACTGCATTCTTTGCAATTACCCTGAAGTCGTATTTGGCACCTTCCGTCAGCCCAGTGACAGTAAAATTAGTTTCAATTACATTTGTGAAACTTGCTTTCATCCATCGTCCTTCAGGAAGATCACGCTTTTCAACAGTATAACCTGTGATAACACTTCCACCATCATACTCTGGCTTTGACCACTGGATAGTTATTGAATTTTTAGCCACATGGATAGCTTCCGGGGTTCCAGGAGGATCACATTGATCACGAGCAACAAAGCCCTCTGAGATTTTGCTGCATCTGCCAATACCAACAATATTTTCAGCATATACTCTGAACTCATATTCAACACTTTCCTCTAAAGGACCTGTTTTGAATCTTGTTTCTTGAATCAGTGACTTATTTATCTTTGTCCAAAGAATGCTGTTCCTCTCCTTCCTTTCAAGATGATATCCAATAATAGTGCTGCCTCCATCTGAAACTGGCTCATTCCACTCAACAACCATATGGTCCTTTGATAGGCATGACACAAATGGAGTTCCAGGTGGTCCTGGTTCTCTATATGGATACTGAGCAACTACAGTTGAAGAGTCCAGAGCATAGCTTTTGCCATACCTGTTCTGAGCAATGATTCTGAATTGATATTCAGCACCAGTCTTCAGTCGTATGACTTTAATTGTTGTTCTGGCTAATGAAATTGCAACGTTCTCCCATGTCGTAGAAGTTGTATCTCTCTTTTGCACAATATAATTTGAAATTGAGCAACCACCAGTATACTTTGGAGGATCCCATGACAATGTAACACTTGAAACAGTTATCTCATCAAATCGTACAGGGCCCGTTGGTGGGCCAGGTTTATCAAGAGTGATGATTTCAATGGTTGCATCCTTTTGTCCTTCAACATTGGACACATTTATTCCATACAATCCGCCATCATCTCTTGCTGCTTCTTTGATGCTAAGAATAGTGCTGTATGCAGTATTAGAAATGTTAACCCTTGTTGTAAATTTGAGGGCTGCACCATCCTTTGTCCATGTGACCTTTGGCTTTGGACGACCAGAAACTGGGATTTCAACTTGAAGGTCCTTTCCAACAAGAACACTGTAGTTGCTAAATGCAGGTCTTGCATCAGGCCCAAATACAAGGTCCTTTGCTTGGACAGGGACAGCAAGTGATCTTGGGTCACTCTTTCCCTTTTCATTAATGGCAATTACTCTGAAAATGTACTCTTCCCCAGGGTTCAAATTACGGATTACAGCTTCCAGTGTTTTTACATTGGCACATCCAGACCATTTATCACTACCTTTGACCTGCATTTCAACAAGGTATTGAATAATTCTACTCCCACCATCATGAATTGGTTTTTCCCAAGAAAGTGACACACTTGATTTAGTAACATCTACAACACTTAATTTTCCAGGACACTGTGGCACCTCTGAAACCTTCAAAGGATCTGTGATATCAGCAGGTAGCCCTATACCATGTTCATTTTCTGCAAGCACTCTGAAATAGTAACTGCAGCCTTCTTGAAGTAGTTCAACTTTCCATAAGAGTTTGTGGCAGTTTGTAACAACAGCAGAGAATGTTTTTCTTGTACTCTCACGCTTTTCAACAATGTAATTTTTGATTTTTGCTCCACCATCTAAAATTGGAGGCTCCCATGAAAGGGTAATAGATTCTTTTGTAATTTCTTCAACTTTGAAGTTTAGAGGAGCACTTGGTGTGTCAAGAACTTTCACTAGAATCGTTTCAGATTTTGCACCAACAGAGTTTTCTGCAGTAACAGTATATTTACCACTGTCTGCCCTGTTGACTTTATCAATCACAAGAGAAGTGAGACTACTGGTGTTCTCAGTCTGTGCTGTTTCCTTAATCTGCCCACCATCTTTTTCCCACTTTATTTGTGGTGTTGGTCTTCCTTTGAAAGGGATGAACATTCTAAGAGAACCTCCAGCTTTAATACGTACAAGCTTTCTAAACTCAGCATCAATATCAAGATCTGGTTCTTCGGTTTTGTCCTCTGGCAGTATGGGCCCTGCAACGTCGGCATGCTCTCCAACACCAACCTTGTTAACTGCACAGACCCTGAATCTATATTCCTGCTTTTCCTTCAGTTTTTCCACATTGAAGCGTGTCAGTTTAACACCTGTCGGTGGAGTGCACATTGTCCATTCATCTGCAGCTGCCTTTCCTCCTTCTCCTGGAGTCTCCTCTATGGCTGCTTTTACTTCACATGCTTCAACAATATATCCCTGTATTTCACAGCCACCATCATAAATAGGCTTTCCCCATGCAAGTAAAACGGATGATTTGGTCATGTCTAACACTTTTGGATTATGTGGTGGACCTGGTTTGAATACAGGATCTAGGGCTTTATAGAATACAGTTGCAGAACTTGCCTCACTTACTCCAGCAGCATTCTCAGCAGAAACTCTGAATTCGTAGAGGTGGTTCTCCAGGAGTCCAGTAACTTTAAATGTGAGATAAGTAACTGTTTTCATGTTGCATCTGGTCCATCTAATGCCTTCCTTGTCATGTTTCTCAATGATGTAACCAGTGATAGGAGTACCTCCATCATTTGCTGGGGCCTCCCAGGTTATTACCATTGAATCTTTCTTAACATTAGAGACTTCCACTCCTTTTGGTGCATCTGGAGGTGTAAACGGATTCTTGATAACAACTGCACTTGATTGGAGAGGCTCACCAACACCAAATCTGTTTACTGGTAAAACTCTAAAAATATATTCATTTCCTTCTAGAAGCTTCATTATTTTAAGGTTTAGAGCTTTGGCTTTGGGTTCAACAACTGTCCAAAGTAGTCTGCTAGTTTCTCTTTTTTCAACAACATAATGAGTGATCTTGCTGCCACCATCTTGTTTAGGTGGTTTCCAAGAAAGACAGCATTGTTCGCTGGTTACACCAGTAATAGAGATGGGTCCCTCTGGTGGCCCCGGCTTATCTAGGACACAAATACTGACTTGTACGGTCTTCTCTCCTCCTGGATTTTGCAGCAGTAGAGTATATTGGCCACCATCAGCAAGTTTGGCCTCCTTTACAGTCAAACAGGTATAGGTATCTGTGCTTTTAATTTCACGAGACATGGTGTTTCCAAGTGCCTGCTCATTCTTCATCCAACAGATTGATGGTGTTGGTTTTCCGTGAATATCTGCATCAATCTTGAAGTTGTCCCCTGCATTAACAACAATAGTTTGAGTGTACTCTGGATCTATGCTGATACGTGGTGGTTCAATCTCATCCTTTGCCATGATGGGTCCAGTACTATATGAAGGATCACTGAAAACTCCAGCAGCATTTCTTGCAATAACACGGAACTCATATTTCTCATCCTCTGTAAGACCTGTAGCTATATACTCCGTTTCTATTATGTTGGTGAAGTTTGCTTTCATCCAGCGTCCTGCAGGCAATTCCTTCTTTTCTACGATATATCCAGTGACTTTGCTTCCACCATCATATTCTGGCTTGGTCCATGCAATTGCGATAGAATTTTTTGTGATTCTAACCACTTCTGGTGTTCCAGGAGGATCACAAGGATCTCTGGCAATATAGCCCTCTGAGATCTTACTAGCCTTCCCAGTGCCAACAATGTTTTCAGCATAAACTCTGAACTCATATTCCATGCCTTCTTCAAGACCTGTTGTCTTGAAAGTTGTGTCTTGGATTATGCTTTTGTTTAATTTGATCCAAAGAATGCTATTTCTCTCTTTTCGCTCAAGATGATATCCTAAGATTGTGCTTCCACCATCGATGACAGGTTCATTCCACACTATCACCATACTATCTTTTGTGGAAGACTGCAAGAAAGGTGTTCCAGGAGGGCCTGGTAGTTTGTATGGGTACTGTGCAACCACACATTCAGACACAAGCAGAGGGCTTTTGCCATATCTGTTCTCTGCTGTAATTCTGAATTGATATTCAGAGCCTGTCTTCAGTCTTCCTGCCTTAATTTGAGTTCTTGCTAGATTTCCTGCTACAATCTGCCAATTAGTTGTGGATGTGTCCCTCTTTTCTACTATGTAGTTATTAATGGTGCAGCCTCCATCATACTCTGGTGGCTTCCAAGAAATGGTAACACTGTCAGATGTTACTCCATCAACTTTAACAGGGCCTGTTGGTGGACCAGGTTTGTCAAGAACAACAATGCTAATGTCTAATTTTGTCTCCCCAGCTGTATTGGATAGTTTAATACCATACTGGCCAACGTCATCTCTACAGGCCTCTTTGATTACTAAATTCAGCTGTGTATCAGTAGAGGAAAAGTTAACCCTGGTTGTTCGTTTAAGTGGAACTGCTTCCTTTAACCATGAAATGGTAGCTTTGGGTCGAGCATTATATGGAATATCAATGGTCAAATCTTCTCCTGCCAGCACACTGAATGTTGAGAACAACAACTTAGCAGATGGAGCAATTACAAGGTCCTTGGCAATCACAGGCACACCAATTTGACGAGGATCACTGGTTCCCTTTTCATTCCTTGCAGAAACACGGAACATATACTCTTCACCAGGTACAAGCCCAGTAATAGATGCTTCAGGTACTTTGACAATTACAGCTTGTGTCCATTTTTCACTCCCTTTGCTCTGCATCTCTACAACATATGCAACCACTCTGCTTCCTCCATCATGTTCAGGCTTTTCCCATGATAATGTTACACTTGTCTTTGTGACATCCTGAAGTATAATCTTGCCAGGAGGAAGTGGTTTCTCAGACACCTTAACAGATTCGCCAGTCTCCATAGGAAGACCAATGCCATATTCATTTTCTGCCAGAACTCTAAAATAGTAGTTGCATCCTTCTTGGAGCTGGTCAACTGTGTAAGTAGTTTTGTGACAAAGGGCATTTACTGTAGCATATGCCTTTCTTGTTGCCTCACGTTTCTCAACAACGTAATTTTTAATTTTTGTGCCACCGTCATTAATTGGAGGATCCCAAACAAGTGAAACAGATTCTTTAGTGACCTGGCTTATTTTTAAGTTTTGTGGAGCTGCAGGTGTATCTAGAACTCTAACTATTACAGCAACCGTCTTTGTTCCAGAACTGTTTTCTACAGTCAAATTGTATTTGCCACTGTCAAATCTGTTCACATTGGCAATAACAAGTGATGTAAAAGATGAAGTTGTTTCAATTGTAGCTCTGTCTAAAGGCTCATCATTCTCTCTTGACCATTTGGCCTCTGGTGTTGGTCTACCTCTAATTGGCACAAAAAGTCTTAGTGTATTGCATGCTCTGATGTTCACAATCTTACGAAGTTCAGCATCAAGGTCAGCCTCTGGTGGTACGACTCGTTCCTCTGCTTTAGGTGAACCTGGTACAGAGGCTGTTTCTCCAATACCCTCGCTGTTTACAGCCGACACATTAATTTCATACTCCTGATTTTCTTTAAGATTTGTAATTGTAAATGATGTCCCCTTTACACCATCTTTAGGGGAGACAATTGTCCATTCTTCCGTTCCAGGGAGACAAGTCTCAAGAATATATCCAGTAATTTCAGAACCGCCATCATACACTGGTTTGTTCCATGCAAGTGTGATTGAAGAACTTGTTGTGTCTAGGATTCTTGGGTTGCCAGGGGGGCCTGGTTTGAAAAGGGTATCTGTGGCCTTAACAAATGGTGATGAAGGACTTGGGTCACTTATACCTGCGGCATTTTCAGCAAAAACTCTGAACTCATATTCATGACCTGGAACAAGAGCAGTAACCTTGAAATGCAGTTCAGTAACATTTCTCTTGTTGCATTTTATCCAACGCAGACTAATCCTGTCTCTTTTCTCAATACGATAGTTGGTGATTTCACTTCCACCATTATTAGCAGGTGCACCCCAACAGAGGACTACTGAAACCTTAGTGACTGCTGTTATCTCAGGTGTTTGTGGAGGATCTGGTCGTACATATGGATTTTCTGCAATTATTGCTTCAGACTCAAGAGGTTCTCCAACACCATACTTGTTAACAGCCATAACTCTGAAAATGTATTCATTTCCTTTGAGCAACTTTGTCACTTGGTACTGATTAACCTGCAGTTCTGATGCCACATTTGTCCAAGCAAGTCTGCTTGACTCACGTTTTTCAATAACATAATGTTCAATGTTTGCACCTCCATCATCTGCTGGTGGATTCCATGTTAGCACACATTTTTCAGCTGTTATATCCGAAACTGCTAGAGGTCCCTTAGGTGGTCCTGGTCTATCCAGAACCTTTACATTAAAAACATGTTTAGCAAAGCCACCAACATTTGTTGCTGTCAAAATAAATTCACCACCATCCATTCTGACAGAATCCTTGTTGATTAAGACTGTTGCAAGTTCTGTCATTTTGATCTGTAGTTTGGATGTGTTTTCAACATCTTTTCCATCTTTCGTCCAAACCATGGATGGCAATGGCTGGCCTGCAACATCAGCTTCAAGTTTGAACACCTCTCCGGCTTTGACAAGGACAATATCTTTAAATTTAGCATCAACCATAATCCTTGGTTCTTCAATGTCATCTTTGCAAATAATTGGATCCGATTGGTCTGATGGGTTACTAACAGCACCGGCTGAATTTCTTGCAAATACACGGAATTCATAAGATTCATTTTGTGTTAGACCACTTATAGTGAAAGTGGTTTCAATGATATTTGTAAAGTTAGCTCTCATCCAGCGTCCAGCTGGAAGATCTCTCTTTTCCACAGTATAGCCAGTAATCTTGAATCCACCATCATACTCTGGCTTTGTCCACTGAATAGTGATGGCATTTTTGGACACATGGATTGGGACAGGTTGACCAGGTGGGTCCACTGGGTCAAGAGCAAGCATTGGTTCAGAAGCTTTGCTTGGTTTTCCAATTCCAGCTATGTTTTCAGCAATCACACGGAATTCATATGCCACACCATCCTCCAGTCCTGTGGATTTGAACAGATTTCCAATCACAATTGCCTTGCTAATTCTGTGCCAAACAATACTGCTCCTCTCTTTCCTTTCAACATGGTAACCAATGACCTCGCTTCCACCATCAGAAACAGGCTCATTCCAACCAATTGTCATTGTATCCTTAGTGAAAGCGACAACTTTGGGAGTTCCAGGTGGCCCAGGTACTTTAAATGGATATGCAGCAACCACTGCCTCTGATGTTAATGGAGGCCCTGTACCATATCTGTTTTTGGCCTTGACGCGGAATTGATATTCAGTTCCTGTTGTTAAACGAGTTGCTTTAAATGTTGTACGAATTATCAATGAAGAGAGTTCTACCCATGTCTGGCTAGTAGTTTCCCTTATTTCTACTATATAGTTATTGATTGGTACACCTCCATCATTTTCAGGAGATTCCCATGAGAACTCAATTAGAGTACGAGATATTTTGTCCAGTTTAATTGGTCCCTTTGGTGGTCCAGGCACATCATGCACTTTTACTGTGATGTTATCTGTAACTGAGCCCACAATGTTCTTTCCTGTCATTGAGTATATTCCACTGTCACCCCTTAAACATTCATTTATGATCAAGATAGTTGAGGTAGAAGTATTTTCAATCATTGTCCTTTGTGTTAATTTGAGAGCTTGATTGTCTTTCAGCCAAGAAACTGTAGGCTTAGGACGTCCAGAAACGGGCACTTCAACCTTTATATTATCGCCAGCCTTGGCAATTACTGTCTTCTGACACACGCCACGGAGATCAAATTCTGGTTCTGAATTTTGTTCTTTGATAACTACAGGCTTGCTTACACGAGGACCACTTCGCCCAGAACTATTCACTGCCATTACACGGAATAAGTACTCTTCATTTTCATTAAGATTTTTTACAGTAATGTCCAAAGTTTTCACAGTTGTCACATGGGCCCACTGGTCTGTTCCTTTCTTTTGTGCTTCAATTACATACCCAGTAACCCTACTTCCACCATCATGCTTTGGTTTAGTCCATGCAAGACCAACGGAGTTCTTCGTGACATCAGTAAAAGTGACATTTTCTGGAGGAGTTGGTGCTTGAGATGCTCTGATTGGGTCTGGGGTTTCAACTGCTTCACCAATGCCATACTCATTTTCAGCAGAAACTCTGAAATAATACTCCAAACCTTCTCCTAGATCAGGAACTCTAACGGAGCATTTCTCACATTGTGTGATCACAGCAGCATATGCCTTGCGAGTAGACTCTCTCTTCTCAATTATGTAATTAGTAATTTTAGCACCTCCATCGATAAGAGGCATTTCCCAGTCCAATGTGATGCTTTCTTTGTCAATTGCTCTTGGTTTCAGATTAAGAGGAGGACCGGGGGAGTCCAAAACCCTTACAACCACAGAAGCGGTCTTCTTTCCAGCAGCATTCTCTAATGTTAAATCATATTTCCCAGCATCACGTCTATTACAGTCGGGAATGACTAACAGAGTATAGGACTCTGTATTGTCAATGATTGCGCGAGTTTTCAATGGTGAGTCCTCTTTTGTCCAAGTCACTGTAGGGGTTGGGCGTCCTTTAATAGGCACAAATATACGAATAGAGGCACCTGCCCTAACAACTAATGTTCTTCTAAGTTCTGCATCTAGTTCTAAGTCAGGGATTTCTTCACGTTCCACAATTTCAACAAGATCCTCTGTTTGTGCTGGTTCACTAACACCCATTGTATTCATTGCAGAAATTCTAAAATGATACTTTGCTCCAGCTTGCAAACTGGGCACAACAAACTCAGTGATCCTTAAGGGCGTAGTTGTATCTTTCATCCATTCTTCTTCTCCTTCCTTTTTGTGCTCAACAAGGTATCCTGTGACTTCCATGCCACCATCACTAAGTGGTTTCCCCCAGTGCAATTCAGCTGTGGTTTTTGTTGTGTCGGTGACTCTTGGGTTGACTGGAGGACCAGGTACATCTGGAAGGTTATATTATATATGTTAAGACCCTCTTTGCTATTATATAAAATATTAATTATTCACTTTACTTACCTGCAACAAGCTTTGTCCTTACTGGCATTGAAGGTTCACTTGGCTCACCAAAACCAGCCCTATTCTCAGCAGTTACTCTGAATTCATATTCAACTCCCTCTTTTAGCCCTTTCACTTCAAAGTGGAGGTCAGTAATTATTTTCTTTGATGACCGTGTCCATCTCATGCCCTTCTTTTCTTTCCTCTCAACCATGTAGCCTATTATATCACTTCCACCATCATCAGCTGGTCTTTTCCAGGCAATGGTGACAGAATTTCCTCCAACATTTTCGACATCTGGTTTTGCTGGTGAACCAGGGGGACCTGAAATAAGTAACATGCCTGTTGAGATTCCTATTTTTCACACATACAGCTCTGTCTAGCTGTATAGCATCACACAAAGGAACAGTATGGAAATAATATGAGAGAGTGGGTTTTTTAAAACATACCATAGCTATCCACCATTTTCACTGGTTCAGAATGGGAAACATCACCAGCTCCAAAACTGTTGACAGCAGAAACTCTGAAGATGTACTCATTTCCCTGAATAAGTTTATTGGCAACAAAGTGGCAATCAATAACATTTTCAGCAAGGATGGTCCAAAGGAGACGGCTTGTTTCTCTTTTCTCCAAAGTATAGTATTTAATTGTAGATCCCCCATCCTCATGAGGTGGTGTCCATGTCAAAGTGACCTTTTCAGATGAAATGCCACTTGCTTCAACTGGCCCTGGTGGACCAGGAACATCTAAAATTGTTACTTTCACATTTTCTTCTTTCACACCAAATGGGTTACTTGCTGTTATTGTGTACTCTCCTGAATCCTTTCTACTTGCATACTTGATATAAAGAGTAGAAGAAGAAGGTGTAGTCTCTATTTGGCACACATCTGATGGCTTGAAATACTTTCCACCCTTTGACCACACAGAGGTTGGCTGAGGTTTGCCCAGAATGCTTGTTGCAGTAATTACAATAGTATCTCCAGCTCTGACAGTTAGGCCCTCCTTTACTGTTGGATCAATTATAATAGTTGGTGCAGCTGCAAATTAATAAAAAAAAAAATTGTAAGCACAACTGTTTCCTAGGTTAGATGGAATTTAATATACTCAAGATGTATGAAGTAGAAAGCGTAATTGAGTCTTACCATATTCATCTGTGCACACAAGGGTATCAGTTTGTTCAGAGGGGGGACTTATTGCTCCAGCTGCATTCTTTGCTCTGATTCTAAATTCATACTTGCAACCTTCTTGCAAGTCTGCTACCGTATATGCACAGTCCACAACATTAACTGTATTAGCCTTCACCCAGACCTTGGCTGGGAGATCGCGTCTCTCAACAATGTAGCCTGTAAGCCTGTGTCCACCATCATACTGAGGCTCACTCCACTGAAGTGTTACAGTGCTTCTAGTAATGCTAATCACATCAGGTTTGCCAGGTGCATCTGGAATGAAATATGTTAAATTACTATAAAATGTACCTTACTCAAAGTGGAGTTATATAACACTTAAGCATTTGAAATAAGCTTTACTAACCAATTGCATCCAAGGCAACCATTGGGTCAGTGGCAGGACTTGGTCTACCAACACCAGCCAGGTTAATAGCCATAACTCTGAACTCATATTCTAGACCCTCTGTTAAGCCAGTTACTTTGTAATCTCTCATCTTCAAAGCAGTTGGGTTTGCTCTTTTCCATAACATGCTGTTTCTTTCCTTGAATTCGACATGGTAACCTATACGCAAAAAATAATAAAAATAAAAAATACTTTTGATATCAATTTGCTGTTGTATTTCAGTTTTTACTATATTTGAATGGAAAAAACATTGCCTAAATGAAAAGGTTATTGTCTTTTATACACATATTTTATATATTAATTATTTATGTACCTGTGATTGGTGAGCCTCCAGTTTTCCTTGGATCAAACCATGTAAGAGTTGCTGAATCATGGCCCATACTCATAACTTGAGGGGGTGGAGGGGAATCTGGAACATCTGAAAATATAATAATAAGAAAGAAGGTTAGATTTTCACACCTTGATTTTTTTACCTATAATATCTCAACCGTACTAATAATAAATTATTAAAATTCAACTCACTGAATGGATGTTTGGCAACCATAGGGTCTGATTTGAGGCCCTCACCAATTCCATATTTGTTTTCTGCACTAACCCTAAATATGTACTCAGTTCCTTCATGGAGACCAGTCACTCTGAAAGTGTTTGTTTCCACAGATGAAGACACGGTAACCCACATGTTAGTAATGGAATCACGTTTCTCAAGAATGTAGTTGGTAATTTCTGATCCCCCATCATCTTTAGGAACACCCCATTTTAAGGTTGCACCATCAGCAGTCACTTCCTTGAACTTTATTGGTGCAGTTGGAATTCCTGGTTTGCCAACAACTCTGACAAAAATTGTAGACTCTTTTGTTCCAGCAGTATTGCGAAGAGTGATGGTATATTTTGATGCATCTGTCCTTTGGCAGTCACGTATCAGAAGAGTTGTGTTTACTGCTGTTGATTCTACACACACTCTTCCAGTGTCTGTGAGATTTTCATCCTCTCCCTTCTTCCATGTGACAACAGGGACAGGCTTTCCACTAACAGGAATCTTGAGACGAATGGTGCTTGATTCTTTTGCAATATAATTCAGGTTAGGCAATTCTCGGAGGTCACAGCTCGGAGGAACTGTAATAATATAGAAAAAACAATTGAAAAGGACCAGATTTAATACCAGATAGAGCTTAAGGGCTTTTTTATATGAACGTAAAATTGGAAATCTCACCATTGACATCTTTTGCAATCACAGAGAGTTCTTTTACAGGACCATCACCAGAATCATTTGTTGCTTTAACTCTGTATTTGTATTCCTTTCCTTCAACAAGGTCCTTTGCACTATATTGCATGTTCTTTGATCTAAGAAGCTCCTTCCATTTGTCTTCGCCATTAAGGACCTCTAGCACATATGCAATGATGCGGCTTCCTCCATCACTGATGGGCTTTTTCCAGGAAAGAGTACAAGAGTCCTTGGTAACTAGCAATGTCTTGAAGTCCATTACTGGTCCAGGTTGTTCTGGAATATATTAAGTTTATTTAATAATACATATTAGCATTGCTATTATAAAACATACATTGAAACTATTTATGCAATTGAAAATAATAATCAAAAATGATCACTCACCAGAAGCTCTCACAGAATCCACAGTTTCACATGGCTCACCAATGCCATACTGATTTTGAGCCAGAACCCTGAAACAATAAGATCTACCAGCCTCTAAACCATCAATCTTGAAGGATGTTTTAGTGCAATCGGTTGAAACGTGTGACCATGCTTTCCTTTCTGCATCTCTTTTGTCAACAATGTAACCTGTAATCTCACTTCCACCATCAATTAGAGGTTCGTCCCATAGGATGGAGGCACTGTCCTTTGAAGCCTCTTTTATCATCAGATTCAGTGGAGGTCCAGGAGTATCTGTTCAGTGTTAAAATACATACAATTACTGTACTAAATATAAAATATTATTACTCTAAACTATAGTATATAAATACTATAAACTATAAAAACTATAAACTACATATAAAAATAAAAGACCTCTTCAGACTCACCAAGGACCTTGACAATAACTGTGTACATCTTCATTCCGCTTACACTGTCAAGATTAAGAATGTATTTTCCTGCATCATATCTATTGACTTTATCAACATAAACCAATGTATCAGTGGCTGTTGTCTTGATTAGTATTCCATGTCTGTCCTTAATGTTAGTATTCATCTTGGCCCAGGTCACCCTGGGGATTGGTCGACCCTTAATTGTGGCATGAAGTTTCATTTTACTGCCAGCTGTCAGCACCAGAGTGTCTTTTAGCTCTGCATCTAGCTCAGCCTCAGGAGCAGCTAGAATAAAAGAAAAATGCATTTATATATCAGGCATAAGTTACACAATATTTTAATTGTGTGTTTTAATTAGAATTAACAAAGAATTAACAAAACATTCAATTAATGATTTTAAAGTTACTAAATTATGTGTACCAAAAACATCCTTGGCAACATGTTTTTCAGGAACTTCACAAGGCTGACTGAATCCAACTTTATTTACAGCAGTAACACGAAGTTGGTACTCTGAGTTCTCCAAGAGTCCAGTCACAACATAATTTGTTTCCTGAAGGTTCTTGGGTACATTGCATCTTATCCAGTCTGTTGTATTAGTTCTCTTGCATTCAACAAGGTATCCCAGGATTTCACTACCACCATCATTTGCAGGCTTAGACCAAGTTAGTCTAATGGTGCTGTTGGTGGTGTCTATAACTTTGGGAGAAACGGGTGGGCCTGGAGGATCTGTAAATAAGCAAGTAAATGTTAATTTGTGCTTGTGCATATTCCTAGATATACAAGGTGTTGTAAATAACTTCTGATACTCACACAAAGGATCAAGCGCAGAGGTGGCATTTGATGGTTCACTAGGTTTGCCGAGGCCAGCTTTATTAACAGCAATGACTCTAAACTCATACTGAGCTCCCTCAGAGAGACCTCCAACCTCAAGTGTTCTCTCCAGCAAGGGTTTTCTGTTCAGTTTGGTCCAGTTAATTTCCTTTGTCTCACGTTTCTCAACTATGTATCCAAGGATAGGGGATTTTCCATCATCAGATGGTTCCTTCCAGCTTACAGTCATACGCTCCTTTGTGATGTTTGTAAGGACCGGTGGGTCACATGCTCCAGGAACAGCTGTAAATGACAAGCAAATGACATTATATATATATATATATATATATACAAAATAAAATGCATAGACCAATAGTAAGGTCTTACTGAAGGGATTCCTTGCAAAAACAGGTTCTGATATGATGCCATCAC
Organism: Enteromius afrohamiltoni; assembly: GCA_034779775.1. Taxonomy (NCBI): domain Eukaryota; kingdom Metazoa; phylum Chordata; class Actinopteri; order Cypriniformes; family Cyprinidae; genus Enteromius; species Enteromius afrohamiltoni. Next base: position 18,162,714 of record JAUYWG010000042.1, read on the forward strand.
CAGTACCATAGCGGTTCTCAGCACGGATCCGGAACTGATATTCGTGCCCCTCAATCAGTCTCTCCACTAAACATTCTTTTGTATCACCACTAATTTTAGCAGAAACTTGGGCCCAGTTAGCCCTACTTGTCTCACGTTTATCAACAACATAATTTGTGATTGGAGAGCCACCATCTGCAAGTGGAGCCTCCCAGCTCAACTTGATCTGCTCTGAAAGTACCTCATCAAATTTGATAGAGGATGGTGGACCAGGTATATCTGTATAAGGGAAATATATGATTATTATTTTGCCAAAAGGAGACACAATTATGCTATTTCTCATCTTGTCATAGTGATTAAATAATATAAATTATAATTTTACTCACCTAAAACTTTGAGTTGTATTTCTGCAGTTGTAGAACCACTTGCATTTACTGCAAGAATTCCATAATTTCCAGCATGGAGTTTAGTAACTGCATCAAGGCTCAGAGAAAAGAGGTGTCTCCTTTGAGACATCTTGAATTCTTTGTCAGCTTTCAGCACTTCCCCATTCTTGCTCCATGTGACCTTGGGCATTGGTTTGCCAAATATCTCAGCTTCAAGGCAAACATCTGATCCAGCCTTTACTGGCAACATCTTTTTCATTTGTATAGAAAGCTCTATTCTTGGAGGTACTATAGATAAGCAAACATGAGAGAAAATCATTTAGACAAATAGCAATCAACAGCCATTTAGAAAACATTTTAAAGACATTTACAAAACATAAAAATGCTTACCGTTTTCTGCAGACACCAGAATGGGGTCAGTGATTTCAGATGGCCTGCTAATGTTAACTGCAGTCTTGGCAATTACCCTAAACTGGTATTTAGCACCCTCATCTAACCCAGTTGCAGTGTACTCCTCACGAGGCACATTTTGACTACTTGTGTTGCAACGCACCCAAGTGTCCCCTGGAAGTCTCATCGCTTCAACATAGTATCCAATTATCTTGCTACCACCATCATTCTTTGGTTTGGTCCAAACCAATGTAACTGAGTTCTTGGTCACATCAAGCACCTCTGGTTTTCCAGGAGCATCTACAATTAAAAAACAAACAGTTTAACGAATTCAGAAACATTTAACATAATCATTTAATATACAGACATTTATACCTAAGAATTCATTTTATTTTAAATGCACCTACCAACAGGTGTTCTTGCTGTGATAAACTCCGTTTTCTTGCTTGGCTTGCCCTGTCCAGCTCGGTTTATAGCAGACACTCTGAAAGTGTATTCCAGACCCTCAATTAGGCCAGCACAAGGATATTCAGTTGTCCGAACAACAGAATCGTTAGCCTTGACCCAAAGGAGACTGTTCCTTTCTTTGCGTTCAATGTAGTATCCAGTAACTGGACTGCCACCATCAGACTCAGGCTTATCCCATGCCACAAACATGCAGTCCTTGTTAACCTTGTTGATGCGGCAGTTCAAGGGTTCACCAGGAACATCTAAAAAATATATACAATTATTAAATACTAACAAACAGGCCACACCATTTTTTTTATCAGCCATTGCATTTTGACAGATGATGCTGAAGCTTGTATTTCAACTCACTGAAGGGGAACTTAGCAACCATCCTTTCAGATGCAAGTGGGTCTGAAATACCAAATCTGTTCTCAGCACGAACACGGAAAACATATTCCTTTCCAGGAATAAGCTTTCCGATTCTGCAGCCAGCTTTGCCACAGCTGGAAAGAGCAGTAACCCAGTCACCTCTGCTTACATCACACTTCTCAATCACATAATTAGTGATATTGCTACCACCATCTTCTGTAGGTTTATTCCATGAGAGTGTGCAGGCATCAGAATCTATATCACTGATTTCAAATGGTGGCTCAGGTGGTCCAGGAATATCTAAGACATAAGAAAGTTGTTTTTTTTTTTTTAAATATTAACAGCACGTTCACATAGCACATTATTGTTAAAGGTGGTCCTAGTGAAAATGACAAGTTCTAACCTCTGATGATGATTTTCAATGTCTGTTCAACTTTTCCAGTGCTGTTCTCAGCAACAAGGCTGTATTCACCACTGTCTTGTCTTGAAACATCCTTAATGATGAGCACACACATGTTCTGAGATTTGTGCACAGCAAGACGGCTGGATGGGACCACATTATTTTCTCCCCGTTTCCACTGGCATGTTGGTACTGGCTTTCCAGATACAAGAGCCTCAACCCTCAGTTTTGCTCCTGCCTTTGCAGTGACAAGCTCAGGCATGATGATTTTGGGCTCCACTGGGAAGAGATCACAAGATTGAACATGTTTTTAGTTGAAGTGTAGTTTAAAATATTTTTGAGTAATATATTATTTAATAACTTACACATCTGCTCCTTGATCTCATAAGCTTCTTTGGTTTCTGTGGGAAGACTGGATCCCATGGCATTTCTTGCTGCCACTCTGAAGCGATATTTTCTTCCCTCCTTTAATCCAGCAACAGAGATGCTCAAATCCTTTACGACTGTGTACGGTGTCCATTCCTCCTTTTTCTCCACCTTCTCTTCCTCCACCACAGGTTCAGGCGGGGGTGGAGCCACTGGCTCCACACCAGGCTCAGCCTCACCTTCACCTTCAGCAGCCACTGGTGTCTTGGGAGGTTTAGGCATTGGAAGCTCAAGGTAGTCAATAATGTAGCCATCAATTTTAGCTCCACCATCACGCATTGGTTTCACCCATCCCACAGTTGCACTGTTCTTTGTAATCTCCAGAACATCAACCTTTTGTGGTGGGTCAGGCTTGCCTTAAGGGAAAATACACAGTTGTTGTAGTAATTACTCTTTTAATAAGAATTTTAAAAGCCTTAAAATTGTTGTATTATTAAGACGAAGAATAGACTTACTAATAGGATCAGAGGCCAGATAAGATTTTGCTGTAACCCTTGGGACCCCAGAGCCATACTCATTAACAGCCATGACCCTGAAGTAATACTCTGTTCCTGGGACGAGATTGGTAACTTTAAATGTGGTGTTATCAACATTAGCTTTCACTGTTGCCCAAGTCTTGCGATCTATTTGTCGTTTTTCAACAATGTAATGAGTGATGTTACTGCCACCATCAATTTCAGGTGGAGACCATGTGAGGTTGCAAGATGACATTGTGATGTCAGCAACTTCGAGACCAACAACAGGTCCAGGTGTATCTGTTTTAAAAATAAAATATTATTTATTATTTAAGTATACTTATTTTAATACTTTTTTATTTCTTTTTATCTGTTTCAGTCATTTGATTTTTTTTCATTCACTCACCATATTTTAAAAAATATGGCAGATGAGCAGTACAATCATATGATATGATGAATTATTATTTTTTACTTACCAAGTACTTTGACATTCACAAACACTGCCTTCTCTCCAGCTGGACTGGATACAGTCAATGAATATTTGCCTGAATCATCACGAGTGGTTTCAGAGATAACAAGGAATGTCATTGTATCAATGAGATCAACATGGCCCTTCTGAACAACATTATCTTTGCCCATCCTTCTCCATAAGACCTTGGGAGCGGGTCTGCCTCTGATTGTTGCAACTAATCTAATTGGGCAGCCGGCTCTAATAGTCACACCTTTCTTCAGTTCTGCATCCAAATCAATCTCAGGGGCCTCTGAAAAATGTGAAAAAATTGAAAAACACACAGATTTAGAAAGGAAGATTGCTGATAGTTTAAGAGCTGCTGAAAGTTTTAGAGTGGTCTATGAAAACTCACCCAAGACTTCTCTTGGTGTTACAACTTCCCCAAGATTTGTTGGCTGACTCAAGCCAACCTGGTTTTGGGCAGAAACACGAAACTCATATTCAAGCTTCTCATCCAGGCTTGAGACAGTAAATTCTGTTCCGATCAACTGGGCAGCAACATTGCACCTTTTCCAGCCTTCATCTCCCTTTTTGCCTGTTCCCTTGACTCTTAGCTCAACAACATATCCAATAAGAGAAGCACCTCCATCATATGAAGGCTTTGTCCATGCAAGAGTAATTGATGTCTTTGAGCTGTCAGCCACCTTTAAGTTACTAACAGGACCAGGAGGCTCTGCAAATTGGAAAAACAAATGCATTTTGCTATAAATCATTGATTGAATCATTGAGTTTCATTCTGCCATTACATGCTTTTACTCTCTTTCTTTTCACTTTTCAGAACCACTTGCACTAATAATTATATTATTGTATTTTATTTTATCTATTTGCACTATTCTACTGTTTTTATTATTATCTTAAATTACAGCAAAATAATCAGTAAAATGTTTGTTGATGTATTTTAACATACCAACTGGATCTCTTGCTGTTAACGATCTGGATGGCTTGCTTGCATCTCCAACTCCAATTTCATTTTCAGCCTTGACACGGAACTGGTATTCATGATTAGGCAGTAAACCTGTAACAGTCATCTGTGTCCCTGAAATTGGGGACTTAACAACAGGTGCCCACCGAATGGCATGCTCTTCTTTTTTCTCAAGAATATAACCAGTTATAGGTTTTCCGCCATCGTTATCAGGAGAGCACCACATAACAACCATTTCATCTTTTGTAATTTTGGTAACTTCTGGAGCATCAGGTGCACCTGGTCTGCTGAACTGCGTCCTTGCAACAATGGACTCAGTTTCAACAGCAGGGCCAGCACCCATCTTGTTCTCAGCTCTCACTCTGAAGATGTATTCATTTCCTTCAATAAGACGGGTGACTTTAGCAGAATTGGTAATAATAGCTGCTGAATGAATTGACCATACACCTCTCTTTGTCTCACATTTTTCTATGATGTAGTTATAGATCTCACAACCCCCATCATCTGCTGGTATCTCCCAAGTAAGCTTGCATCTGTCTACAGAAATGTCTGACACTTTCAGGTCTCTAATAGGACCTGGTCTATCAAGAACATTCACCTTGGCCTCAGCGGAGCAGGTTCCAGCAGCATTTGTTGCAGTAATAATGTATTTTCCAGTATCTCCACGTCTTGAATTTGTAAACAGGAATTTTGTGAAATTGGTGCCAGTTTCAACTTGTACTCTTGGGTTTTTCATGATATCTGCAGTGTCTCCCTCTTTAGACCATTTTATATCAGGCTGAGGTTTACCTATAAGCTCTGCCTCAATTGGAACAGCATCTCCAGCTTTAACAACAAGAACACCCACCAGTTTGACTTTGAGCTCTGGCTGTACAAGTTCCTCTTTTACAAGAACTTCAGCTGTTGTCACCCAGTTACTCTCTCCTCCCTCATTCTTTGTTTGAACTCTAAATTGATAAATTTGGTTCTCAATGCATCTGTCAGCCATGAAATAGGTTTCCTTTATAGCACCTTTGTGTAATCTTTCCCATTCATCTGCTTCTTTAGGCTTCTTTTCAATATGGTAAGCAAGGTTGCGACTACCACCATCATATTCTGGTTTTTTCCACTTGAGAAAGACAAATGTCTTGCCGATTTCAGCGATTTGGAAGTTCTCTGGCTCACCGGGTTTCTCAACTGGATCAACAGCAAGGACTGGTGCTTTTGTTTCTGTTGGTGGACCAGCTCCAATTTTATTCTCTGCACTCACACGGAAGAAATATTCACAATTCTGGACAAGTGGAGCTTTGAGAAGTCGTTTGGTGCAGTCAGAAGAAACAACAGTCCATCCTCTTTGACTTGGTTGTCTGCACTCAATTATATAATTAGTAATTTCAGTGCCACCGTTATCCTCTGGATTTTCCCAAGAAACCATACACGAGTCTTTAGTCACATAAGCAACCTTCAAATTCTGACAGGGTCCTGGAATATCAAGTACATTGACAATAATTGTAGCTTGTGCTTGACCACTGCTATTCTTTGCTTGAATTGCATATTTTCCATAATCAGCTCTAACAGCTTCCTGAATTACCAGCTCAACAAGAGGGAAGTTATTGTTCATCTCAGTGCGTTTATCTCTCCCTAAAACTCTTGCATCTTTAGTCCAAGTGATTTCAGGGTCAGGTCTGCCCTTAACACGGGTTACAAGGTTGATGATTTGCCCTGCTCTAACTGTTAGTAGGTCACGGCAAGCAACATCAACAGTTACATCAGGGGGAACCAGAATGTCTTTGGCAAGCACAGTTTCTGTGAGTTCTCTTGGCTCACCATCTCCAACCTTGTTTGAGGCTTTAATACGAAATCTGTACTCTATACCTTCACTGAGTCCAGGCACTCTAAATGCACAAAACTTAATTAGATCCTTGTTTATTCTATCCCACTGTGCAGAACCTGATTTCTGGCATTCAACAACATAGCCTAGGATGGGGCTGCCACCATCTCTGGAAGGTTTGGTCCATACCAAATCTGCATATGACTTGCTCCAGTCCTTGAGCTTAATGTTACTTGGTGGCCCTGGAGGAGTAATTGGACGTTTAGCTTTTATTGGGTCTGATGGATATGAAGGCTCACTTACACCAGCAACATTTTCTGCAAAGATTCTAAATTCATAGGTATTGCCCTCAAACAAGCCACAGACCCTGTATCTTACATCCAAGACTGGTGTTTTATTGACACGAATCCATTTACCAGTCATCTCCCTGCGCTCAACAATGTAGCCACTCACAGGGCTTCCACCATCAGTTTCTGGTTCAGTCCATGAGACTGTTACTGCATTTTCTGTTACGTCAGAACATGTTGGTTGGCCAGGGGGGCCTGGTGGATCAAACATATGCTTGGCAATAGTGGGAGGACTTTCAAGACCAGCACCAATGCCAATTTTATTCTCAGCACGTACACGTACAATATATTCACGTCCCTTCTCCAAACGTGGGACTTTGGCCTTCATGCTAGCGCTTCCAGAACTCACAACTGACCATGGCTCCCAAGGCTTCTTGACGTCCTTCTTCTCTACCACATAGTTCATCAAAGGTGTGCCACCATCATCTTTTGGTGCTCTCCACTGGATTATCATATGATCAGGGGTCACCTCAAGGATATTTATGGGACCAAGTGGAGCAGATGGAACATCAAGAACTGTAACATGTAGAGCAACAGACTTGCTTCCAGCAGGGTTTGCCACAGTTAGACCATATTCTCCGCTGTCAGTTCTGACACATTCAGTAATAGTCAAGACAGTCGAATTTCCTTCAGTAACAATCTTAAATTTGCCCTCGGTTTTAAGCTCATTTCCTTCACTTTGCCACTTGGCTGTTGGAGTTGGAATTCCTTGCATGACCGCTGGGAGGACGATTGTACTTCCAGCTTTCACAACAATACCTTCAATAAGCTTCACATCAACTTCAATAGTTGGAGCCACTGAAAAAGAAAATTTTTATTACCATTGAGCATAATAAAATGTAATAAGTTGTCAGTCATTTTTATATAATGTAATATATAATATAATATTATTGTGTAGTCTTACAGGTTTTTTCCTGGCAAGTAACTGGCACACTAGTGTCTGGTCGGCTTATGCCAATTGCATTTTGTGATTTTACACGGAATCTGTATGTTTTGCCCTCCACAAGTCCAGTAACATGGCATTGAGGATTGCTGACAGTCTTGAAGGTCACCCAGTCATTAGAACCTTCTTCTTGATGCTCAACAATGAATCCTGTGATCTCACTTCCACCTGTTCGATCAGGCCACTCCCACTGAAGCCATACTTCAGTTTTGTCTGCATCCACATGATGCAGATTTTTGGGTGGACCAGGAGGATCTTTAGGTAAAAGTACACAAATTAATTTAACAAACTGATATAAAATAGTCAAGCTTTTAAAAGAAACATTACATGTAACACTTACAAAGTGGATCAACTGCCTTGATAGGTTTGGTGGTCTCAACAAATGCACTCCTGCCAAACTGATTCTCAGCTGCAACTCTGAAGAGATACTGAATTCCCTCCATCAGATATTGAGCCATAAGGCTAAGCTTTTTAGATGCAGCACAAACTGGAACCCAGTTCTCAGCTGCTACATCTTTCTTTTGCACAATATAGTGGGAGATCACCGCACCACCATCATCTTCTGGCTTTTGCCATGTCAGGTAAGCTGATTCACTTGTGACTTCAGAGATTTTCAAATTCTTTGGTGGTCCAGGTTTATCTAAATAAAAAAAAAATATATATATACATTTATCTATCTAGATAACAAGTTGATCATTAGACTTCATTAATCAATGTTTACTATTAAGTGTTGTTCTTAAAACATTCATACCAAGAGCAAGAACAGTGCATGTAGCAGACTTTGTTCCAGCTGCATTTTGAACAGTGATGGTATAATTGCCACAGTCAGCACGGGTACACTTCTTAATGTGAAGTTTGCTTCCACTTGCTGTGACCTCAGTAAGACAATGAGCAGGAACTTCTCCATCATTCTTTTTCCAAGAGACAGTGGGAATTGGCATGCCCTTAAATTTGGCACTGAGTGTGATGTCTGTCCCAACCATGGCAAGATGGTCACGTGCCATATTGGCATCTAACAGCAACTCTGGCTCTTCTGCATGAGAATTGAGATTAAAAGAATAGGAATTACTAATATTATTTTATCTTCAAATATGTCAGTAACATACAATAAGTTAAATAAGTTGAATTATAAAACAACAGCTGCCTTTTAACACTACTGTTTTCTGAATATGAAAAGAAAAAGGAGGAAATTACCAAGTCTATCATGAACCTTTACTGGGTCCTTGACAAAAGCAGGCTCAGATTTTCCAGCTGCATTCACAGCCATAATTCTGAATAGAAACTCTCCACCATCTGGTAGATTTGTCACTACAAACTTGGTGTCTGGGCATGAATCAGGAGTTTCATTTGCCTGGATCCATTCGATTGCACCTGGTTTCTGGTACTCAATCAGGTAACCAAATATTTTTCCTTTACCATCATGGCGAGGAACACGCCATGACAGACTTACAGAATCTTTAGTCTTGTCAACAGCTTCAGGCAAAACAGGTGGGCTTGGCTTAACTATTAAAGAATAAGTGAATAAAGAATTATCAAATGTAATATTTCTTGATATTCATTAAGATAAAGAACCATGAAATCATTCATGCTTACCAATGGGATCCTTAGCAAGAATAGGTTTACTGGGAAGGCTAGCATCTCCAATGCCAATTTCATTCTCTGCCATTACACGGAATTCATATTCACAGCCTTCAACGAGGTCTTGTACCCTATATTGTGTAGCAGGGTAGATTGGATCTCTGGTTGCACGAGACCATCTCTTAGCTGAGGGCTCCTTCCTCTCCAATATATAGTTTGTGATGGGCTTCCCGCCATCACGAGGACGGTTCCAAATTACCAATGCTGAATCATGGAAGATGTCTTTTAAGGTGGGTGTCTCAGGAGCCTCAGGTACCCCTGTAATGAGATAAATGATATCAGGAACAAAACATAACATTTTTACAGCTTTAATGGACAATATGTTTTGTATGTTTTTACATACTGAACAGATCTTTAGCTTTCATCTCTTCTGATTCCAGTGGGTCGCTTATGCCATACATGTTCTCAGCACTAATTCTCATGATGTATTCACGACCCTCTACAAGTTTAGGCACTTTGCAATGGGTTTTTGTGGTGGCAGATGTTACAGTTGTCCACATGTCCCTGTTTACATCTCTCTTCTCAATGATGTAGTTAGAAATTTCACATCCACCATCATCAAGAGGGGGCTTCCAGGAAATAACCATATGATCTCGGTGAACTTCCTCAAATACAACTGGGCCCTCTGGAGGCGATGGACGATCTAAAAGCGCACAATATATATATACATATATAAGATTGGTCCAAAATATTTTTATTTTATTTTATTCTACAGTATATTTATATTTTTATTCAAATATTAATTTATATTTGGTAAACTTGTTTCATGAGACTTACCTGCAACTGTGACATTACAGATGCCTTTACGAGCACCAGTACAGTTTTCAACTGTCACACAGTATTTGCCACTGTGTCCACGCTGACCTTTAAAAATACCCAGGCACATTGTATTAGTAGTGTTTTTGAACTTGATGTGGTCATCTGCTTTTAGTTCCTTGTCATCTTTTGACCAGGTGACAGATGGTGCTGGTTTTCCAGTATACCGTCCTTGGAGTGCACAGCTTTCACCAACACGAACAACAACCTTATCACGGAAGTCCAGCTCAATTGTAGGGGGCTCTAAAATGGAAAAAGGGGGAAATAGCACATAATTAACTGTTATATAAGTGTTAATGATGTTTGTGTAATGTTGTGTACCAAATGAAAAACAGTTGGAGAGTTTAAAAAAAAAAAAAAAACACTCACCAAGTTCATCTTTACATGTAATTGGCTTAGTGGAGAAGGATGGTTTGCCTGGACCAACTTCATTCACTGCACTGACACGGAACTCATATGTGTCGCCTTCACGAAGACCGTCGTAAGTGTATTTCCTATCCATCAATGTCTCCTTGGTCAGTCTGACAAACTTGTCTTTGCCAATCATGCGAGCCTCAATAATGTAGGATATCACTTCAGACCCTCCATCATACTTAGGTGGCTTCCATGTCACACTGATATAATCCTTTGTGACGGCAGTCACTACAAGATCTTCTGGCCGGTCTGGAACATCTAGTCAAAACGTCAAATGATAAGATTCAATGTAGAATTTTTTTTTACAGTTGCATTTAATACAGTTTCAAGCTACTGTATTTTTAAAGCAGAAAGAAAAGAAAAATACTTACTAATACGATCCCTAATCACAATTTCACATGGTGTTTGGCAGAAAGGACCTACTCCAATTGCATTTTCAGCTGCAACTCTGAAAAAATATGCCTTTTTAAGCACAAGATTATTTACTATAGCATTTTGTCTGCCAGCTGTATAGGAGCAAGCTGTCCAAGCCTTGCGATCAGCTTCACGTTTCTCAATTTTGTAGTTGGAAATAGCAGATCCACCATCATCATCAGGGAAAAACCAGTTTAGTTTGCATGAATCACTTGTAAGGTTTTCTGCTGTAAATGGTGCCCCCACTGGACCGGGGATATCTAAAGAAACAAAATGAGATAAGAAACTGTACTTTCCCTAAAGTAGCTATTTCACAGGGATGTGTATGTGCCTAACAATTCTCACTTACCAACAACATCAACAATAACATTCTTCTTCACTTCTCCTCCATCATTTTTGGCTGTTATTGTATAAACACCTCTCTGTGCCCTAGTGCAGTCTTTAATTACCATGGAGCAGCTGATTGATGTGGTTTCAATAACAGCTTCTGATGGGACTGGATACCCATCTCTGCTCCATGTTATTACAGGTGGAGGTTGACCTGACACATATGCGATGATACGAATAACACCTCCAGCATGAATAACCATCTTCTCCTTTACTGAAATGTCCAGCTCAAGGACTGGCAAAACTGAAATGACCAAAAAATTTTAATTAACAAAAAACGTGCATTTATATGCAATATAAATTTTTCTCCACACAAGCGTTAAAACAACACATAATTTGGAGAATGTTGAATCACTGAGACTTACTTATACGGTCCTTCATTTCAAGAGCATCAGCAACTTCACCTGGTTCACTCAGACCTGCAGCGTTTAATGCCAAAACTCTAAACTTATAAAATGCATTCTCTTTTAGTCCAGTGACCACAAATTTAGTTCCTCTAACTTCCGTGTCTTTAGCCTGGAACAGAAGGAAGATTTATTGTAAAGAATGTATGAACATGTTTTTGCTAAAATTAAAATATTTTAAATACATTTAGGTATATATAAATATTTAACAAACCTTGACCCATGCTTCTGTGCCCTCCTCTTTGTACTCAACATGGTAACCCATTATCTTTGAACCTCCATCCTTTAATGGTGGTATCCATTCCAAGTCTGCTGTAGTCTTAGTCCAGTCCGTGACTTTTGGGGTGGGCGGAGAAGGAGGAGCTACGAAAAGTGGATTTGTCATAGTTTGAGTCTCTATGAATAAAATATGATATGAAATTAAATCTGACACTGTATTGTTTTTCCTACCTATTGGATCTCTAGCAAATGTTGGCTCAGATGGCTCACTTGGAGGTCCACATCCTGCGGCATTTATTGCTGTCACACGGAACAAATACTGAGATCCCTCAATGAGCCCTGTGACTCTGTGTGATATACCAAGTGGCATGGGCCTGACTGGATCACGGGTTACTCTGCTCCATCGTTTAGATGTAGTTTCTTTACGCTCAAGCCAGTAGCCTGTAACTGGAGTGCCTCCATCTGAGTCTGGTTCTTCCCAGTTCACAGTCATGGAGTCTATTGTGATGCTAGAAAGTGTTGGCTTTTCACATTGTCCAGGTGGCACTAAAAATAGACATAAAATAACATCAGTGTTTTACAGTGATATAAAAGTAATCTAAACAACATTTCTAGTAAGTTAAACTTTAAATATGTAAATTAATACTTACTGAACACATCTCTGGCTACTTCAGGTTCACTATCAAGAGGATCACCAACACCATATTTGTTTTGAGCCCTAATCCTAAAAATGTACTCATGGCCTGGCATAAGATTTTCGACCGTGAATATTCTCTCTTTGGGCTCACTAGTGACAGGTATCCAAGTCTTCCTGTTGGCAACACGTCTCTCAATAGTGTAGTTTGTAATTTTGGAGCCACCATCATCCTTAGGAGGCAACCATGACAGCGTTATCTGTTCAGCATGAATTTCCTCAAATTTGATGGGTGCAGATGGAGCCCCAGGACGCCCTGTTTAAAAGAAGAATTATGTTACTTCTAACAACAACACCTGTAACTCATTATATGAAAAAAAAATACTATTGAAATTTACCTAGAACATTAAGCCTCATTTCCTTGGAAATGGTGCCAAGGCTGTTGCTGGCAGAAAGAGTGTAGAGGCCAGTATCTGAGCGTTTGCCCTGCTGAATCAGCAGTGTGCAGCTATCATCAGAAACAAGTTTGTTGATGTGCTCATCGTACTCAACATCAACCTTGTTTTCACTTTTGTGAGGAGGAGCCTTCTGCCATGTAAGTGTTGGAAATGGACAGCCCTTAATCTTAGCAACAATTTGAATATCTGCACCCTGTTCAACCTCCATGAATTCTGGAAGCTCAATGGAAGGTGCCCCTACAAGTGAAAGGAACAAAAATTAATTTGCACACCGTGGAACCCTAATTCATTAAATTATTTCATTGTGTGTTGCTTTGTACGCACTGTTCTGGTCCTTAATAATGATGGGTCCTGCTGTAGAGGATGGTCTACTAGCACCAGCCTCATTCACAGCCTTAACACGGAATTCATATTCAGCACCCTGGTGGAGGTCCTCTACTTTAAAGTAGGTGGTGTCAATATCACGGCGGTTACACTGTCTCCAGGATTCTTGCTGGTTTCCACTGCTATCCCACCATAGACGCTCAATGTTGTAGTGAGTCACAGGTGCACCACCATCATTCTTTGGTGGCTTCCATTTCAGAGTCACAATGCCCTTGAACATGTCAACAATTTTGACTCGTGTGGGAGGATCAGGAGGATCTGCAAAAAATTTTGAATAATCAGGATAAACTGCATTCAAACATTTTAAATGTCAGGCTTGTTTGCAAAATATACTTACGAATAGGATCTCTGGTTTTAGTCCGCTGAATGGTTGCAATATGAGGTCCCAAACCAAAGCAATTCTCAGCTCTTATACGGAACAAGTATTCTTGTCCTTCAATGAGGTCTGGCACAACTAAGGACTGTGTTGCACAAGCTGGGTTGACCTTTGTCCAAGCCTTTCCTTCAACTGTCTTTTTCTCAACAAAGTAGCTCTTGATTCTGTCACCTCCATCACAGTCTGGTGGCTTCCAGCTTAGTCTACATGTTCCACGTGTGATGTCACTGATTTTGATATCTTTAGGAGCTCCAGGCAAATCTAGAAAAAAAAAAATTATTTAATAAGATATGATTTTAAGTGATATAATACATAAATCTAAACGTATGTGCTTCAGGTTGTGATGTTTTGTATTTTAAATATACTGTGGCTTACCAAGTACATTCACGCGCACTTTAACGATTTTGGTGCCAGCCTGGTTGTTGGCAGTGATGATGTATCGCCCAGAGTGGTTTATTTTACATTCAGGGATTGTCACTACTGATGTGTTATCGCTGGATGATATCTGCAAAGTTTAAATGTAAAATGTGTAATTTGAATAATGTTTAGTTTTATAAAGTCCAAACAGATTGTTTTGGGGAAAAAATAAATAATCGTACTTCTGAATCCACTGGCAAAGTATGACGCTCATTCTTTTTCTCTGATGGGGCAGTTCCATCAAAGTCCCATGTAACATTCGGAATAGGTTTGCCTGAGATGGTGGCTGGAATCTTGATGGTTGTTCCAGCGCGACAATTGAGAAGCTCATTAGCTGTGACCTCCAAGGTAATGATAGGTTCCTCTGTGAACATGTTGAGCAACACATATCTTAGATCATCATAAATACATTTCTATGTGTATGTATTAAGTATTATTCTATATTACTGCAACACATCTACACAAAATAAGGTTTACCCAGAATATCTTGTACAATGGTATCAGCAGTTCTGGGACTTGGCTCAGATTCACCAGCAGCATTGACAGCAACAATCCTGAACCTGCATTTCTTATTCTCTTTAAGCCCTGACACAGTGTATGAATTGGTTAGGATCGGCTTGTCTGGTGTATTAATCCTTCTCCATTCATGTGAACCTTCATCCTGAGCTTCAACAATGTAACCCTTCAATGGACTTCCTCCATCTTTTTCTGGTGGGGTCCAAGAAAGGCTCACGGTACTTGAGGTTTTGTCTGTTACTTCAGGTGCTGGTGGTTGACTTGGTGGTTCTATAATTAACATTCAAGAATGCAAAGTTGTATTAATTAAAACCTGGAATTCATAAATCTATTAAAAGAAAAAAAATATTACTTACTTCTTGGATCAAGCGCAAACACACACTCTGTTGCTTCGCTTGGAGGTCCAACACCAGCTGCATTCTGAGCCATAACACGGAACTTGTACTCGGAACCCTCAATAAGGTGGAGCACATTGTATTCCAGGCCCCTGACTGCTGGTTTTGTTACTGGAGCCCTGTTAACACGACTCCAGTATACAGCTCCTCTCTCTCTCTTTTCAAGCCAATAGCCTTGAATGGTTGAGCCACCATTGTCTTTTGGAGGATCCCAAGCGACCAGCATGGATGAGCGAGTGTGACTAATAATCCTTGGCCTCTGGGGTGGCCCAGGAAGACCAAATGGATCTTTGAGTACAACCTTTTCTGATTCACATCCATCACTGATCCCGTACTTGGTTTCAGCTTTAATCTGGAACTGGTATGTACCATAGGCCTCCAGCTTGTACACCTGCAGAAGGGTGTTAAAACCCATTTAGAGCATTTAAAAGCACATACCACAGTCTCAATATAAAAAGAAGTAATATTTATAGTAATGTGTGTTAATAATATATATTAACCCCATAACGTCTGTCTATGATGCAGCATGTCAACTGTTCCCAGTCAGACTTCTTTTTGCTGGCATCTCTCTTCTCAATTATATAGTTAGTGAGGTCACTTCCACCATTGTCCTCTGGAGCGTCCCAGGTAAGGTAGCAGGACTCAGCTTTGATGTCAGACACAACAATGTTTCTTGGTGGCAATGGGCGATCTAGGAAAATAACACCACAGTTAGGACACCCCCTAATGTAATCTTGTAGCAGTATTGCTGAAAATAAGAGGGTTGTTTCAAACATAATTACAAGAAAAGGCACTCTTTAACTTGTAACACCCAATACTACTTCCCATTTGTTGAAAATTCTAAACGTTTAAGTAAAATCAAATACTGAATACAATTTAAAGTCTTACCCAAGATATCCACTCGGATTGTGCGTTGGCCTACTCCACGGGTATTTGTGGCAGTTAACTTGTAAATGCCTGTGTCTTTTCTTACAGTTTCAGGAATACCAATTCTGGTATTGATAGTTTGCCTGTTAAGCTCCTCTGATTCCAATGTCATTGTCTCAGTAGGCTGGTCGATAACTACTCCATTCTTTGTCCACTCAAATGTAGGCAAGGGTAGGCCAACGATCTCAGCAGGAATTTCAATAGCTGCTCCCTTCTTGACAATAATAGCATCACTCTTAAAGAACTTCATCCACTTTACAGTTGGTATAACTAAAATTAGAGAAAAAAAAGGAAATTATTTAATTAAAAACCAAAACGAAATGTGTATAAAGGTTGTCAATGATTTATGTTACGTGGAGTGATACATACGTTCATCATCCTGAATATTCACACTGATTGGTTTGGATGGTTCTCCATCACCAACTTCATTGACTGCTTTGACTCTGAAGTCATACATCATATTCTCAGACAGATTTTCCAGAGTGATGGTGAGGTCTTTGCAGAGTTGGCGATTAGCAACATCATATTCGTTGCTATCTTGTCTCATCTTTTCAATATAGTAGCCTCTGATTGGAGAACCACCATCGCTACGAGGAGGTTCCCAAGTCAAAGTAATAGTGCTCTTGGTCCTTTCCTTATAATGCAGTTTCTCTGGGGCAGATGGAACTCCTAAAATTTCAATAAAGTCAACATTGTTTATTGCTTTTGTATTAAAACAAGTAATGCAGATTACAAATTAAACAATTTAAATGTAGTTTCAAGTATGAGATAAAATTGTTCTCATGAATTTTGTTTTATTTACCTTTAGGATCCACTGCTAAAACAGGTCCAAGATCAACAGGAGCACCAAGGCCATACTTATTCCTTGCAACTACACGGAACATATATTCTTCTCCATCAAGGAGACCAACAATGTCACATTTGCAAGCAGCGACCTCTAAGGGTTGTCTGTAAATGTGCATTTTCGCATCTTTTCGTTCAACAACATAGCCCATGATGTCACTTCCACCATTATCCAGAGGATCTGACCAGGTGAGGGAAATCATTTTCTTGGTCACATTAACGGTCTTAAGATCAACCACTGGTCCCGGGACATCTTTTGTATATATAAAAAAAGAGCAAGAAAACATCCCAATGAGTGGTCACATTTCAGGTTTTATTAGCAAAAAAATGTTAAATAAAATAATTTGACTTACCCATCACATCCACCTTAACGGAGACAGACTTGGTTCCACTGGGGTTGGTACCTGTGATCTGGTATATGCCATGGTCGGTTCTCAAAGCATTTTTTATGGTTAAACTGCTGTTTTTTCCTTCTGTCTCAATAACTGTGTGTTCCTTTTCTGGCTCTGCATTATCTTTTGCCCACTTAACTTCTGGTACAGGGCGTCCAGTAACAACAGCAGGGAGACGCAATGTTTCTCCAGCTCTAATGAGGACTCCATTCCTTACAGAGACATCAAACTCAACCCCTGGGGCCTCTGTAAATTCAAGTACAGATTTAAAATTTTATCATAATTTCACTAAAATGGGCAAAGTAATCTAAATTGGGCCACTTTTTTTTTTTTTAATTCTCTGTTGCATTCAATGTTTGTAGAAAGGAGAATGTGCCACAAGTTTTTTTTAACATACCTTCTGGCTCTTTGGCCTGAACAGGTTCAGTCATGCCTGGTGCTCCATGACCTGCTTCATTTACAGCATATACACGAAGGTAATAGTCAGCTCCCTCAGTCAGTCCAGTCACTGTGTATTTGCGGTCTTTGCATCTAAACTCAGTACAGCGAACCCAGTCCTTCTCTCCAACTAGACAGCGCTCCACATGATATCCAAGAATTTCTCCACCACCATTGTACAATGGAGGTACCCAACTGATATCGATAGTTGTATTTGTGACATCAACAATTTTTGGTACAGGAGGGCCAGGAGGTACTGCAAAACAATTGTTACATTTAATCAAATTATAACATCATTTGGATTTAGTTAGTATAACTTCAGTTTGGGGACCATTTCCCACTATTAACTACAACCTTTGCCTCAATAAGCTGATAACATAAACTGAAAGTTATACCATACAGTTTATATTGATTAAAAAAAAATATATAAACCCATTTAAACCCATATTTTAATGTTTAGTCTTTATTTTTCACACTTACAAATTGCATCCATTGCAGTCTGAGGGTCAGTCGGTGGACTGAATTCTCCCGGGCCAGCAAGATTTTCGGCACAGACCCTGAACAAGTAAACAAGCCCTTCCATAAGACCCTCAGCCTTAACTGACAGTGAATTAAGAAGATTGCTGTTCACTCTGGTCCAATATTTGCTGTTGACTTCACGTCTCTCAATCCAATAGCCCAAGATAGGGCTACCATTGTCCTTTGGCTCATGCCAGCTGAGAGCAACTGTGCTGGAGGTGACCTCTCCAATTCTTGGCATATTGGGAGCATCGGGTGGTTCTGTAAAGAAATGTTTCCAATATTTTCAATAATATTTTCAAATAATTTCAGATAAACCATAATATAAGACAACTACCAATTAAAGTGTAACTAAAATATAATTTTACCAAATTGATTCTTTGCAATAAGTGGTTCAGAGTAGCATGGATGTCCACAGCCAAACTTGTTTTCAGCTGTGACTCTGAAGATGTACTCTTTTCCTTCAATAAGTTTGGTTACAGGGTAATTGTATCCCTTGTATGTCGAGGTCACAGTTACCCAACCAATCTCATCAGTAGTGTTGTCTTTCTTTTCCAGTATGTAGTTAATGATCTCACTGCCACCATCATCAAGAGGTGCATCCCACATGCAAACAACAGATGTGTTCCTGATCTCATCAAATGCAAAGTTAACAGGGGGGCCAGGCTTATCTGTAAGTTACAAGAAGCAGAAATTGTAATACATTTTTTTCTAGGACTGTCATTAGATTAAAAATCATAATCTACTAAATTGCATTATGTGTTGAATAATTAATCACAAACACATTTGACTGTGAAATACCAATCTCTAAATGCATTAAATGAAAAAGTAAAGACAAAAACTTATACAGGAGTGTTTTTGCCCCATTATCTTACATTTTAGGTCATATCAGCATTTATGGAGTTGATATTCATCAATAGTCGCCTGTGTGTTAATACAGTCAACTGTGTGGACTGTAAGATACAGGTCTAGGGGAAGGGCTAGTGCATTAACTGGGTTAAAATATTTTAAATCAAAATTTTTTTCATAAAGTTAATATGTTAAACTGACAGCCCTAATATTTTCATTAAATAAATGCTTAGGAAGATACTCATTGTTGTTCCAAAAGTAACTCACCAAGAACATTGACTTCGCATGATGCGGTTGCAACACCATGGGGATTTTCAAGTCTAATAGTGAACATTCCATGGTCTGTTCTGACAGCATCACGCACCATCAGAGCTGTTTCATCCCTTTTGGTCTGATCAAATGACAAGCGATCTAAAAGTGGTGGATGAAATTCTTCTTCAGGTTCAGGTTGAACAGATTTCTTTTTCTTCTTTTTCACTATTTCTGGTTTCTTCTTAGCTGGTGGCTGCCTCACATTCTCATCATTTCTGAGCCAAGTAATAGTTGGGTAGGGAGATCCAGATATGTAAGCATCCAATCTAATCTCTTCGCCCTTTTTGATACTGAGGCCAGATGCAATACGGGCATGGAGTGATACCTTTGGTGGGTCTAAAAACCCCCCCAAAAAAACATGACCATCACAAAACGTATGTTATATGTAATGTTTTACTTGACACATAAGAGATGTGAAATGAAACTGTAATAGATTTAGTTTTTTAACATACCAACAGGATCAGCAGCCTTAATCAATGGTGTACTGCGAGATGGGTCGCTTGGTCCGGCAATGTTTTCTGCACGGACACGGAACTGGTATTCCTTTCCTTCCGTCAAGCCAGTGACAGTGTATGAGAAACCAGGTACCAGATTTGGAACACATCTTTCAAACCTGTCACCATCTTTTTCAATCTTCTCAAGAATGTACCCGGTGATTGGGCAACCACCATCATATGGTGGTGCCATCCAAGTAACAGTGATTGAATTTGAGGTGGGATTGTGTCCTTCAACCTCAATTGGTGGGTCTGGGTGTTCTGTAATTATTAATAAAATATAAAATGATGAAATAATAATGATATAAAAATATATAAAAAAAATAAATAAAAAAACCCCCAAAGAATTATACTCACGTTTTTGTTCTTCTGTTATGACTGGATTACGGAGTTCAAGAAACTCACCACTACCGATCTTGTTAACAGCCTTTACTCTAAAGTAATATTCACCATTGAGCATAAGATCTTTGACCACAGAACTTAAAACATTGTCACCAGACATCACAGGCAAAAATGTCTTTTTCTGAGCTTCCCTGCGCTCTAGAACATAGTGCAAGATTGGGCTACCCCCATCATTTTCTGGAGGCTCCCATGAGATCTTGCAAGAGTTCTTGGTGACCTCACTGGAAGAGATGTCCTTACATTGTCCAGGTAGACCTTTTAATGGAAAATATGAGGCATTAAGGTATTTTTAAACGTAGACTTTGTAAGTGTGACAAATGGAATCAGTATAACTATACAGTTTCTTACCAATCACTTTTGCATTGATTGTGCCAGTTATTGAACCCAGACTGTTCTCAAGAGTAACAGTGTACACACCAGCATCTTCGTGTTTACACTTAAGAAGCTCCAGGTGAACACGATTGAGTTCACATGTCAATGTCAGTCTGTCTTCAGCCTTTAATTCAGTGTCACCCTTTTTCCAGACCATTGTTGGTTTTGGTATTGCTCTGTATGGGATTTTTATGTCCATCTTCTCACCTTCAACAATTACAATATCTTGGGTCTGGAGATCCATGGTTGGTGCACCTTTAAAATTTAAAAGATGTATTAAATACCAGCACTAGAGCAATAAAACAATAAATATACTGTTATTGTTTATTTATTGTGTGTATGTGTGTATTATGTATTCACACACACACTTGAATGAATAACTGAATAGTACTTACAGTCAGGGTCTTTGGCAAAGACACCATCTGAAATTTCAGAGGGATCACTGACTCCAACAGCATTGATAGCACGAACTCTAAGAACATATTTTTTCTCAGGAATGATGCCTTCCTCAGCCTTAAACCTGAGCTCTTTGATAGGACGAGCATTAATTCTCATCCACTTCTCAGTTCCAGCTTCTGACAGCTCAACATGGTAGCCTGTTACTGGACTTCCACCATTCTTTTCTGGAGCTTTCCATGTAATGTTGATGTGCTCTCTGCTGGCATCAACAATCTTGACTTCAAGTGGAGGAGAAGGTGAACCTAAAATCCACATGAATCAATCCAGATTATGGTGTGTACATAATCTTATATCACTAGTGTTAGTATTGTAAATTTCATGCTAAGCAAATATGCATTAAGTTGACATACTTATGGGATCCTCAATGGTCATGATAACAGTAGGTTCACTTGGGTCGCCAACTCCAGCTTCATTCTCAGCACGGACCTGGAACTGTACCTCAGAGCCTTCATCAACATCAGTCACCTTGTACTTGCATTCAGGGCCAGATGTCTTTCCAGACTTTACCCAGCGTGTGCCTACCTTCTCTTTCTTTTCAATAACATACCTATGAAAAGAAGATTCATAAGACTTTTTTTGCTTGAACACATCACAGCCTACACATCATTTTATTTGAAGTTTTACACATAAAATTGTTCATACTTGGCTATGGGTCTTCCACCATCATTGCTGGGTGGCTCCCATTTTAGGTCAACATGTCTCTTGGACACCTCAACAACAGTCAAAGCATATGGTGGTCCAGGGGTAGCTAGAAAGGACCAAAACGATAACGATTTTAATGAAAGCTCTCTCTCTCTCTCTCTCTCTCACACACACAAATGTATAAAATAGATACAGATAAAGATATTGTTCAACTTACTGAAAGTGTCCTTGGCCAAAACAGAGTCTTCTAGTTCACAGAACTCGCTTACTCCAACTGCATTCTCAGCAGCAACACGGAAAACATAAAGAGAGCCTTCATTCAGTGGAGTGACAGTATACTTGGTATCTTTCACTGTGGTATCCACAGCCTGCCAAGCCCTGCGTCTGACATCTCTCTTCTCAACAACATAGTTGGTAATTGGAGAGCCACCATCACTATCTGGTTCAGTCCATTTCAGGTCACAGTTGATTTTAGTAACGTTAACCACCTCAAGCCAGCGTGGGGTATTTGGAGGATCTGTCAAAATGAGATTAAGAAAAATAATATTATTCTTTACAGTTCATTGCAGGTTTAATATAACAATGTGTTATTAAATTGGTGTTTGAAAAAAATTTGGTTAAACCATTGTAAAAAAAGAAATACACCCTTTTATACAATTAGATATCTTTCATTTTGAAACCTACAGTAGATACTAATATCTAAATACATTCTTCATTATATTATCTTGATAGTGACTGTAATTATTAAACAAATCACTTCTAGAAACACTCACAGAGTCTCTCTTTGCAGACAACAGGGTCACTTGGGTCACTGGGTTCACTCTCTCCAGCAACATTGACGGCCTTGACTCTGAAAGAATACTCTTGCTTTTCCATCAGACCCTTCAATAAATGCTCTGTTGTTGGTACATCCTCAGCTACACGAACCCATTCCTCAGTTCCGGTCTTTTGAAGCTCAATTATGTAGGACTCAATCTTAGCCCCACCATCATGCTCAGGCCTGGTCCACTGCAGGTCTGCTGAAGTCTTGGCAATGTCTTTAATGAATGGTTTCCCTGGAGCCCAAGGAGGATCTAAAAATAACAACAATTTAGATTTATGACTTCAAATTTGAGTTATTTAATTGCTTTAACATTGAAAAGTAATATCATAACATACCAATTGGGTCTTTAATCAAAACTGGGTCAGTCTCAGTACTTGGCTTTCCAGGTCCTGCAAGATTCTCAGCCAAAACACGGAATTTGCACTTCTTCTTTGTTGGCAAGCCTTTCACCCTGAAAAGGTGACATTAATTTGAGACTTTCTAGAGTTTTGCACATCCATCACCATTTAAGTTCAGACAGAATGAAAAAGAGTATCCTTACCTGTACGATGTATCCTTTACTGGCAACTTGTTACACCTGATCCATTTGTCAGTCTCCGGATCAAACCTCTCAACCCAGTAACCAGTGATGGGGCTTCCACCATCTTCATCAGGCTCATACCAAGTCAGAGTTACAGCATCCTTTGTGATATCAGACGGCTGAACCCTGGTTGGTGCCCCAGGAGTATCTGAGTGACAGAGAAAGTTAATGAATTTTGTAAATAAAGAAATAAACACATAAATGCATGCATGCATAAATTTATTATATATGCATTATATAGTGAGCTGAATGCTTACCAAATGAATACTTTGCAACAATAGGCACATGCTCTGCAGGTGTCCCAATGCCATACTGGTTCTCAGCAGATACTCTAAAGACATACTCCTTCATGGGAATGAGCTTGGAGGCTTTAAAAGTAGTTTGTTTGATTGTAGCAGACAGTTTCTGCCACTCTTCTTTATCTATGGGTCTCATCTCCACAATGTAATTGGTTACCAGTGAGCCACCATCATCTCTGGGGGCATTCCAGGCCAGACAGCAGGATTCATTGGTAATTTCAGTGATATCAAAAGCAGCTGGGGGGCCAGGTTTGTCTGTTTTTCAACATAATTACATTATATTTATAATCACCACTGATTTCTTTAATTTGATTATGCTGATTTGAAAGAAAAAAAACCTACCAAGAATGTTGACATCAACAGTTGCAGTGGCACGGCCACTAGTGTTGACTGCCTCAATGATGTAGGTGGCTGTGTCAGATCTGGTTGTTTTTGCGATGGAGAGTGTGGAATGGCCAGGTTTTGTGTCGATGGTAATCTTATCGTCTGGTTTCAGGACAAGGTCAGCCTTTGTCCATTTTACTCTCGGATCGGGCTTACCAAGCACATCAGCAGGTAGGTCAATCTTAGTGCCAGCCCTAGCCGTTAAGCCTGCTAGAAGCTTTACATCCAGCTGGATTTCTGGTGGCTCTGTAATATAATAAAATGTTAATATATAGCCTAGTGAATTATAAATCTTGTTTAACTGGAGAACCACGATCACTAACCTTTAGGATCTACAGCCAGGATCTCATCTGTAGCCTTGCATGGTCGGCTGGCCCCAAGTCTGTTCACTGCTCTTACACGGTAGGCATACCACTGACCTTCAGTAAGACCAGTCACCTGGAACCTAGGATATGTATAAGGATACAAATTAAACATATATTTGAATAATTATTAAACATGTTATGTTCCATTACAGGGATGGTCATGAAGAGTCATCACTCACTTAAGTTCAGGTATGGGATCTCCACAGGCTTCCCATTTGTCAGTGCCACGCTGGCATTTATCAACAATGTAGCCCTTCACAGCAGCACCACCATCATATTTGGGAGGTTCCCAGAGCAGGAAGATGCTCTTTGCTGATTTGTCTCTCCATTTTAGGTTCTCAGGCGGGTCAGGCACAGCTGATTTTCAAAGAGGTTTGGTTCACTGTCAAACTGTTCTTTAATTTATACCCTTCAAACTAATAGAATGTAACACTTTTTAAGACTTACTGGCTGGGGAGGACACATTCACAGGTTCATCAATGTATGCTGGCTCTCCTGGTCCACATTTGTTGCAAGCAATAACACTGAACAGGTACTCCTTGCCCTCAATGACGTCTGTGACCGTGTACTCGAGGTCCTGTACGCCTGACATCACCTAAGGAGCAGATGTTATTGACATAGTTCAATAGGTAACAGCATTGATATGGAACATTTTCAGTAAACAAGTTGCTGTTAAAAACAGCTCACCTTAACCCAGGTCTTGCGGGAAACCTCTCTTTTCTCAATATTATACCCACTTACAGGGCTGCCTCCATCATGATCTGGTGCTTCCCACATTAGATGCACATGCTGTCTGGTCACCTCTGCAACTTTGAAGTCTTTGGGTGCACTTGGACATGCTAAAAGATGCAAAAATTGGATTGTACATTAACTACTGTGCAAAAACAACATTATAGTATGAGAATATAGTTTAGAAAAATTTGCATACCAATAACATTGACTTCGATCTCTCCAGAGACAGATGTCACATCATTCTCCAACTGTAATGTGTACGTTCCTTTGTCTGGACGCACACTTGGAGCAACAACCAGTTCGGTGTATGTAGGCTTTGTAACCATGGAAACACGATCACCTGCAGTGAGCTCTTTGTCACCAAATGTCCACTTGGGTTTAGGCATAGGATATCCCGTAATAGGAACTCGAATGACAAGAGCATTGGGAACAATGACCTCTAGACCATTCTTGAACCCACTGAGGTCCATGGTGGGACCCACTAAAGGTGGAAAAGGTAATTTGCACATTTAAAAACTTATGTGCATGTATATTTTAACCTGTCTTTAAGGAAAATTTTAAATGGCATACCATGAGGATCATCAGCCAAAAGTGGCCCGATTGCATCAGCTGGATTAGAAACGCCAGCAGCATTTTCTGCACATACTCTGTAGTGGTACTTCTGACCAAACTTCAGTCCAGAAACCTTAATGTAGGAAGTAGGATACATAAATAAACGTATATATTCATATAACTATACATTTTGTTAAATTTAAAACACACAATTAAACAATGAGACATACCCTGTAGTAAAGGTCAGGGCAAAGCCTAGCGTTACATCTCAGCCACTTGTCAGAACCATCCTCACACTTCTCAATGATGTAGCCTGTAATCATACTGCCTCCATTGTTGATGGGTGTTTCCCATGACAGCTGAACTGAATCTTTGGTCTGATTTGTGTAATTGAAGTTTAGAGGTGGACTTGGCCTCTCTGTAATAGGAGACAAAATGTAATATTTCACACCATCTTTTGCAACAACTCAAGACACAGCGAGCGAAATATAAACCCTACTAACCAATGGGATCCATGATCTTCACTGGATCAGTGGCAGAGCTTGGCTGGCCAATTCCGGCTTTGTTCTCAGCTCTGACCCTAAAGATATACTCCTTGTTTTCAACAACATCATTGAGTGTGGCTGTGTGATCCTCAGCTTTCACCACCATAACAGGCTCCCATTTCACAGAGGTTCTGTCACGCAGTTCAATGATATAAGATGTGATTTCAGATCCTCCATCAAAAAGTGGTGGTTCCCAGGAAACCGTGGCACCAAACCTATTGACAACTCCAACCATAAACTTCTGAGGCGCATCAGGCACATCTGTTAGAAGCAGAAGAATATTATTTGTGAAATATTTTTTAAGACAATATAAAATTAGTTATTACATTTTCAACTCCTACCATATAACGAAGCAATTAATTGAAGCATAGCTCACCAAATTTGTTTTTGGCTTGAACAGCCTCATCAGTTGTAACAGGTTCTCCATTTCCAACTCTATTGCGAGCACATACTCGGAAGAAATACATGTTGTCTCTCTGCAATCCGCCAACACAGTACTCTGGAATGTCAGCGCGGTCTGTGGCCATTGTCCAGGTCTTGCGTTTGACGTCTCTTCTTTCAACCACATAAGCCAAGATTTTGCTTCCACCATCACTTTCAGGTTCTTCCCAAGCAAGGCTTACCTCACCATCAGCAGTGTCAACAACATGCAGGTTCTTCACAGGTCCCGGAACATCTACAAAAACACTTTCATTAGACATCTAGAACAAATAAATTGTTTGTAAATCATCTAGTTTGATTTCCTTCTTACCAATGACATCAAGATTAATGAAAGCCTCTCCTGTTCCATGTTTGTTTTTGATGACAATCTTGTAACGACCCTTGTCTGATTTCTTAGGGTCCTTTAGCCTGTACTCTGTCCTTTCATTGGATGTGTCAATGTTTTGTCCAGGTAGGCTGATGTCATTGTAAAACCATTCTGCCTCAGCACGAGGATAAGCATCATAGGGTACCGCCATGACAAAAGGCTTTCCAGCATCTGTTACAAGGTTCTGATCTGTAGTCTTGATCTTTGGAATAGCTGTAAAGAAAGGTATTTAACACATTAATACCATTTATCTCTTAAAATGGAAACCATAGCAGCAGTATGGAAACACTGTACCATACCTGCAAGCTCAAGCTTGGCTCTGGCATCCTTCTCCTTGGCAACAATTCTATATTCTCCCTGATCACGGGGTCTGATCTCACAGACCTGCAATCTATGAACTTTGCCCTCACTGATCATCTGGTATTTGTCACCCTGGACAATGATCATGTTGTTCCTCATCCATTTGACCTCAACTCTGTCCTTATTTAGTTCAGCCTCAAACACAATGTCTGATCCTGGAGGCTCAAATACATCTGTGGGTGGCCTGATAATTTCCACTGGAATCTCTGTTAAAGGAAGATACGAAAGAAGATATTAGCTAATCATATAACCTGGCTAGAAAAATAACAGGAACAGGCTGGGGGTAAAAATACCTTCAACAAAGAGACGTGCCCTTGTCCTTTTGTCTTCCACTCCACAGGCATATTCACATTCATCATCTGGTCTGCACTCTTTGATTACAAGCTTGCATTCTTTACCATCTTTTTCAATATGATATCTAAAAAGGGGTCATGATCATTACCAAACATTTTTATTTTTTTTACATTATTACAGAATACTTTGTTTTATGGTTAAAAACTCACCTTGGTCCTTCTCTGATTTCTCGTCCATTCCTGTACCATTTACCATGGGCTTTTTCCTTAGATAATTTGCAAGTGAACTCAGCATCCTCAAATTCAGTAATGGTTTGGTCTTTGAGCTGAGCGGTAAAGTCAGTGGGTGCCTCACTGATGATCAGTTCTGCTGTGGACTTATCAGCACCAGCAACTACACTGTATTCACCCTCGTCCGCAAGGCTGCAGTCCTTAATGGTCAGAGTGTGCTTGTTCTTGTCCACACGATACAGAATGCGTTTGCTTAAAGTGATCTCTTGACCTGCCTTCATCCACTGGACTGTAGCATTAGGTCTGTTCACTTTGCAAGTGAAAGTCATAGTCTTCTTTTCCTCGATTTCACAGTCCTCTAGTGGCTCAATGATATTAAGGGCTTCCTCTGAGATGCAAAAAATATATATTTCAGCACTGCACATGCTAACAAATTACACATGGTATAAAAGACAGATGTATAATGGCAACACACCTTGTACATTGATGTTAGCAGAGCACTTGGCCTGCTCTCCACGTTGGTTAGTCAGTGTAATGGTATAACTGGCTTCATCTGACTTTTCTGCAGCTTTTATTCTCAGAGAGAACACGTTGTCTCTCTGAACCATGACAAATTTGCTGCTTTCAAACATGGTCTCATTGTTCTTCAGCCATTTGGCTTTAGCTCCCTCTGAGTTCACTTCGCAGTTAAGAACAATCTCTTGGCCTTCCTTTACTTGGGTATCCTTGATGGGAGTGATTATCTTCAGTTTTTCTAATGAGACAAATAATGGTACCCATTTTTAGTTCAATTTAATACAACAATTCAAAATGAAACATTTGCAGACATTTACAGAAACGTATTAAAGAAAAATGTACAAAAACAAAAAAACCCCACTTACCAATCACCACCAAGCCAGCTGAAGCCTTTACAGAGCCGATGTGGGCAGTGAATGCACCCTCATCTTTTAGCTCGCAGTTCTTGACAATGAGGGCCCTCCTCTTGCCATCAATAACAATTTCATACTTATCATCAGTTGTAATTTCTTTGTCGCCTTTGAACCATTTGACTTCATAATTTTCCTTAGACACTGAGCAAACAAACTCAGCCTTTTCACCCTCAACAGCCTCTTGGTTTTGGGGTCTAGCGATAAACTCAGCTGCCAATTCTAAAACAATAAAGTAAGTAAAGTTTAGGTACATCAATGCCTTTTGACCAATAAGGAATGAGAGTACTTTAATATAACAGCAAAAAAAAAAAACTTCAAACTTACCACTGATCTTTAGAGTTCCTTTTGTTTCAGAAGCAGGCAGTTTGCACTGGTACTCGCCAGCATCATGCATACGGAGGTCCTGTATGATGAGAATTCTCTTTCTCCCCTCTGCAACATGTTCATATCTACCACCCTCGTGGATCTCCTGGTCATCCTTGTACCATGTAACCTCTGCACTGGGTTTGGAGACCTCACAAATCATCTTAATGCTGTCGGTTTCTGTGCCCTCAGCATTGGAAAGGTTCTTTGTAAATCTAGCTTCTTCCTCTGCATGGCAAAATAAATTATCTCATTAATGTCTTTATTTTTAGTTTGATTTTAGAGCAATGGCTGCAACAAAACTTACCGACAACTGTCAGCATTCCGGAGGACTTGGATGTCCTTGCATCACATTCATATTCTGCTTCATCATCAAATACTGCCTTGCTGATAATGAGTATACGCTGTAATCCTTTGGCAATAATCTCATACTTTTTGCCTTTTCTGATCTCAGCGCCATCTTTGAACCAGCGAACCTGTGCATCAAACAGTTATGAATCAATCCAGAATTTGTGTGCATACTGATTTTAAGGTAAAAAGAAAGATATCTGAAAATCATGCAAATATATTAGTTTAGTTTATTCTCAACTCTGTAACTGTAAAGGAAATACCTTGGCACTTTCACGTGACACTTCGCATTCAAACTTAGCAGATTCCTTCTCCTTAACCTCAACATCATGAAGAGGCTTAAAGAATTCAACAAATGGAGCTGAAAAAAATAAATAAATATATATTTAAATATATACATTTGCTTCATACAAATAATGTCCATATTGAAGTTTTTTTACTTACGTTCAACATTTAAGAAAGCAGATGTCTTGAACTCCTTTGCATCACAGGTATATGTCTTGGAATCATCAAGGCTACAGTCCTTGATGATCAGTCTTCTAATGCGTCCATCAGCCACCATTTCATGCTTCTTGGTTTTACGGATTTCCTGTCCGTCTCTGTACCACTTCACGTCAGCGTTCTCCCTGGACAGTTCACACTCCAGAATGGCTGTGGCTTCCTCCTCAACAGTCTGGTCCTCCAAGGGCTTGGTGAACTCAGCTGGTGACTCTGTGATATGTTATGTGATAATGTGAAACCCTATGCAATCCCTATATATGCCTAAATATTATATCTGATAGGAATATAGGTGTTCCAGGGTTATTACAGTACACTTAAACAATAATCATAAAAACAAAACAATTTAGTTACTTGAAATTTATTTTGAAATAAAATAAATGTTAAATAATATAAAAATAATAACTAAAACTACAAAATATTAATAAAAACTATAATAGTACTAAAATTATATTAAAATCATACCGTTCACAGAAAGTTTAGCTTGGGTCACAAAGTCCTTTGCAGTAAGTTTCACTTCCCCAGCCTCTGTCATCTTCACATCTCTTACAGTCAGAGAATGCAGTCTTCCTTCTGCTCTGGTGACCACCTGTATAAAACAGTGTGGGATAGGTTTGTAGGCTGAGTGGATTTATCAAATGCTTTATTTTCACATTGTTACTATGCATATATTTGATAATTACATAAGAAGCATATTTTCTTTGAATAAAGTGTAACAATTAAAGAGACATGTATTTTATGATATGTCTAAACAATTATGAAGTACACCACCACTTCAGCAACACTCTTGAAACAGTTAAAAATAACCAGAAGGGCGCCTGCAGGGCAAAATGGCCCAGCGTTATCTCAAAACTTTGAACAAGTACTGTTGGAAGTCCTTATATGCAAAAAATATTTATATAAAGACTTTTCACATGCAATTGTCACCCAAGACAACAAAATATTCTATATGCATATACTGTATTGTTAACCTATAGTATGTTGTCATTTATCCATTAAACAGCATCATAGCAAACCACAGTGAAATCACAGTGAAACTAAATGTATGATGAGCAAATTAACACTCAGACCTAACCAAATCTAAAGCAAAGAATCTCACCCTGTCACTAGGCTCCATCTTTGTTGAGCCAACGAACCATTCAACTGGAATATCTTCATATGAGAGCTCACAGTCAAATGTAGCAGTCTCTCCAGCAGTGACGGTGACATCCCGCAGAGGTCGCAGGAGGCCAATTGTGCGTGCTTTAGAGGAGGAAATGGACATCCTTAATAATAACAAGAGACTATCCTTCTACTACAATTTGTCATTGTTCACTAAGTCACAATTTGCAGTCAGAGGGACTATTTAGATTGGCACATGATCCTACATCATTAGCATATTGAGATACCATCCACTGCCTGTGGTTAAACTAGGAGGCATGTTTCAGCTCTGCCAATCACTTCTGCCCTCTCCTGATAAGGTATGGGGCTTTCTAAAATAGTCTTGAGCCCTGATTGGCTGTTGACTAAACGTTATCTGTTACTGTCAGTCAACTTTTCTTTTTCCAGTGAAACAACAATGCAGGTTGGTTTGTTAACCAATGTAAAAAAAATAAATAAAAAAAAATCTAAAAAATGCTCTATGACAAATTATGAACTATGTGAAAGAATAAATGATTAAAGACAATATAATTGTCTCTTAATGTTTATTTTGTATTCACTTATGAGGATTCTCACCTTTAACTCTGAGCTGAGCACTTGATTTAGCGTTAGCAGCACTGAAGTCCACACCACCAGCCATATCCATGCGAACACTATAAAGGATAAGCATGTGCTTGGTGCCTTCCTCCTTAATTTCACAGTCCTGAGTGAAACAAATATTTATTTGGTTAAAAAAAGGTTTTTGTATGTAAAAAGTATGTAAAGTAAAAAGTTTTTGTATGTGTGTGTATTGTGTATATTTATTAGGTATATATAAATATACACCATGCATGTATATATTTAAGAAAAAAAAAATGTTTATATATAATCTAAATTATTTGAGTATAAATATATACATGTATTTTTTTATTTTTTAAATATATACTGTATGTGTGTGTATTCATATATACTTAATATACTCTCAACACATATATTTGGCAAACAAAAACTTTTATTTTTTATGCGTTTTATTGTTTAAGAGCACTAATACACAAATATACATACATATTATGTGTGTGTGTGTGAAAGTGAGAAAACATGAATTTCCCTTACGGCAGACTGGTGCAGGGCATCTCCTTTGAGTTTCC
>JAUYWG010000042.1:18194895-18244889 GCA_034779775.1 Enteromius afrohamiltoni
ATACGTTTCTTTCCATCAGCCTTGATGAGGACGTTCTTAGAGGGAGTGATTTCCTTCCCGTCTTTCAACCATTTCACTTGAGCAGATGATTTGCTCACTTCACACTTAAGGACAACTTCATCCTTCTCAACTGCAGTGTAGTCCTGTAATTTGGTGGTGAAGTAAGCTTCTCCCTCTGTTGATATAGAGGAGGGACATTAAGCTTTTACGTGATTTACCACAAAAAGGCCCTGTATGTAATACACTAAATATTTAACCCACATTTGGTGATAAAGACCTGAACACAAAAGTTGTTTTCTCTATGGAATAGTTGGACATATTTATCTTTCTCTATTCTTAAAGCTCTGTCATGCACCTATTCCTGTGAATGAGGTTTTCATTTTCTTACTCTGAAGCTTTTAGTCATTTATCAAACTATTTATGCTCACCTTAAAAAATAATTCGGAAACAGATGACAGTTTTCACAAAAATTTGTAAGTAGAGGTTTTGGAAGCAAATGGGGCCAATTCACTATTGTAACTTGTATTGTTATAAAAAGTGTTACACTAGTGAGAGTGAAACAATAGACATGAAATAAAATCATTGTAAAAAATGTATCAGAAAACATTTTATAACACTTACCAAGCACAGTGAGCATTGCTTCAGAGCTTTTACCAAGGGCCTCAACTTTAATTAGAGAAGTGTCATCAATAGACACCTCTTTGAAGGACAGAGTATGGATCTTGCCATCCTCAGACATGTGCACCACTTTGCTTGGATGCAAACGCACATCGTTCTTGTACCAGGTGACTTGAATCTTCTCATGAGAAAGTTCAATCCTGAATTCTGCAGTCTCACGCTCTTTCACAGTGACATCTTTAATGGGTCTGACAAACTCAAGACGGATGCCTGTGTAGAATGATAAATTCAATTCAGAAACAATTCATCAGAAAAAAAATCTGAAGGAAATGTGATTACTGTGCATTCCATTACCCTGAATAACAAGTTTGGCAGATGTCCTCTTGTCCTCAGCCTCAAACATGTACTTAGCCTCATCTTCATAGGCAGCAGATTTGACCACTAAAGTATGTCTTTTCTTTTCAGCGAGGATTTCAAACTTTTCATCAACCTTCAACTCCTGAGATCCCTTTAGCCAACGGACGACCTTAGCCTCTCTTGACAGTTCAATTTCAAATCTTGCATCATCTTTCTCATAGACTTGTACGTCACTCAAGGGCATGACAAAAGAAATGGGCAGATCTATGACAGAAGGTGAACAGAAAGAGTTGATTAGATAGGAAGAATTACCTCTTGAAGTACCTTTTAATTAAAAGAATGTATTAAAAATACTATATATTTTAATCACCTTTCACTTTAAGATTTGCAGTGCACTTAGCATTTGCTCCCTGAAAGCCCACTTCTCCAGATTGGGAAACTTTGCAGTTGTAGAGTGTTAATGTGTGTTTTGCACCATCCTCAATAATCTCAACATCCTGTTAGCAAAACACATGAGAAAAAAAAACATGAATTATGTTTTCACGTGTTTATGCAAGATGTTTACTGAATTTATTGGTGGAGCTTTGCTCACGGGTGAAGAGGACAAGACTTCGCCCTTCAGTTTCCACTGCCCATGGACATCATCTTCTGAGATTTCCACCTCAAAACGAGCTGTCTCCCCATCAAAGAGCTCAACACCATACATGGGTCGCACCACTTTGATGTCACGAGCTGTAATTAGTAAAAAAAAAAAATTAAAAAATTTGCACCATTGAAAGGCTGCAACGTTATTTAATTTTAGGAATAAAACCCTAATTACTGACCTTCAATGTTCAAGTTAGCCGAAGTCTTGTCAGTTCCACAGTCGCAAACATACACTCCTTTGTCTTGGTTCTCAGCTTTCTTTAGATTAAGGATTCTTCGTTTGCCTTCAACTTTTATGGTCACCATCTTGGAGGCTTTAATTTCAATTTCATTTTTGAACCATTTCACAGGAACATCTCTACTGAGCTCGCAGTCAAATGTGACTTCATCTTTTTCAACTGCGGTGTAATCTTGTAACTTGGTGGTGAAATATGCATCACCCTCTGTAAAAACAGTTTGCTGTGTTAATTTTCAGAAACTATAATAAGTAGTAATCTACATTTAGATTTAGTTCTACTTAAAAAACAAGAATTGGTACAGCTGATCACATAAATGTAAAAATTACCTATTACGAGCAGCTTAGCCATTGTGGATATTCCTTTAGCCTCTGCTTTTATTAGGCAAGTATCATCTAGTGATACTTCCTTAAATTCTATAGTATGTTTCCTTCCCACAACGCTGGTGAATACGGTTCTGCTTGGGTGCACTTTTATTTCATTTTTGTACCATGTCACAGCGACATTCTCATGAGAGAGTTCAAGCTCAAATAAAGCCATTTTACCTTCCTTCACAGTTAAGTCCTTTAATGTTGAGGTGAAGTTTAGCCTCATACCTATGACATTTGTTTAGTGCATAACAAATGACTATGGGCGCAATAAATGAATATACTACAAAATGAACACCACATTTTATTAGTGAATTTATTAGAGAATGTACATTTATTAGAAACTGTGTTGTTTTATATTTGTTAGACCATTCATTAATAAACATCCTTGTTAAATTTTGTCAGAAAGTATTTTGACCAGCACTTCACTAACAAAGATGATAACCGACTTACCCTCTACCATCAGTTTTGCTTTTGATGATTTGCCCAAGACCTCAATACTGTATTCACTCTCATCCTCAAAGCCACAGTTATTTATAATGAGTATGTGTTTCTTTCCGTCATCAATGATTTCATACTTATTTCCTTGTGTAACAATATCAGAACCCTTAAACCAAATCACTTTAGGCACATCCTTATTGATGGAGCACTCAAACTTTGCCTGTTTCTTTTCATGCACAGTAACGTCCTTCAAAGGGACTGTGAACTCCATTTCCAACTCTGGTAAGTATGAATGAACATTGTCCATATCGTCATTCATCTGCATTTGCAGATATGAAGACATTTTCTTATGCTTTTAAAAAGACATTCATTTTTCTCTTACCTTTAACTGTGAGCATAGCACTTGTCACAGCATTCAGAGCTTGGTATGTAACTTCGCCAGCTTGATCAAGCTGAATATTTTTGATAGTAAGGAATCGTTTTCCTCCCTCAGATCTGATGTCACATGTCTAAAATAGAAGAAAAATATTAATACTGTTCAGTAGAAAGTTCTAGTTGTTTTTGGTTTAAATACATTTGTCATCCTAAATGATCCACATTGTGCTTTGTGTGTGTGTGTGGCAATAAAGAATGTTAAATCACTGAATCACTTAAATCATCTAAAAATATAACAGCTTTACCTGGATAGCTATTTTTAGTTACATTTCCAAATGGGTAGAGTGGTTATTGAACTACTTCACTTATGGCTAGTTTGTTGTTCACAAACTGTGAGTGTCAAAGTAGCTTTCCCAACACCTACCGGTGATCTTGTCAGAACCTGTCCTTTAAGTTTCCATTCGCCAGGCACATCATCCTCTGAAATTTCAGTATCAAAGCTGGCCTCCGTTTTCTCAACCACCTCCACACTAGCAAGAGGCTTCAAGATCTCAGCTTCACGCTCTGAACAGAGATTAAAAGGTTTATACACACTGTTTTTAGATGGTCATATGAGCAGAAATCAGTCCTCAGGTGGCGATGCTGTTTGTAAACAAACCTCCAAGTGTTAGTTTTGCTGCATATCTGCGGCCTTCAACCTCCACAGCGTACTCAGCAATGTCATCGGGCTGGGCATTTTTAATTGTAAGAGAGATATCTTTACCCTCCTTCTTCACCTCGGTCTTATCTGTAGGCTCATTAGGGATTTCATCGTTACCCTTGTACCACTTCCAGTTAGGGGTGTCCTTGAAGAGCTCGCCTTTGAATGTCGCATTGGCCTTGGGTTTCACATGCTGGTCCCGCAAAGGTTTTACTAACCAGTCTCTAACAATTTCTGTTAAAAAAAATACAAGGGTAAATTCACACACAGGATATAAACTCGCCAAAAGAAGAAATAGAAACTTATTTCAATCTATCTAGGAAGCTGTGAAGTTTAAAAAGATCAAATACATACCAATAACCTTGACGTTAGTTTGAGTTTTGATGTTTTCACACTCGCATGTGTAAACACCAGCATCATCATCATTTGCATCCTGGATTGTGATGGCACGCTGTAGCCCAATAATATTGATTTGAATTTTGCCAGGAATTTCTTTTATCTCTTGTCCGTTCTTCTTCCAGACCACATCTCTGTCCTTGCTCAACTCACAGGTCAAATACATTGGCTGGCCCTTAAGCACGGAGGTCTCTTCTTCCAGATTCTTTGTGAATTTCACAGGTAATTCTATATGAAACAATAGAAGAAATGCCACTTGTAACATCATAAGTTATTTGTACTAACATAGTTACATTAATGGCATTTAAAGGCAATGCCATAATAATTTTTGGATTAATAGGAAAGATGCTTTGAGCAGTATAATAGCAGTCAGGAATACCTTCTACAACAAGTTTAGCTGTTGAGGTCTTCTCCTTGTTGCCAAGCTTTGCAACACATGTGTACTCTCCAGTGTCTGAAAGCTGTACATCAATGATCTGCAGTTTGCGGTCTTTGCCATCAGATGTGAATTTGTGCTTTGGACTTTCTCTAAGATTGCTTCCATCTTTCATCCAGGTGGTGATAGCAGTAGATGGAGAGATCTGGCACTCAAATACAGCAGAGGAGCCAATGGACTCTGCCTCCTGTAACACAATGTCTTGGAGCTCCTTCACAAACTTTAAGGGGACAGCTTTGAGCTGGAAACCAAATGGCGATTCTCCTGGAGGCTTGTCACCTCCACCACCAGGTTTCAACCCTCTACCCCTTCCAGCATCACCAGGAGATGGAGTTTGTCTTGCTAATAATAAAAATAAAAAAAAAACATTTAACATATGCACTGTAACATTTTAAATGCATATTACACAAGTACTGTCTATTATGAACATACGTCTTAGTCCTCTGCCTCTGCCTGGAGCTGGCTCCTCCTTTGGTTTTCCATCTGTTTGAAATATTGTTATACTATTAAGCAAGGCTTGAAATTGTAAAACTGCAAAGGATCTGAAATGATTGGTTAGTAAATTATAAACAAATAATACAATATATGTGAGCATTTTAATGACCAAGACAACAAAAACAGCCCAGGACAAATGACACCCACACTGAAAATGACGAATGAAGATAACAGAATGAAAATGAGACTGACAAACAGTTACATGATGGAACAAGTATTCACTGACACACAACATTCTATCAAGAGTGTTTGATAAACCAAGAATGAAAGAATTAATAAAATCAAAAGGAAGGACACACAACATCAAAGACAACTAAACACTTGTTGAAGACACTTGTTAAGGGGTAATAACTGATGATGAGTTGAGTTGATATTATTTGGAAGGATTGTAGGGAGCCACAAGATACCAGTGGTGAGCTTTAGGTGCCACCATCTCACCTTTCTTGTCACCCATTCCTGGGGTTTCAATAGCTCCATCCTCCAAGGTGTCTTCAAAGTTTTCGGATCCATAACTATCCCTAGGAACAAGTTCAAATCCCCAAGTTTCTTCTTCTTCACCATCCACCACCACCTCCTGCTCTTGCTCATATACTAACTCCTCTTCCTGCGTTGGAATCTTTTGTAGATGCAGAACACTAGGAGATAACTCCTTTACCATCGGCAGTTTGTCTTCAGTTGTTTTTAAGGGAGGTTCATGAGTAGTCTGTTCTTCTTTGGGAGAGACTGCCTTTGAAACCTTCTTCAGAATTACAGACTCAATTGAATCTTTTGGCGAAATATTCTTGGGTGATTTTGCACTAGATTTTCTTTGCATTGGAATGGATTCGTTGGGTTTAGGTTTTTGCATGTCCACGTTTGGTGAAGGAGTCTTTTTTACCTGTGCAGGTTCTATAGGCTTCAATGATTTTTCCTCTTCTCTCTTCATTTCCTTTGGTGAAAGACCAAATTTCTTTGCCACTGCTGGTTTATCTTCCTCCTTTGGACTCTTTTTAGTCAGTGGAGTGACATGAGGTTTATCCACCTTTGGTGAAGGAGTTTTCTCTGCAGTTAATTTACCTACTACAGGTTTTAGCAATACCTCTTCTTTTCTCATCTCATCCTTTGGAATAATTCCATGTTTTTTGTTTATTCCCTTCCCCTCTTCTTTGGAACCTTCCTGTGTCTTTTCTGGAGTAGTAGAACTCTTCATGGGCTGATACTCATGGAATGACTCTTGCTTTTTGATCATTTCAGCCTCTTCATATGTTTTTTTACTTTTTCCTGGTTCTTTTGTTCTTTCTAGATGCTTAATGTCTACAGGCTTTTTCTCAGTTTGTTTTTGAGGAACCATGTCAGTGGCTACATCAGCATGAAATTCTTTGGAAAATGGTTTCAGAGTAACAGTCTCTGGCTCCTCTTCATATGGTAGAACTCTTTGTGCTTTCTTTGAAAATTTCTCAGGTTCTTTGGAGATTTCATCTTTAGCCACAAAAGGTTTTGGAATTATGGGTTCTTTAATTTTTTTATCTGTAGGTTTTACATCTATGTCCTTCTTTGAAACAGACTCATCCTTTATAATCATTTCATGTTTTTGGACACCAATACCATCTTTGCTTGTGTCTATATTGCTGTCTTTCTGTGGACCTGGAGCCTTATCTAATTTCTCAACAGGTTTCAATTGGACAGTTTCCTGTTCTTTCTCAGTTGATATTGACTTAGTTGTCTTTTCCAGAAGTATCTTAGGTTCATCTTCCATATATTCCTTTGCTATTTTACTTCCTTGTTTAACCTTATTTTCTACTTCTCTTTCAACACTTTCAGGAGCAATCATTTTCAGCTCCCTCACATCCTCCCCTTTAGATATTTTCTCCGTTTTTGTAGCAGTTTCATATGACCAACTATCTTTTGTGATTTCATAGCTGCTGGTGAGTTTGATTTCAGTTGCAGCCTTTGAATACACCACCTCCTCTCCACTTATTTCAGTTTTCTCAACTTTCCGGAGTGGTCCTTCTTCTGTTAAGTAACTTTTGGTTACTTTCTTTACAGTTGGCATGTCCAGTTTTTCCTCTTCCTTGATGTGAATTTTACTCTTTTGTTTAAGTAGTACTTGTGTGGTGCTAGTTGTTTCTGAGGCGATAAAGGTCACAATATCACATAACATGGACAGTACAATCAGCATGACATAAGACACATGTACACATCGCACAGCAGGGTTGAAGCCAAGTCATCTGTGTTGAAATTCAAATGAAATTAACCTCAACCCTGATAATAGTGAACAAAACAGTAAGAATATAAAGATAAAAAGAAACATTAAAACAAAACAATAAGCTAACAAAAACAAAGACAAAACAAACAAAACAGAAAAGCAGACATGTGAAATGTGTTGCCTGAATAATGATTTGTATATGTTTTATAATCAAACATTTAAAAGGTTCATTTGTGGCATGTAATTCACACATCAACATACCTTTGCCAGCAGGTCCAGGAGCTGTAACAGGGCCCTTTTCTGCATCTGTTTCAAAGATCATTTTCATTAAACAGGTACCAATATACACACGTTAGATGGAATTATTTTTTTCATCTTTCAAAATGCTTTATATGAAAAAAAAAATGTTTATAGCTTTATGTCCAAGCTGTTCTTTTTATTCAGTGAAAGTGAATGGTGACATTGTTGCAGTAATTAACTTTTTAATTTTAATCTGTTCCTGAGATCATGTCTTCAGAGAACTCAAGTTAAACAGACTACCTCTATGACACCTTTTTTCCTTTTATTTTGACAATCCCTGGCCTGCGTCCACTTTCATTGTATAAAAACAATTGCTCAGACAGTCTATGAAACTTTCCTTTGGGGTCCATTAAAGAAAGAAGGTACTTTATGCTAAGAAAATAAGTGAATGTTCGTTTATATATGGTAAATGTTTAAACAAAGATTAATACAAAAGTAGACACCTCTTATCCATAATAATAGATAAGAAACAATGTCAAACTGGTTAGTAATCACTTTACA
Source organism: Enteromius afrohamiltoni (assembly GCA_034779775.1). Lineage (NCBI taxonomy): Eukaryota > Metazoa > Chordata > Actinopteri > Cypriniformes > Cyprinidae > Enteromius > Enteromius afrohamiltoni. The sequence continues at coordinate 18,202,949 of JAUYWG010000042.1, forward strand.
ACAACAACAACAACAACATGTAACCACATGACAAGATTCAAAAGATACTTTAAAAGAAGTACAATTCACAAGACCTCAAAGACACATTAAAAACCAAAAAGGGAACAACAACGACAACTGACACAGAAGACATGAAAACAGAGACTCTACCTGTGGGAGGAGAGACTTTCTGTTCAATTGGAGTTGCTGTTGGCTCTGGTGCCACAGGAGATGGTGTCTTTTCAACAGTTGGCTCTTTAAATAAAACAACACCATAATCACAAGCAATAGTGAAGGCAAATGTGGAATAAGATGTTATTTGACTAAACAAGAAACACTTGTCACAAAGAAACACAAGAACACAAATATGAACAAACAATCAAACATCATTCTAAAGACTATAGACCAGCAAAACATGTTTGCTTTGAATACCTTTTGGAGGAGATACTATTTTCTGTTCCACTGGAGCCACAGATGGCTTTGCTACTTCAGGAACTGGTTTCTTTTCGATGGTTGGCTCTTCAAATAGAACAATACCATAATCACAACCACACATAATGAAGACAAACGTGGAATAAGATGTCATTTGACCGGACATGAAACATTTAAAGAAGAACACAAGACCACAAACAAAATCACACTTCATTCCAAAGACTACAGACCAGCAAACCATGTTTGCTTTGAATACCTTTTGGAGGAGATGCAATTTTCTGTTGTACTGGTGCCACAGTTGTCTTTGGTACTTCAGTAACTGGCTTCTTTTCAAGAGTTGGCTCTTTAAATAAAACAATGCCATAAATAACAAGCAAGAATAACAAATAAAAAAATGGGACTAAGATATTATTTGAATGGACAAAAAACTTGTAAAGATTTGCAAAGAAAAAAAAGATCATACTAACAAAACAAGCAACCACATAACAAAGACTAACAAAGAGACCAGAAAAGAGTTCTACCACAATGCGCCTTTGAATACCTTTTAAAGGAGGTAATATTTTCTGTTCAACTGGGACCATAATTGGCTTTGGTGCATCATGTGATGTTTTCCTTTCAACAGTTGGCTCTTCAATTAAAACAATACCATAATCACATTTAAAAATAATAAAGCCACATGTGGAATATGGTGTAGTTGGACTAAACATGATGACAAAACAAACTGATATCAGAAAATGGTTCTTCCAGGCTTGCTGTATACCTTTTGATGGAGGCAATCTTTTCTGTTCAGCTGGAGCCACAGTTGGCTTTTGGACTTCTGGTTCAGATTTCGTCACAAATGCTGGTTCTTTAAATAAAAGTAAGCCATGGTCACAATGAAGAAGTAGACATATATAGATAAGCATACAGACACATTATCACACACTATGCCAAGAACCGAAGAGTAATAGCACCAAATCTCCCAGCCTTCCTTTGAGTACCTTTTGCAGGAGAAACAACTTCTGAAACAGGAGTTGTAACAGCCTGGGTCTTCTTGTCTAATTAAGAATTATAACATATTCAAGACACAAGAAACTAAAGAGGAACATGCAGGCATATGACTTATAAAGACAAAGAAGAGTAAATAGGTGCCTTTCGGCAAATACCTGAAGACAAATAATTAAAGGAAAGACTGCAATATACCAATCAAGGCATTTGCTGAAGACTGTAAGGTTTACCTCTCTCAAGTGCTTTATGCACTTCCTTTAACATAGTTCCATTTTCTTCTGGTTTTACTATTACTGGTGTTATCTCTGGTAACTTATGAAGGGTTTCCTTTTGTGATCTCTTGTTTTCATGAAAAGACTCCTGGAAATGAATAAGTTCTTTCTTGTGCACATCCGTTTCTCTCTGAATGGCCGTCTCTTTTCTAGGGATGTCATCTGTCTTTTGCAGAGGCATATCTTCAGATGTTTTCTTTTTATCTAAAATAATGCCTTGCCTTTTCTGAGGTGTCTCAATGACAGGTACCACCACGGTTTCTGGAAATGTTTCATCATTGGACATCTCTAATTTCCTTTCCTTTTTCTCAATGTGCACTTCTTGATTTGACCATTTTATCTCAGGGAACTCCTTAGTATTTTGCCGTTTAAAAGAGGGTTCTGGCCCATGGTGAACCTCTGTTTTAATTGTCTTCACAACTTCAGCAGCTGATTCTCTACTGTGATGACTCTCATCCATTCCTATAATATTCTCTTGATAAGACAAAATGTGAGGAATGCTTTCACTCTCTTCCACAATTTCCTTCTTCAAAGACATTTCCTCCATGGAAATCTTCTGAACTACTTCCACTGTGTGGACAGTTTTCTTCTTAGAAGCTGCAAAGACTTTAAAGATGAAAGATTTTTTTAAGATTGCACCATGCAATGATGGCAGAAGAGTTTTCCAGAAAACATGCACACAAACATCAAAACGGATATTCCACATTTAAATCTCTAAGTTAGTTAGATTCTTTTATTCCTCAGCACTGTCAGAATACAATATTTTCTCTGGCTTGGTTTATTGAAAGTAATACTTTTCTAAGCCAGATTAAAACACTTAAAAAACAGATTAATATATGATTAATACTACAAATAATTATTCAGCTATCTATGATTAAATTGTTAATCTTTATGTTAGAAATAGTGATCTGTTTTTGTATCCCAAACAGATCTATTAATACAGAGATACAAATTTAATTAGTATCTCTTATGACCAGCTGAGCATACCTTTGGCTGAGGGAATCTCAGTCTCCATTTTAGCTTTAGTCTCTGGCTTTTTCTCAGATGGTAGTTCTGCAGCCTTTACTTCAACCACTTTGTAAATATAAAATAATACCAGACAAAGAACAGCACATTAAGAAGAGTCAATAAGATGACAAGACACCTTGAAATAGGTTTTTTAATGATTGCTACACCATTAATGCTTAATATGAAGACTTAAGAATACCTTTCTGTGGATGACCCTCCTTTTTGTGAGCAAGTGCTGGCTCACTGATTTTAAGGATTGGTTCACTCTGTGATGGCACTTTCTTTTTATCTTCATCTATTTGAGGTGACTCTAAAGGTTTGACTGAAGACTCTGCTTTGAAAACTTCTCGGGGAGGTTGTATTTTTGTTTGTTCAACTACAACTTCTGGTGAAGCTGTAACTACTTGCTTTCTAACTGGTTCGGGAGGCTGGTGTTGTGTAGTTTTAGGCTGAATAGCTGGCTCTACACTCGATGACTTAGAGTGAACAGGCAAATGATCTTTGTAAGATTCATCTGGTAGTAGTGTAGAGAGGTCTTTCTTTGGTGGCTCAGCGGCAGCATGTGCAGGTTCTGGTTTTCCATCTAGCTTTACTTTTGGTGTGTCTATTTCCTTGATCTCCACAAAAGCTTCAAAAGAACACACGTGTTAATCAGTGTCATAAAATAAAAAGACTAGCATTCACATTAGAATGAAGAGGTGCATACAATAAAAAGAATCAATTAAAAGATCAAGAGAAGAGTTTGACATGCATTGCAAGAGCGCCATGGTGGCAAAGTTTTGTACAGACAACAAACAAGAATTAAATTGTTTTAAGATCTCTTGCGAGACTTATCCTCAGTAATTCTTGAGGTCTAATGTTACCTTTTATTTGAGTAGTGTCTGGCTTTGGAGTTAAAACCTCATCTTTTTTAATATCAAAGGATAGTGGAAGTGCAGCTTCTGGCTTTTTTGTAGCTTCGGGTGCTTTAAAAGAACACCAAAAACAAAGCATACCGTAACCCAAAAATATAAACAAGAGAGAACTTTATATTCTTACAGTAAGTTGAACAAGAGGTTGATTCTAAGAGTCTGAGGACTAAACATACAACAAATATAGTAAAGGTCCTCGTACATACAGTACTTAACACAGACAGACATGCTGACTCACAAAACGAACACACACACAAAAAAATTGCACAGATGATTCAGTTACACACAATACCTTTGACAGAAGGTGCCTCAACTTTCTTTGCAACTGCAGTCTTAGGTTCAGCCTCAGGCTTTGGTACAGCTTTTGGCTCAGAATTCAGTATAGCTTTTGGCTCAGGTTTGGTCTCAGTTTTCGGTAGAGCTTTTGGCTCAGGCTTTGGTTCAGCCACTGTAGCCTTTGGTTCTGCTGGCACCTGAGGTTTAGGCTCTGAGGGTGTAGGTTTGAAAATATCTTTAAGTAACACATATATTGCTATAAATTCTCAAAGGAGACTAACACCACAAGCTGAAATTATACAACAGTTTTAGATATTTAATTTCTGTGTGCAAGATATTTTGAATCCCAAGACATTAAGAATATTTTACATATTAACAAGAAAATGACGAGACGAAACTGCAAATGACAGTTACACATATATAAACAAAACATACATAAATTTGAACTGAAGAATGAAACATATTTTTACATACAATAAACATACATAACATACAAAACATATATAAAATAGTATACACACTGAAAACACATACTGTTGGTGATACCTTTGCGTGTGGGTTGTTCTTTTTGCTCTGTCACTCTGACAGATGTGACTTCTTCCTCAACAGGCTTCTTGACTTCAGGTTCTTGAAAATATCATGGCATCAAAGAAATACAATTAAGTTGCAATGAATCTTTACATCAAAGAGCTACACATACAGCAGGTTCACAAAAACACAATTTTTTACACAAACACAGATTTGGTTTAATATTTTGGAAGAAAAAAAATAAACAGAGGGAAGAAACATTGGAACAATATAACACTCGAGCAAAGACATAATACCTTTCTCAGGAACTGGAGGATGTACAAAGGATGTTTCAGTTTTTTCTTCTGGTTGCTTCATAACTTCAGGTACATAAAAGACATCGGCTTTGTTAAAATACAACTGCAAAGCTTAAGCAGAGTTCCATGCATTTAGCATGATTGCACAAGCATTAGAAGAAGGTATTCATGGACATACAACCAAGATCAGTCATAAAAAGCAATTATACAATGAACAATGACACAGTGACAGTAATAATAATAATTATTCACAAACACAACACTCAGACAAGGAAAGAACCAAAAACGTTACATGTTTTTGATTCAGTATAGACAACAACAAAAAAAAGAAAAAAAAAAAAAAGGCGGTTGGCTTTACATAAATGTTAAGAGATTATTAGATACGGCCATAAGCAAAGCATTTTTCCTTCATCCAATACCTTTCATAGGGACCTCCTCTGTCCTTTCCACTACACGTTTCGTTACAGTTTCTTCAACAGGTTTCTTCAATTCTGATGAAAAACAAGAACATACTTAGGCATGAACATTGACACACACATTTACTTTCAGACATACACACACACACACAATGTTTTCAGCACACAATACCTGTAAATTAAAAATGTTAATAATGCTGAATTGAAAATGATGGAGGAGATGGTTATTGAAAGGGACGGGAGGTCTTGGTATTTAAGTTATATCAAAAGGACAAAGAATACAAAATACATGTAAAAAAAGAGAATTATCATGAAGATGAGTGAAGCAAGTCTACACACATAAAGTACAAATAAGACGAGCAAAATGTTACGCTCTTAGTTAAAGACTCTAAGACTGTTAACCACAGTGTACCTTGCAGTGAAGAGAATTCATAAGTAACAGTCTCCTCATGAACTGTCCAGTTCTGACACACTACCATACAACAATACAATACAATGTTATGTTTTAATAAATAATTCTGTAGCAACAGTGTTGGACCAAATTTCGTTGTTAACTCAGATGTTCGTGTAAATAAAGATAACAAAAAAAAGAAAAGAAATTAAAGAAATACCTACAGTATAGACCTTTAGAACATGATCGTATCACATTAGTTGTAGTTTATGCAAACATCCACTTTAGATGATAACAGGGTGAGATTAAATTGTAATATGCTAATGATATAATAATATTAGTTAACTGATGCATTTGGGGGTTAACATGATGAAAACGTTTAGTATTTAGTCTTTTAGTGTATTTAATGTACTCACTAAGTACAGTTAAGACATTAATTAAACACATTCATTTTAATTTGAAATAATACCTTGTGTTTCAAACTTTTCTTCATAATGAAAGTCTGAGGATTCGTCTTTTAATCAAAAGGTAACAGATGAGTTAAAAACTATAGAACAATATGGTCTTTTATTTATACATTTATTTGTTCTAGTCTTACCTTTAAAACTAATCACAGATGACACATCTGGCACATGTATCGATGTATCTGCAACATCTGGACAGGTTAAGATGAATTTAATTAATTGAATTATTTATTAATTATTATTATTTAATGGTATAAAGTTTGCTTTTATATTTTGCAGTATTTAAAAAAATAATAGTAAATTAGTTGGGATAGGGGACTAAAGCAGACAGTTAACTCTCAGAAATGATTTAGTGCATAACAAACCACTTACCAAAAGAACGAGTTCTTATTTCAAATTCTGCAAAAGAATGTCAAATATAATTGCGGTTGACTAAATTCTAATAAACAAGTCACAAAATGATGCTGCTGTAGATTTTACCTTTTCCTGACAGATAAAGCTCAGCTGTACTTTTAGTTTCACCAACAGGCTCCAGGCGCGCAATCACAGAGTACACGCCTAAAAGATTTCCAGTAAAGTTAATTTAAATCGGTTTAATTATATATTTACAATGAGCCACTAAGTATTAAGTTAGGACTAATGTACACACCTTCATCGTCAGATGTTACGTTACGGATGATCATAAAGTGCCTTCGTCCCTCACACCTGAAGGTATATTTCGGGCTTTCTTTAAGCTCCCATGCATCTTTATACCAGTTGACGACCGCATTGTCAAAAGACAACTCGCACTCAAAAGTGGCAGAGTGACGCTCATTCACCACAATATTTTGAATGCGCTTGGTGAATTGAATTTGATCAGCTAGAAATGACAAAAGTTTTGGAATGGTTAATTATCTCAAAATGTCATTGTTTGCAAATAAAATAAAAAAAGGACAAGAGGAAAAAAATAAGAAGAAATATAAATGTGCTTTCAAACGCACAAGCTTTTGTTTAATCCAACACTTTGTTGGTACACAATAACACCAATATAGCCAAGCAATTTTAAAGCACTAAGGAAAAAGAAAAAGATGCTTAGCGTTTGCTAATAGGTAGAGCAACAAGAAGAGGTTAGTAATTCCCTTACATGATATTTATGTGGTCCTCCTTCTCATTCTGATCATTTAATTGAAGTAAATATGTTATAAGCCATAAATCTATGTCAGCAAGCACTACACTACAATGCATTTCTACCCTCTTACCAGTTGATGGTTTCTGCACATGATCTTGACTCTCTGTAGAATATTGAGGTAATGTGCCTCAATTTATTATAGGCACAAAAATGGTATGTAAATGCAAAATACAAGGTCCTTAAAATCGACTTACCCAACACTGTCAGTCTGGCATTGGATATATGTGGCCCACAAACGACACGGTAATTTCCCTGGTCACTGGTCTGACAGTTCTTGATCTTCAATATCTGACGGTCGCCCACGAGTTTAATGTCGTATTTATCACTAGTTCCTAGCTTCTGTGTATCTTTATACCAAGACAGTGTAATTTCTGGATAGTTGATTTTAATCTCACACTCAAACACTGCCTCTTTGTTAACTTGCGTTGTCTGATCTGTGATGTCTTTAAGCAGGGTAACAGGCTGTAAAAAGAAAATATTTATACATTTAGGTCAACAACATGCGTCTGATTAGCACATGCATCAAAATGAAAATATGTCTTAAAATCGAAGCAGTGGTTCTTCAGCTTCCCAAAGAAGGAACATACTTCACTGTGTTCCATTCGCTTCTGCAAATCAGACACAAGCTTAGCCAAATCCTCATCATATTCTTTTCCATGTTCACTTTCCTGATTCAGAAAACAAGGGCACCAATTAAGGCTTGTTGTAGATTTTAGATCTCAATAAGGTGTAGGAAAGCATAAGATTTTGACAAAAAATGTTTAGATTTATCTACCGGTCTTCCACTTTCTTCACCCTTCTCCTTCTTCAGGAACTCAATGGCTTGAAGGAGACCCCGAAAGTCTGTGATTCCATAGATGCGAGCATATTTCTCATACTCTTTGGGATCAACATTTCTTAGCAACTCAACAATGTCAATGTCTTTATCTTCCTTTGGACTTTTCTGCTTTGATGGAGTCCTGAACGTAACAAAAAAGAGTGCAAGGGTTATAATCATTACAGAATTGTGATTTGATTGTGACTTGAGCTTTTCTGCCAAGGAAAACCACCATTTCTGACTCACTTCTTCAGTTTGACCATTTCTGGCCCAGACTCTTTCTTCTCATCAACATTTAAGTCTGTGCTGCACTCAATTTCTCCATGTTTGTTGGAAGCAACACATCTGTACTGACCAGAGTCAGATTTGGTCACCTCTTTGATCTCCAACTTTGCCTCTTGACCTTTTTGTTGAATGTTGACGCGACCACCATGGGTCATCTGCCTCCATTTGCCCTTCATCCATTTCACATTGGGAATGGGATCACCACCAACTTTAGCAATGAAGGTGGCTGTACCCTCTGTAATCCAGAATATGACGTAATTCCATCATGTAATTCAAAATTTAACACGAATCATAAAAAAATACATATCAGTACTGTTCAGCGGAAAGCAGCAACTTACTCTCAACAATATGAATGCTCTTGGGCTCATCAATGAAGAACAAGTTATCCAGTTTTTTAACTGTTTGAGGTGCTGTGGGGGCTGCAGATGCTGTTGCAGGTGCTGCACCAGCTTTATCTGAGAAATACCGATAATGTAACAACACATTAAGTAACTTTTAAATAAAATTGTATTGATATCTGATAACTAGTATATCTAGTACTGATGTACTGATAGGAATACTAGGCCCATCTCAGTTCAGTGCAGATACTTCAGACTGTAAAAACCCCTCCACTTACAAAAATAATAATGCTCATATGGCAAAATCGGGCACCTTAGTTAACAATTTATGCAAGTTTAAGCATCGGTGCCTTAAGCAATGCTATTCAAATAAAATGCATTTCTAAAAAGATTCTTGGTGAATCAAGAATAAATATGCATGTGAAAACAAATGATCTTCAAATATGATCAAGATCACAGCAAAACATGAAAAATGTAAATGTTTGTGAAACTGCAAGATCAGATGGATCCAAAGCACTTAAGGAGGAAACAAAATAAGATGTGGAGATCATTAAGATGTTAAAGATGCTGAAACACATGACAATGAAATAAGAAATTCAGACATTAGCTTACACTCTACTTGGTACCATTTGAAAGTTGAAAATATTACACCCAAATGTAGAACATTTAACAATGAAACTAATTAAATGCAAACTCTTTATTAGATTTCAATAGTCTTCTAATTACCTTTGATTGTGACTTTGGTCTTGGAGAATTCACTACCAGCACTGTTGGTTGCCTTGCACAGATAATCTCCTGCATCAGTTTTGGATGTCTGTTTTATCTCCAGGGTGGCTGTGCCATCCACAAATATCATCTTGGTGTTAGCAGAGGATGTGACCTCCCTTCTGTCCTTCATCCATTGAATGTTCATTGGTGAAGACCCAGACACATGACAGCTAAGGTTTAGCCTTTCTCCCGCACTCACTGACACTGGTTTAAGGGGAATGTCAAAAGTCGGTGGCCTTTTTTGCTCTAGATATTAAAAAAAGTGAACAATTATAGTACTTTTACCTGTGCTTTTCAGTGAAACGTGGGTACACATCACAGAAACAGAATTACCACAAACTACTGTAACATGCAAAGAAGAAAAAGGAATTTGACAAGAAGTGAAAAATAAGAAATCATGCAGTAAGATAATTTTGACTACCTGTGATGTTAACCACCACCTGGAAGGAGGCAGTGCCAGCTTCATTAGAAGCGCTGCATGTATAAATACCACTGTCTGTGACTGTGGCTTTCTTGAGACACATCACAGCTGTGTTGTTCTTGAAGGTAATGTCATAGATGTCAGAAGTGTTGATTTCTCTGTTATCTTTATACCAGCTAACAGATAGAGGCTGTGACCCAGACACTCGACCTTCAAGCTTCACCAATTTTCCCTCTGCATCCTCAATGTGCTCCGAGGGTTTCTTAGTGAAAGTTGGTGGAATTTTGCGCTCTGAAAACAAAACACATTACACACACACAAGGTCATATATTTAATCAGGATGCATATTATAAAAGGGTATAATGAAACTTCGATGTCAAAGTCATTGTTGTTTTCTTAAAAAAAAAAAATCAAGTTCTTTGTTTGCATGGCAAAACAAGCATCTGTATTTTCGGCTTTCAGAATAGCTAGACGTGCAGTTTTATCCAAACTTTCAATTTTGCAGTCCCTCGTATTAGTCTTCTAAATCCTTTGACCAAATGTTTAATTTTTGCAATTCCCCTACCATGGCACTTCCAAATCTAACCTCTAGAAAGAAAAAGCTTGAAATCAAATACTAAATACCATTTAAATGTATAGCAGAGAAAAAGATTAATTTTATATAAGAAAAGGAGACCAAAGTGTCTTATTAGGCTACCAAGGGTCTGTTAAATGTGATATTGTTCAAATAAAATGCATGCCTGAAGTGTAAGCTGTGTACTACATGAAGCAGCCACAACTGTATTTAATGTTTTATTTAATACATTTTTGCTAGTGTTTCTTGCATTAGCATTGTTACTGTTAACCAAAACAAGAATAATAATTTGGTTAATAGAAATCAAGCTAAAATAAAATAAAAATATTACATAAAATCTAAATTGTTAACATAAGAGGTAAACAAAATATAAAATAACAAACAAAAACTAGGCAGCACAAAAAAATACAAGCGCAAAACAATTACTACAACTAAAGTTAAAGTTAATTTAAGCTTTAAAATGGTTTAAATAAATTTTAATTAATATAAATGTACAAAACTAAAAGCTAATTATGAAAATTACTAAACATTCTAATTATGTATGAATAATAACAGAATTAAAAAATGACTAGTTTGCATTTCCCTATTTTGCACCAGTGCTATTTTCTTAAGTTTGAGCTTATTTCCATTTTGTTTTTTTTGTTTGTTTGTTTTGTTTTAATAAAATGTTTTTACTGTTCTTAATTTTAAAATGATATTTTCTTTGTAAATGCTGGCAGTGTTTCATGTTGAATTCTAGCAGTTTATCTAGAAAAAGATGATCTTTTTCAGATTAAAAAAAGAAGTGCACTGGAACGTATGGAGAGAATGGAAATATTGGATTGCAAATTCCCTAAAATAAGCGGACTTCAGTAAACTAACCTGTCGCAAGGGTGACCAGCGCATGACAAATATCTGATCCATCCTCATTTGTAACCTCACAAGAATATTTTCCAGAAGTATCCTGATCACACTCATGGAGATATTCCAAAATGCAAATGTTTCCGATTATTTTTGTGTTGCATCTATACGAAGCATAGACCTGTTTGTCGTCCTTGTACCATGTGACAAACATTTTTTCAATTCCTGTGAAGGAGCATTCAAGTCTCAACTTTTGTCCCCACTGAATAGTCTGGTTTGTGAGCTTCTTCAAAAAACGAGCAGGTCCTAAGAGGAACAATATTGGATGAGCATCATCAATATGCTTGCAAACCACTGGCTTTAGCTAGAGAATCAACTAGCCATCTCCATCCAACACTAATAAAGAGCCTTTAAAGGCATACTAACCAGAAACGGTGGTCACTTCAGCATGACAGATATCACTTCCATAAGAATTGGACACCTCACAGGAGTATGTACCAGGAGTGTCTTTTGTGCATTCATGTAGACATTCTAGAGTGCAGGTGTTTCCAACGACTTGAGTATTGTATCTGTAAGAGGCATATATTTGTTTGCCGTCCTTGTACCAGGTGACAAAGATTTTAGGAGCTCCAGTAAATGTGCACTCAAGCTTCAGTTTTTTGCTCATGGCAACTTTTTTGTCCTTAAGCTTCTGTTCAAAGCGGGCAGGTTCTGAGAACAGGAAATTAATGAAATTATTTTTAAGCTATGTCTGCCTAAACTTTAAAAATATCTGTAAATAAGTAAACTAGGATGGCATACGAACCTGTAACTGTAGTTATATTGGCATGACATATATCAGTGCCAAAGGTATTTAATACTTCACAAGAGTATTTTCCAGGTGTTTCATTGTTAGTTTCATGGAGGCATTCCAAGACACAAGTGTTGTCAATGATCCTTGTATTGTATCTGTATGAGGCGTACAGTTGCTTTCCATCTTTGTACCATGTGACAAACATCTTTGGTGCTCCAGTGAATGTACACTGAAGTCTCAGTTTCTGACTGAGCGGGATAGCCATGTCTGTCAACCTCTTCAGAAAGCGGGCAGGCTCTAAGAAGAACATCATCAGATCCATTTAAATACTTAACTATATGATTCGACATAACTATATACACAAGCAACATATCAACCTTTAAAACATGCAGATTGTTCTTTCAAAACAACTTTTCATTTCTTTTGAAGTATAAAGCGTGACTCAGAAAACTTGCAGATGCAAACTCCAGTTGATCAATATTCCACAACAACAAGCACTCAAAAACATGCCAGCTCCCATCACATCTTTCATGTAGAACAAAACAGACTTCATTTATGCTTGAACGTGCAAAATGTCACAGCAGCACACCATATTGTTGCCAACCAAAAAACCATGATTTCACCATTCCAGGTGAAATGCGGTCCAACGCTGCAATATCAAACTATTTCTTTTATATCCATGGGTATGGAACATTCGGAGAAAGGCAGGCAGGAGTCCAGTACAAATTAAAAACCAGTAACTGCTACTACTTGTGCATGACATGTATCCATTCCATAAATGTTTGAAACTTCAGTATCTTCCTGTAGTGTCATTGTTGAACTCATGCAGACATATTGAATTGATATGAAGTATAGAGCCGTTTGCCATCCTTGTACCAAGTGACAAACATTTTTGAAGCTCCAGTAAATGTACATTCCACATCTTAGTTTTTTGTTTATTTGAAAAAAAGAGATCTCTCAACTTCTTCACAAAGCAGGAAGGTTCTGAGGTGAAGAGGACTGAAAAGCTTTAGTCCAGGAAAAAAAAAAAAAAATATATATATATATATAGGCCTTTATTTAAGCGCCTATTCCAGTTCTGCATTTACAGTTACTGGAATCTTTCACTGAACTAAACTTAAACTAAGAAGTCCAAATAGAATAATTAATGAATGTTAAAAAAAAAAAAAAAAAATTGATGAACAAAAATTACACCATTCCAGGTGACATGCGGTCCAAAGATGCAAATCCAAACTATTTCTTTGATATCCATGGGCAAAATCCATGGGTATGGAACTTTGAAAAATGGGCAGGCAAGAGACGAGTGAACATTACAAACCTGTAACTGCTACTACTTGTGCATGACATATATCCGTCCCATAAATGTTTGAAACTTCACATGAGTATCTTCCAGAAGTCTCATTGTTGCATTCATGTAGACACTCCAGGATACAGGAGTTTGATGTAACTTTGGTGTTGTATCGATATGAAGCATAGAGCTGTTTGCCATCTTTGTACCAAGTGACAAACATTTTTGGAGCTCCAATAAATGTGCATTCAAGCCTTAGTTTTTTGCTCATTGGAATAGAGAGATCCGTCAACTTCTTCACAAAACGAGCAGGTTCTGAGTTGAAGAGGATTGAAAAGCTTTACTCCATGAAAATATACATAAGCCCACATATTAGAGACATGTTATTTCCAGTTGTGGGTTTTTATTTACTGATATCTTTCATTTAAACTGAGATTTTTTTTACCTGGAAATTGTAACAATTCAGCAATGTTTAAAAAAAACACCCACCGATGAACAAAAATTACACCATTCCAAGTGACATGTGGTCGAAAGTTGCAAAATCAACCAAACTACTCCTCCTATATACATGGACAATTCCATGGGTATGGAACTTTTTAAAAAAATTGGCAGGCAAGAGACAAGTAAAAATTACAAACCTGTAACTGCTACTACTTGTGCATGACATATGTCTGTCCCATAACTGTTTGAAACTTCACATGAGTATCTTCCTGTAGTCTCAGTGTTGCATTCATGTAGACACTCCAGGATACAGGAGTTTGATGTAACTTTGGTGTTGTATCGATATGAAGCATAGAGCTGTTTGCCATCTTTGTACCAAGTGACAAACATTTTTGGAGCTCCAATAAATGTGCATTCAAGCCTTAGTTTTTTGCTCATTGGAATAGACAGGTCTGTCAATTTCTTCACAAAGCGGGCAGGCCCTGAGTTGAAGAGGAATGAAAAGCTTTAGTCCAGGAAAATATAGATAGGCCTATAGAGAAGTAATTTAAGTATAATGAAATCCATGTAAAGCACTGTAAACAGCATCTGATTTAAAGAATACACAGTTTTGCAAGAACACCGACATCCATATCTTTATGTTCTTGTAGTTATTGTAATACTTCTCTGCAAAAATTGTTTTTGAGAAAAAAAAAAGAAGGAAAAAACAGTTCCATTTCTCATTCGTTTCATTGTAAGAAATTCTGCACTCCATAAGAGGTAAAACACTGAGGACCAATAAGAGTTTTAAGACTGGTTATTTACTGCAAAATCCAAGAATCCAAGAATTAAGAAATGTCAGTATTCCAGTAAAAATGTCACCATTGTATGCCATCCTTCTCTCGTTCATCTTTGAAAAAATGACTCAACATGGAATGGAATGTGTCCTTTTTGAAGAATGTTGCAGTTGCTGTCACTTTTCAGTTTCTCCCAAACGCAAGACTTCTCTTTAGACTCTTCTATTTCACCACAACTTCAAAGAAATTGGGTATATTCTTCTGATGACAGATAAATGTGGTTCTGATTCAAATAAGAAGATTTTAGAAAGATCCAGAGTTTGTTAATTATTTCTTTACCATTTTCCAAGAGTGATGTTTTTGCATTCAATTGTACCAGCAACCATTGTCAAGAAGTTCATTATTCTTTAAGACATCCACAACAAGAAGATAAAGCAAGTCAAATACATCCGGATGAAGAGAAAAAAAACAAACAACCTTACTTGACAACAGTAAACATGAATCAAAAAATATAAAAGCTGATCTTCAAAACGGAGCAAATGCAAAACACAGATGTTCAACTATCTCAAGATCCTGCATCCTTTGCCAACTTTTAACAACAAAGTGTAACAACCAATTATTCAAGCATAATTCAGTACCAATGCACAAACCCACCAGCTTTTTGGAATTTGAAAGCCAGAACAATCAAGAAGTGAAGAGAATAATCCTGTATAATGAAATAGTGAAAAACTGAACATAGAAACAAATGTTTAATAAAACTAGCAAAAATTAAGTAGATTTAGTGTGTTTGTGTTCTCAAGAATGAACTTGCAGGTTGTATGAGTGATCAGCATTTCCTGATACAATGTCAAATTATGTAAAACATCAGAAATAGTAGAAGTTGTACTGTACTTTTACCCTTAATTGTATTGCACTAGTGTTTTTCTTTTTGATTAAAGTCTTTTAAAGTGTTGATATTGCAGGTCAGCCAAGATTACAACTGAATCATATAAGTCATGGCAACAGCAAACTGCTTAATTTTGAAAGCATTGTTAACAGTTTTAGCTAGCCATTGTAGCCCGCGCTGCCTGTTAGTAACACACCTGTTAGTGTTGGGAACCTGCAGGTATTATTCTTTTCTTGTCTTTCTCAAGCATACTAACCTCTTATCATAGCAACTGATTTTGAGGTGATTTTTCCAACTTCGTTTGATAGGCAACATTGGTACTCCCCAACATCTAAACTTTCAAATGCGTGTGTATCCAAATATTCAATTAAATCTTCAAAAATGTTTTTGTCAGAATTTGCATGTCTTTTATTTTTCAACAAGTTTATTTCAAATGGGGCAGTACCAATGACCTCACTCCCAAATAAAGCACCGGTCAACTTCACTACATCCAGCATTGGTAATTCTTTTGTCATGGGTGGGGTTTCTGAGAATAAAAATTAAATGGATTTCAGCATTACCATATTCATGAACTCAATAGTATTGAGCTTTGGTAACAATAACAACCTTTCATAGCTGACCTAATGGTAGTAGACCAGCTTCATTTCCACTGACTAACAGAAAAATATGATGTATTTTTTGGGGGGGGCCATCCCTCACTATGCCTCCTTTATATATAGTGCAGTTGTACAGATAAGTGCACATTATTGCAGCGAGGTTGTACAGATAAGCCTGCTTTTAACCATTTAACCAAAGACCTTGACAAGTCATAAACAAACCATCACAAGAAATGCATTTCTAAGAAATGCAAAGTTTGTGGAAATACTTCTGTGGGTAAGTGCTGAATGACCAGCATTCTATACACAAACATATACACTAAAGCACATCACAAATAAGGTAACAGAGAACATGTATCAATTGGGACACATTTTCTAAAAAGGACTTACCATACTGTGTCTTTGTCCCTAACTTACAAGCAAAGCAATATCTTTTACTATCTTCTAGATTAGTCTTGACATTTTTGAAAGCCAACTATGTTATAAACGTTTCCTTCTGTCCTATATCATAGTGACTGTTTCAGACATGTTACTTTTTCTACTCATCCTTCTCATTTATGACCACACACAGTCAATTTAAAAACACGTGATTTGAGCTATACCCAGATCCCAGAACACATCTGTGTAGATTTCAAGTTAGCACAGACCTAACTAATTCTGATAATCATTGACAGGACTTTTATCCACAATGCAGTTGGATATAGCCTGTGCTTCTGGGATTGTTAAATGTCAAATTCAGAGAAGTTTGTTTTTTTCCCCACTGACAATAATAAACATGGTGGATGAGCTGGGAAAAAAAAAGTCACATGACTGAAACTTCCAAATGAACTCCAGAAATTATAATCCAATATGCACTCAATAGACAATTGAATATCCGATTTAAAAGGAATTAGTCTGAGTTTGCCTATATCAACTACTTTACCACATAATGCCACCAAAAAAAAAATTATAAGCCGAATATAATATCTGTACAAAAAATATGAACAGAATAAGAAGAGACTCAAAAAACAAGCATTTGTACTCATTTTAGAAAAACAAATATTGGGAAATATCATAAAACTATGACATAAATGTTCAAGTTTCTGGTTCAGACTGATCCCAGGAGGATTCATTTTTACATTACAAAATTAGAATACAAAGACAGAATTTAAAGAATATTACTAAGAGGAAGAGATTAAAAGATTTGACATTTCTGTCTTCAGCAATTTCACTACACACAATATAAGATGCAACATATATTTGTGTGACATTACAAAACATACACAACTCTGTCAAACAGAAGAGTGCAGATTGGATGTAAAAAAACAAAAAAAAAAACAAAACCACTGAATCATTGAAAAATCAGTAACGTTTGTTAAAAAGTCGCCAGCAGCTAAAGCAAAGTGTATAAATTTAAAACCAGCTACTTACCGGTGAAGTTCAGGTTAGCAGAACAGCTGTCACTGCCATGCTTGTTTGAAGCTCGGCAGCTGTATTCACCAACATCATCCTTTGTTGGGTTGAGGAGCTCTAGAGATGATGTACTTTGCCTGCTGATGATCCTGAATTTGTCACTCTGTCTAATCTCTGAGCCAGACTTGAACCACTTGAAGGTCACAAAGGGTGTCTCTTCAATTTCACATTCAAACTTCACTGGGCTGCCAATGTTGCTCTGAACGTCACAAATCTTCTTCTTGAAAACTGGAGGCACTGAAACAGGCAAGGAGAAAAAAACAAAATATTATTAAATTGGCAACGTTATGACAATTGATTTGAGTGATATATCAGATGGAAAGGAAGACATGACAGTAATCCAAGTGATGTGAGCGTTAGCAAAAGGGTGATGAAGAGTCACACATGACATGGTCATGCTTGAAGAACTCAGAAGAAGATGAAAAATGTGCCATTATTTTGAAAGAGGGTGGAAAGATGTTTAGCATCTAAATGGAATTCTTAAAGAAAGAAACTATTGGGAAGATGATGTGGCAGCTGCCTACTAGTTAATTAGTGATGGTCTGAGTTGAATTGTTAAGAATTATCTATTTCTTCTAAGATGACAAAATCCACACAGTCCAACCTCTTGAGACAACAGTGAGCCTTGATGACGATGATATCTTGCGAGCTTCACTCACAGCCTCACAGGTATATTCACCTTCATGTTTCATCTTGTTAACTTTGTTGATTACTAGTGTGTAAGAGTCACTATCCTTTAAACATTTGAACTCCTTGCCAGATGTGATCAACGCGCCATTGAAAAGCCAGTTTACACTTTTTACACATTTTATTCTCACAGACAATGTAACCTCGGAATTCTCCACTGCATTAATGTCTTTTAATGGTATTTCAAAAAAGAGCTTTTCGTTGAAATGCTTAGTCAAAACATCCTCTGTTAAAACCTCTCGTTTGTCTTCTTGAATAGCAACATCCATAGTCTCTTTCACATTGACTTTCCTGTGAGGGGCATCAACTGTAATATCTAAAACACGCACATCTCTCTCATGTTCAGCTGAAACGGTTTTAATTTCTCTGTGTTCAGTCTCAGTGAAACTACAGGTTTCCATTTTGGATTCAAAAGTCTTCTGAGTCACATGGTGTCTTGACTCCTGGATAGCAGTTTTCGTTTGAGACATTTCAGACTGGAAAGAGACTTCAGCTTCTTTTTGCAGAGCAGCAGAGTGCATTTTGGGTGTTGAAAACACTTCAACATTTTCTGTTAAAATTGCTGAGGATAATGAATATGAAGGAACGTTTCTAACCTGCAATCTCTCAGGTCTGTCAGGTTTTAAGATGTTTGACTTTTCAGAGGTCAAGACATGTTTTTCCTGATTAAGCATAGAGTAGAAAGCAGCATGAAGCTCATTTTTAAGAGTTGCTGTCTGGGGATATTCACCTTCAAAGACAAATGTCATTTCTATGGGTGGACCAGCTGTTGTAATAAGGCAAGTAAGCATCATGTATTTTGGCTCTATACGCACCTTGAACTCCTTTACTTCTACTCCTTCTAACTTTTGCACTACATCTGCCAAAAGCAAAGATTGCTCACAAGCCACAGCACATTGAAGTGACATTTCCAATTGTTGTTTGATGTCCAAGCTGTGTGATTGTGGTTCAGAAATTACAAAGGTAAGTTCTTTTGGAAGAGTTTTGCTTTCCTGCAATTCACTTACTAAAAGAGTTTCTAGTGGCTGAGTTGTAATGTTTATTTTAGTTGCCTCTGATCTTGTAAATGACTGAGACATTTCACCTGTGAGAGTATGTTTTTCCTCCATGAGTAATGACTGCCTTACAGATTGACCTTCTTGAATCTGAACTGCAAAGTCTTGCTCTGCAGCCTCAAGAGAAACACAGCTTTCTGTTGATATGGCTTTCTCTTCTACTTGAAGAGACTGAACTGGTAATTTAGGTTCTACATCTGTCTTACAAGTGAATTTCTCAACTTCTTTAAAACTGTCTGTGATACCTCCGTCTACTGAATGAGATTCTGACACAGATGCTGCATGCATGTTATTCCACCAATCCTCTTTCTGCACAATTGCACTATGCAGCTTGGCTTCATTGTCCAGAGTGCTTTCCTTTGAAAGTGGAAGAGTCTGTGAGACTACATGTAGAACACTTAGGGGTCTGGGTTCTGTTCTGTGCTCAATCCTAAGACCTTCGATCATCACATCAAGAGCTTTAGCATAATCTGAAGTTAGTTCTACATATTCTTCTTTAGTGGCTACCAATTTACGGCCTTTTTCTTGTCTCTGGATGGCTTTCTGTTCAACTGGCTTTTCGACTGGAAGTACCCCTTCTTTACATAAAGTGGTTTTCAACTGCACTGAGTGAAGATGTAATGGAGCAGGAACCTCTTCTCTAGGCTTTACAACAACTGTGGTTTCTTTGGATGTTAACTGTGTTGCCTGTTCAGAAAAAACTGTCTTCTGGTCATCAGAAGAAACTGTGTGCGAAAGAATTGGCATTTGTTTGACATCTGCTTGCTCCAAACCTGGCTTCTCACTAGTAAATCTGCCCTCAGACAGAAGAGTTTCATGATCACTGATAAGCTGTAAATGAAGAACCTGATCCTCTTCTTTTTGAGAATGGACTGAAAGAGGATGCTCCAAGATAGGTATTCTGTTCGGTTTGTCAGCTTGAAGCTTGTACTTTTCTTCAGTAATCAGGGCTGATTTTAATGTTGGCTCTTTAGAGAGCTGAGCAGTTTCCTCGACTGGTCTATGCATATCTAAGTTGTTTTCTTTTAAAAGAGTGTGTTTAGTCTCACTGACTGATGTAAGCACTGGTTTCGCTTGTTCTTTTTCTGCTAAACATTCAATGGACTCAACAGTTGCTAGCTCGGAAGTATGACCTTCTGTAAGTGCTACATTCTCCAATGATGTGGCAGTATATAATAACTTGACCCCTTCTGTAACTCTGTAGCCTTTCTCCTCCTCAGGACTTTGAATTTTTGTGCATTCTTCTAGCATAATTGGTAACTTAATTTCAACTTGAGGACCACTAACAACAGGCTTTGGCTCTGAAGTTGTTAGCATCTTTTCCGTTTCAGTTTTTATAAAATCCTCAGCTTTCACTATACTAAGAGGTGTAGAACTCTCTGATATGGCAGACATAAGTTTTGAGGCCTCCTCAACAATCAGTTCAGGTACTCGTACCTCTGGACTAACAACTTGATCACAGTGCTGCTCAGTAAAGCCTTGGTTTTCTTGAACAGCAGAGGTAATGGCAGCCATACGCAGCTGTTTCAGAGGAGTTGCCACCACTGACTTTGGCTGGGCAGGGGAAACTTTTACTCTCTCCTGCACATCATGAGACTGAATTACTGTAGTTTGGTGAGTTACCTGCTCCATGTGTACAGTGGCTGCAGATATATCTACAGCATGCAAGGTATTGATCTGCTCACTTGTAACAGTTTGACTGTCTTCAGTGGTATAAACCATCTGGTGTCCCTGCTGAAGGCTAGTTCTGACTTGCTCTGGAAGACTGACACTATATAAAAGAGATTCAGTGGCTTCAGAAGAAGTCTCCAAGAATACAATGAGTTCTGCACTGCAAGAGGTTTCTCCAAGAGGATTAGATGCCCTACAAGAGTAAAGACCACTGTCACTTTGCTGAATGCCTAATATCTTTAAATAGCCAGACCCATCTGTGTTGTTCACAATGATGCAGTATTTACTAGGCTGCATATGATTGCTATCCCTGTACCACTGAACATCAGGAAGCGGAGCCCCTGCTACGGTATATTCAAAGAGAGCATGGCTACCCGCTGCACACTTCACTTGCTCAATTGCTTTTATGAAATATGGAGGCTGCCCAAAAGTCTCTTCTTGTTCCTTTATGTCCTTCAGCTTTACATGAAGATATGACATACATGTTGACTTTCCAAAGCAGTTGCTCGCCGAGCAAGAATACTCTCCTTCCAACTCTTTGGTGATGTTAGTTATGACAAGACTATGTTCTTTCTTCTCTTGGACAAATGTATAAAAAGATGAGGACTGTATCAACTGGCCATTGTGATACCACTGAATAGCTGGCTTAGGAAATCCAGAAACCATCACAGTAAACTTAGCTGTGTTTCCAACGGTTGCCATTTCTGATGAGAATTTAGTTATAAAAACTGGCTTTTCTGGCATTTTCTCTGGCTGGAGTTCAAATGTTTCACTTTTTTCTTTTAAATGAAGACTTGTTGCGCAAGAGTCCTCCTCAGTTGATATAGTTGAGGTAGAAAACACTAAATAAAAAATTATGCATGAATGGTTCAATACAAATCATATTAGAATAATATTCTACATGAACACTGATATATAATGCATAATTCAGATCATAACATATACTAAAAAAAGATATTCTGTTAGTGACAAAAAAACTGTTATAAGATTCATAATAATGGAAAATTATTATTTTTTGGAAATATATGTAGAAAAAACCTCACAATACTATGAAAAGAAGTAAACAATAGATAACAATTCATAACTTTTATTTATTTACCTTTGGCTTCTTCATAACTGGCCTGCTCGTCCACTTTAGACACTAGAAATACACAAACAAATGTTACATATGTGACAGTAAGGTTTTGTGCAGTATTTAGTATCTGTGCATTCTTATTATTGTAAACCCATTTTCTCCTTCAAACATAATGAAAATGGACCACATCTCCCTTGTACAACACCCATGACAGGTGTCCACTGCAGTCAGTGTCAGTCTCCTACAGAGACATAATTTGCATGTTGCGATTTTTTTTTTTTCCTTTTTTGAGAGATGTCACATTCTTTTTTTTCCTCTTTCTACTTATAAGAGTGGATATATGAGTAAAAAAACTGTAATGTGTGCCCAGGCTAACTTTAAAGGTGGTAAAGACCAAAGCATGCAAATGCAAACCTGTCTTCACTCTGAGATGAGTGCTGCATGTTTTGTCTCCTGCAGCATTGATAACTTTGCAAGAATGTGTGCCCCCTTGCTCAGAACCATTATTCTTTACATTTAAGCAGCACAAAGGCCCATCATGTTTCAAGGAGAATGACCTTGGCTCTTCAACATTCAACTGGTTGTGTGGCCATACAATGAATGAAGAGGGGCTTTCCTTGATTAAATAATAAAGAGAAACACTCTCTTTTTGTTTGGCAAGGAATTCTGGGGACAGTTTCACAAGGAACTCTGGCTGAATTGCATCATAAATGTCACGCTCCAACAAAGGGATAACATCAGGATTGTAATGTCGGCTGATCTGCCACTTTGTTGTCAGTTCTCCAACATTCTGTAAGGACTCCTGCTTTTCTTGGTCAGTGGCCTTTTTACTTGACTCATTTTCAGTTTTAGAAGTTTTACTGATAGAATCGGAGGGTACAAGGGTTTCTTTGGGGTGCGCTTCTTTAGCTGAGTGAGAATAAAGTTAAGGAAATTTATTAGGGATTATTCAGTAATTCAGCAAGATATTTTAGCATTGATAAGAACAAAAAGGTTAGTAAGATGGAGGATGATGTTAGGCCAGACATGTGAAGGATTAAACTATTTAAAGTATTAAAATTGATTACATGGGATATTACATTGTAAATTTAATTAAACATTTAAGTTGGTTATAATCACATGTAACATATTTTAGAATAACAAAACACCAGCAGGAAGCAGATGGGATGAAATGAGCATCAAGGACAAAACAAAATCTATAACCACCTTCCACTGTGAGCTGTGCAGACGTTCGGTTTTCACCATTTCTATTTTTAACAGTACAGCAGTAACTTCCCTGGTCCCCAAGATGAACATTGAGAATGATGAGAGAAATGAGCCCGCCTTGATGCACATACTGCACCCTTTCTGTATTTGTTATTGTCCTTCCATTATGATCCCATATAATTTCAGTAAATGGTTGTCCACTGAAGGAACAGTTGAACTGAGCCACATCACCTAGGCTGACAATGACATCACTCATTTTCAGGGTCAGAATGGGGCTTGTAGAATATTCTTCCACAGAGGTAACTTGTTGGACCTCAATGCTTTTAACAGAAGTTGTGGACATCATCACCGTTGAGACACTTTCAAAAGTTTGCACAGTGGAAGAATAAGCCTCACTCATGGTCTGGGAGGTGACCATCTCCGAATGAGTCATTCCAGTGCTCGAAACACTTTGCCTACCTACTGTTCTCACACTGAGATCTGAGCGATAAAAAAAAAATAACATTAGACATTTATGAATGTCAAGTTGCCATTTAGGTTTCAAAATAATAGATTATTACTGTAGGGGAAAGGTGGTGAGAGATGGCAGAGTTTTTTAATGGATGAGTTCTCACAATTCATGAGGATGATGACAAGCAAAATGCCTCAAAAGTTATTTATATGGATGTTCTGAGGAAAAAATCATGTTCATTGAAAAGTAAAGCTTGGTGAATAATGGTCTGTGGTTAGTTCTCGCAATGATGAAAGACAGGTGAGGCAGTTTGTATCTTTTAACACTTCTTCTACATTGTGCCTAAATGATCTATGAATTTTGATGGAAAGCAATGCCTTTGACATGCACAATGAATCATGGGGTCCTGGTCTTGGTAAGATCAAAGATGGTAGTGCAACTAAAAATCCATATTGTGAAATCCATAGATAATGAAATGAAAACCTATGACAATTTGAAAAAAAGTGTATTTCAAGTGAATGACCTGGTCATGCATCTAAAATCAGCATTAAGCAATGAAACATGCTTTAAAAAAAATGCAACAAGAAAAAGATGGCACTGTATGGAGAAAAGGAGGCTAAAAGTTTGCACATACCATTGACATTAAGAACAGCAGAGCAAGAGACCATTCCCCCAGAATTTCGTGCAACACACATGTATTCTCCTGCATCTGCAACATAAGCTCTGGAGATCTCAAGCTGGCAGCTATCATCAAACCGAGAGATTCTGAAGTTGTCAGACTGCACAATTTCCTTGTCTCTGAAGTACCAGGTAATCTTCAAATCTGCATAAATCAAACAAAACCTTGTTAACTTCCACAACTAACTTATCCACAATTGTTTAAATTCACAGGGTTGACCCTTACCATCTCCAGAGACACGGCACTGGAATCTGGCTGATTCTCCCTCTTCGGCAGAGGTATCTTGCAGTGAGGTAATAATAACTGGTGGAGACACTGGAGCCACTGTGTCTGGAGAAACGACTTCTGAAACTTTTCACAAAACCATGTGTGTGTTAAACCATATGTAAGAATGTAAAAGATCATTCTTTTATAGGTATTAAACAACAGTATGATAAGGATATTGATCTTACCTTCCACATTAAGTGAAGCAGAGCTTGTGGCTACTCCATAGTCATTCTTAGCTTCACAGTTGTACTGAGCTGCATCCTCTGGAAAGACCTCAATGAGCAATAATATGTGCTCATTTTCCTCCCTCAGGAACTTACACTTAAACCCAGAAGACAGTGCCTGGGAGTTCTTATACCAGGATACATGAGGCTGAGGAATTCCTGTCACTTCCACGGAGAAACGTGCAGGTTTTCCAGCTTCAACAGACAGGGGCTCCATGTGCTTGATGATACGTGGAGGCTCAGGGACTAAATTAAATGAAGACTTATTAAACCAATTCAGTTTACTTTAACACAGTTTTACAGAAATGATATGGGCTTATAATACAATACAATAATACAATAGGGCTGGGCGTTGTATCACTTAATCTGAAAACAGGTGATTGAGATTTACTGCTAATCAAGGATCTGACTTTACTGACTAGATGTGCATTAGTAGGCGATACATCGCCCAGCATTATAATGCAAATGGAATGCACTGGTATACCATCGACTGAGAGTTATACACATGTATTCAAATTAAGTATTGTATATATATTTGGTAGTGTTGGCATTTAATTTGTTTTGAGGTCAGGTTGCATTCAATTGATCAAAAGTGACAGAAATTACTTTTCTGTAGTTACAATGTTTTTTTTTTGTTTTTTTGTTTTTAAGAGAGATCCTGTTCTTAACAACTTACTAACTATCATTGCATCCACAAAAGCATTAAGTAGTATAACTGTTTTTTCAATGTTTACTGCATTTCTGATTAAATAAATGCAAAAAAGATTACCAACCTCAAACCTTTGAACAGCAGCTTATGTAACAAATAAACTGAACATATATATGAGAGAGAGACAGGGAGAGAGAGAGAGATTTCCGAACTGTACACTCACTCTGGACATGCAGATTAACTGTGCTCCTGTTCTTTCCTGCAATGAAAGTGTATTCTCCAGCATCACTTCTGTAAGTTTCAGTGATTGTCAAGCGGTGTGTCTTTCTAACTGTCACATAGTTGAAGCGCTCATCAAAAGATGAAATTTCAACACCATTTTTAAGCCAGCGGCCTTCAATGTCATCCTCATTAACTTCAAATTCAAATGTAGCCCTCTGTTTCTCAACCACCTGGAAAGCATGAAAAAAAGAGAAAAAGGTATTCACTCCATGGTACACCGATAACATTTAACAAATGACTGTAATAAGATAAAAGATATTTACAGTTATGTCCTTCTCAGCAGGCTCAGAGATGTGGACATCCTTGCCTTCCACTACGAGGTTTGCCTTTGAAACGCTTGAACCAGCAACAACAGAGTATTCTCCAGCATCAGACATGCGCACTGTCTGTATCATCAAACGCTGCAGGAATTTTTCACTGGTGGATTTGAATCTAAAACAATGGGTAAGTTATGGACAGAGTTAAGGTCGAAAGTTTTGCAGCTGATGTACTGGCAATAAACAAATTAAAGAACACAGATGCAGCCAGATCATTTGACAATATGACAATCTGCCAAGAGCGTTGCTGGGTCAATCAGACCCAATGATAATTTGGTGCAGACAACTTGCCACAAGAAGTTAGCAAATCTTGGCCTTTAAGCATTAATTAAATCAAAATTTTGAGAGATTTAATTTATTGTTCAGCAAGTCTCGATATTTTAAGCCAACTGTAGTGAATATGATATAATACCAATTAAGAATGTTTTTTGTTTGTTTTAGAATTAACTGCAATGTACATTACATAAAAAATTAAGATATACCTGTCAGACATCTCAAGTTCCTGCCCATCCTTCATCCACATCACAGGGATGTTGGGTTCAGAGAGCTCGCATTCAAATATAGCCTTCTTCTTCTCAGTGACCTTGATATCTTTTATGTGCTTGGTAAATTCAATCACACGAGCTGGAAAACAGATTTTTGTTAACCAATCTATGAAGATATATAAAGGCAACTGTAAATATAACAACAAAACTTACCATCAACAAAGAGTTTTGCAGATGTTTCAGCAGCTCCAGCCACAAACTTGTAGTCTCCCCCATCCCCAAAGTGAACGTTTCGAATAGTGAGGGAGTGAGTGTATTGTTTACAGCGGGTTTGGCATCTATCACTGGACCGGATTTCTGCTCCATTCTTTAGCCATTTGTAGGTGATGCCTTCATAGTTGACAGTCACCTCAAATGTAACAGTGTCTTTTTCTTTAGCATTGATGTCTTGAAGCATGGATGTGATTACAATTGCTGAAAGATTTGAAAATGCTTTTGTGAATATAGATAGTTATTTTATTTTTCTTTTAAATTTACAGACAGCGTATTACTCACGTTTTACAGTTAGGTTTGCAGAAACTTTGTCATTTCCACACATAAATGTGTATTCTGAAGCATCCCCCTGACTGGCATTCATGACTTTCAGCTGGTGAAGTTTGCCTTGCACCACAATGGCAAACTTCTCACTCATCTCAACCTCAACTCCATTTTTCAGCCAGATCGATGGAACATTGAAATGAGAAACTTCACATTCAAACGTGGCCACATGGGTCTCTGGAACCTCAATGTTCTTCAAAGGTTTGGTGACTCTCAAATCTGAAAAAAGCCAAAACATATTAAGAATGCCAAATTTTACATTTAAAGTTAAAAAGTAAAAAAACCAAAAAAGTCAAAACACTTACATTCAACATGAAGATGTGCGCTGCACTGCAGATGCCCGACCACAGCAGTGTATTCACCTGCAGTGTGACCTTCAACACTCTGAATGATAAGTTTGTGGGCTTTCCTCTCAGACAGAATTTTAATATTTGAACTCGGCGTGAGCTCCTGATTATTGAACATCCACTGAACTGGAATGTCATCATGGGACAAACTCAGCTCAAATGAAGCAGTGGCCCCAAGCAGTGATGTCACATCCTTAGGTTTTTTCACAATTTTGATAGCTAAAAAGAGATTAAAGGGATTTGAAATGCATCTAACAAAAGCAGGTTTAACTTTGTACTTTGATATTTTAAAAACATAAAAACATACTTTCAACATTAAGTCGAGCATTAGCAGAGAGTTTTCCAAGTTTGAACCCATAGACTGATTCATCTTGGGTGTTACAGTTCTTGATCTTCAGGGTGTGAACAATGCCTTGGACAGTTATCTCAAATTTATCACTTGGATGAATCTCAACACCATTCTTGATCCACTGAGATCCTTTCACATCTAAATGGGTAAGTTCAATACTGAATACTGCCTCCTGGGTTTCAGTAACAGTTTGGTTCTTCATTGTCTTCCTGATTTTAACAGCTTGAATTTAAAAAAAAAGAAAGAAATTGCATATAAATAACGTATAAGAGATGAGAAAACATTATATACTATAAACTATTTTGTGACACACAATTTACCTTCAACCTTCAAGTTGCCAGATGTCTTAGAGTTCGCCACTTGGTAAGTATACTCTCCAACATCCTGTGGTCTGGTGATGACAATAACAAGTCGTCTGATAGCACCATTATTTTCACTCATGATATTATCGCTGAAGTCAACTGGGTGCCCATCTTTAAGCCATTTTCCTTCTGTAGTAGGATTAGCAACTTCGCACTCCAGCTCAGCAGTCTGGGATTCTGCTACAGTCACATCATGGAGTGGCCTGTTTATAGCACCACCTAGTGGAGAAATAAAAATAAAATGTCACAACGAGACACACTTCCCATGTTATTCATGGCAACCAAAATTCTTTGATTTAAAAAAAACAATGTGAATCTGTGCATACCTGATACAATAAGCCTTGCTCTAGATTCCTTCTCACCAGCCATAAACATGTATTCTCCTTCCTCATCCTTCATGGCATTCAAAACACTGAGGCTATAGTGTGTGCCTTTGCCCTCAATTTTATACTTTGGACCAGTCTTTAAAGGTTGACCCTTGAAAGTCCAAAGAGCATCAATTCCAGGATGAGATACCTCCACTTCAAAGGTGACATTCTGGGTCTCAGTGCAAACACAATCTTCCATGTGCTTCACAATAGATACAGCTATAAAACACAATGAACAATGCCATTGCAATAAATTTTTTAAAAACATTTAAAACAAGAAAATGAATATTATATACATATATGTATAATAAAACATTTTAAGTGATACTCACGTTGGACAGAAAGTTTACAGGTTGAGTCTACTTTGCCAGCAATCAGTTTATACTGTCCTTCATCTGATGCATAGGCCCTGTTAATAGCCAGTCTCTGTTTAGCTCCTTTGACAACCATCTGGACTCTGTCACTTGCTGTCACTAGCTTGTCATTGTGGAACCATTTCACTGAAGTTATATCAGTAGCAGAAATTTTAGCCTCAAGGACAGCTTTAGTGCCTTCCACTGTGGAAACATCCTTTAGTGGAGCCAAGAAGCCAATAGCTGTGTAAAAAAAATTAAATAAAAAGATAAATTAATGTTTGAGAACCCATTGAAAATTAATTTATAGTTAAAAAGGGGCTTACTTTGAACAGTTAGTTTTCCATTTGTAGAAATATCCTGTGCAGGAACAATAAATGAGTACATTCCTGCATCATCCTTACTGGCGTCCTCAATGAGAAGCTTATGGGTGACTTTGTCGATGACAATGTGAATCTTATCGGAAGCAGAAATGGCTTGGCCATTCTTCATCCATGAGCCCTCAACATTTTCCTGAGAGAATCGCACTTCAAGCTGTGCAATATCACCCTCACAGATTGTCAGGTCAGAAAGACCTTGCATCAGAGTCACCGGGCGCACTAGAGTAAAGAAAAAAAAGCTGAAATGAGTTTTGCGAGAAGAAATGGTAGCCTAAAAATACTTTTAAATACATTAATCTTGGATGTCTCATACTCACGTTTCATCTTTAGGGAGGCACTTGTCTTAAGATCTCCCACTTTAAAAGTGTATTTTCCCTGGTCCTCCTTTTTAACATCTTTCACAGAAAGACTTTGACGACCACGACGTGCAGACACAACATATTTGAGGCTAGGAGTGATTTCTTTGTTCTCAAAATACCAGGTGCCTTCAGCATCCTCACGGGACAAAACACACTCAAACTCTCCAGAGTATGTCTCAGGTACTTCCGTATTCTCAAGATTTTTTACAATTTCAAGTGGTGCACCTGTGTGATAAAATAAAATAAAATTGTTCATTTGAAAAAAATAATTATCTGCACAAATTTTAAACACTTAAACTGTGTTGCACTAACCTTCAACATAAAGTGAGGCACTGGTTCTAATGTGGTCATCGTCAACAACCACACAACTGTACTCTGCTTCGTCATTCATAGAAATAATCAACACTGACAGGAAGTGCACCTTTCTGTCAGAGTGCATTCTGTATTTGTCACCCGAGAAAATTTCTGCATTGTTCTTCATCCATTTGACCTTTACAAATGGCTCATTTGTCTCACATTCAAAGGTCACCATGGTGTCCTTCTCTTTAGCATTCTGATCTTCTAGAAGTTGCGTGAATGAGACAACTTGTTTGCCTAAAAGAAAAACCAAAAACAATTACTGAAGATTACATTCACTATTTATGGGATTGGTAACATGCAAACAATAACTTGGTAAAATGTTTTACCTTGAACTAATAGGAAAGCGTGGCTTGAGGTCTCTCCAGCAATATTCATGGCTTTAATCATTATACTTGCTGAATCCTCAGCTAAGACATTTGTGATCACTAATTCACAGACATGGTCTTCTGGCCAGTACCAGTAAACTCGGTCTGACTTCTCCAGCAAGACACCATTCTTGAACCACTGACACTCTGGATCTGGTTTACCGGTAACTCTGCAGCGGAAGTGTACTTCATCTCCCAGGCAAACTGTCTGGCTCTGGATGCGTTCTATGATCTTAGGAGCCTCCATGCTTGGAGAGAGCACGATTTTCTCTGGTTTGAATTTGGGAATGGTGAGTTTACCCTCCTCTTCTTTCTTCTTCTCAGCCTCAGGGCCTAGTTCTTTTGTGTGATGAAGAAGTTCTTCTTTCCTCTTCTTCAGCATATCCTCATAGGTTTCATTCTTCTTGCGGGACTTCAGTTCTACGGCAGTTATTGCTTCATAGTAGCCCTCCTGGGTTCTACGCTTAAATTTGCTTCTTAGCTCCTCTGTTTCTTCTGTTAGTTTCTCATGGATTACTCTCTCAGTTTTCCTCAGCTTAACCACCTCCTTAGGTTCTTTAAAGGTTTCAGATGGTTTCTCGGTTTTGACAACCTCAAACGAGACTCTACCATGCTCTTGTGTCGGTACAGGAGCAGAAGCCTTAATCTCAGGAGCACGACGCAAGATTGACCTGAAGTCCTCCTTCTGCTGAATCTCAAATTTTACAAGATGCTCAGTAACACCTTCAGGGTTTTCAGCCGAAACTTTAACTTCTCCTGAATCATAGGGCTTGGCATCTACAATTTCCAAGTAGTGAATACCATCAAAGTGAAGTCTGAACCTTTTACTCTTGCGGATGAGCAGTCCATTAAGGTACCAGTTAACTTTTGGGGTAGGGTAGCCAGTCACTCTACAGCGGAATTTAGCTGATTCTCCCTCCCTAACTCTTACTGGCTCTGGAAGTAACACAATCTCTGGCTTAGTCTTTTCAAGATTGTCATCCCCAGTAACTCCCGAGGGGCCACCCTCATGTGCAATACGTTCCATTTCATCTATTCTTTGTCCTCGCCTTCCCTCTGGCAACTGAGATTCCTCAACAAGGCTTTTTTCATCTTTAACAATTAGTGTAGCAGAGGTCTGGTCAACTCCAAATTTGTTGGTGGCTCTGCAAGTAATGACACCACTATCTCTGGAATAAGCAGCTTCATAGTCAAGACTGCAATAGCCAAACTCATTGACCATGCGTAGTCTGTTAGCAGCTGCCAATGGCTTGCCATCATGCAGCCACTCAACAATCATGGTCGGGTCACCAATAGGAGTCAGTCTGCACTCAAAGTGCGCAGGTCCAAATCGCTTCAGCCTGACTGAGGTAAGCTTCTTTTTGAAATGAGGCTTCTGTTGCTTCTCCTTATCATAAAGGTCACCGTCTTCCCATTGTTCCTGACCATAGCGAAGATGCAATGGCTCTAACTCTGGTGCAGCAATTTCCTTGGCCTTGTAAGTTCCCTTGGGAATGACAAGCTTTTTCTCAGGCTGAGGCATTACTGCATCCACCTCAATGTTAACTTTGCAGCGTGTGGTATCTCTACCAGCTTTGTTAATAGCAGTAGCAGTGTACCATGCGCTATCAGATCCTGTACTTGATGGTATCCTGAAATGAGCTTCACCTTTACCACCCTCAATCCTAATAAACAAGTGAATTCAGTTAATTGTCATGCAGAAATTTATTTTTAACAGCATATAAAGTCACAGGAAGTCAACATTTTATCATTTACTTACATCTGTATATCTTTAGGTCTGAAAACTTACCTAATATGTGGGTGTTTATGTGGGGAGATTATGTCACTGTTCTTCAGCCAAACAATGTCAGGAAGGGGATTGCCAATAGCTTTAACAGCTAGCTCAACCAAAGTACCCTCTTTAACGTTGATGTTTCTTAGCTTTTCCACAAATTGTGGTCTCACCAAGTTTTCCTTGGCTAAAAATGACAAAAATGTAAAATTGAAGAGTGCAATTGAAATTGAAAATGCAGTTAGAATGCAGTTGGCCTGAAGTGACTGTTGAAACTGTATTGTATGTAGCATTGTACCTTCAACAGTGAGAGTCATAGATACAGTTGTCTTTCCAGCTCTGTTCTGAGCAACAACTGTCCACTCTCCGGAGTCATGAGGCATGGCAGGAACCACAATCATGGACTGAGTACCATCCTCCTTTACCACAATCTTGTGCGTGTAGTCATTGACCACTTGTTGTCCTGTAATGGAAAAGTTCATTTGTCATGCCATGGAAAGAAAATTATTTCCATTGTTTTAAAACCTCCTAAGCAACTGGGATATGCAGATCACTAACCATTATGGAACCAGTAAGTTTCAGGCATGGGTCTCCCAACTACTTTCAGATCAAATCTTGCTGTCTGTCCCTCAGAGCACTTGAAGGATGATGGCTTCTGTACAAACACAGGCTTGTAGAGTCTTTCAAGCTGGGCCTCGTCTGTCTCATCAAGTCTACGAGCTGGTGATTGACTTGTGGAGCGTGGTGAAGTGGACCTGAAAAATTAATTTTTGATATCTTGATCTGGTATGTACTCTTATTCTAAAATAATGTAATTTGCTGTAGTGATATTACAAACTATGTGATTTTCTTATATTGGGAAGTCAAAACTTACCTTATTCTTTGAACTGCCCCTGGCTGAGGAAGCTGTGCTTGGGCTACACCAGTGGGCTCCACATACAGTTTTCCAGAGCTGACAGCATTACCCTTTATGTTACTGACCAAAGCAGTGTATACACCCTCATCTTCTGACAGCACCGTTGGAAGGCGCAGACTAGCTCTACCATCCTGCAGAACCTCCATGTGATAACGACCTCCATGTGTGATACGCTTGCCATCTTTGTACCAGACAATCTATAGCACAGATAACACAACAGTTAGTTCCAGTCCTCTATTGTGAAAGGGCAAGGATTGATGACATTTAGTATAATAGCAGTTTTGCATGTAATGTTACTTAAACATTACAACTTTTTAATAAACATAGAATATGTTTAAACATAACAATTTAATATTACCTTAGGGAGAGGGGTTCCTGTCATCCTGCAATGAAATGTTGCACTCATTCCCTCACGGAGTTTGTAGCTTTTGACTGGAGTATTGAAGACCGGATAAATAGCATCATGTTCTGAAACACTCATATCGAGCTGCTCCCCATCCTCAGTCACCAGCTCCTGGTAAGTAATCTTGAGCAGGCAGAACTCAATTTCTTGGATGAATCTCTGCTCCAAGTTAGATATTTGCAAGTCCTATAAAAAAAAACATTTTATGATTCATTATCACACTTTGTGAATTCAAAAGTTGGTTTTCAGTATTTTAAAATAGGGTTTAGGAGCTTAAAACCTTTCATACCTGCTCTGAAATGAAGGATTGCATCATCTGGGTTTGTTGAGCCATCCTCCTCTGCATGAGCATCTGCTCTTTCTCTGTTACAGTCTCAAAAACAGCAGGTATGTCAGCCACCTTTGGCTCCGGTATAATAGTAGTCACTTTTGTCTTGAATGTCTCTTCCTGTTTCTTTATATAACCCTCATAGGCCTCTGTAAAATGAAGAAAACACTGTTAACATGTAAACTAACATACTATTGCCATTTATAATAAAGTCACCCAGAAAACTAACCTTCATCAAGTAACATTACTGAAGCAGAAATCTCTCCAAGTGGATTCCTAGCAAAGATGGTGTACTCTCCTGCATCATCAGCAAATGTCATGGAGATCTCAAGCTTGCATGCCCCTGAGTCCTTATTGTAGGCTACCCTGTACCTAGAGGATGCATTAGTATATTTCATATTAACATATTTGCATGACAGAAACTGAATTAAAGCAGAAGAAAATAGTTTTTTATTCCTTCACAATAGATATAAAACCTGTACACAATATAATTTGTTTGTTGACTTATTTATTCTAAACAGGTCTGAGAACTCACAGAAATTAGAAAGTATGATTAAAAATGTGTTACACAAAATTCACAGTACATGATAAAACATACCTATATCCAGTAGTAAGAGGAATTCCACTCTTTTTCCAGTAAATATGAGGCTTGGGGCTTCCTCCAACTTGGCACTCAAAGACTATGCTGTCTCCCTCCACAAGCTTCTGTACTGTGGGTTTCTTCACAAAGAATGGGGCAACACCTGCTCCAGCCTCCACAGATTCAGAGATGCCACTTATTTCAGACATGGTCTCTTCTTTGCCTTCAACTCTAACCCTGTTTTTAAACACCAAGGATTCAGATTACAAACATTAATCCATTTTAATATAGTATTATACCACAAATAATTCCATTAACTTACTGTCTTTCCTGAGCAGACATATCAATTTGTTGAGAGACAGCAGAAAAATCCTCTCTGCTTTCAATTTCTTCTGACACTGAAGATGAAAAATGAACTGTAAAAATCAGTTTGCAATTACACAGATCATATTAAGACAAGTCATAATTTATTATCTGTTACCTTTAACAAGCAGGAAGCATGAGGTGCTGATAGTTCCAGCCTCACTGGTAGCAGTGCAAGTGAAGCGGCCACTATCTTCAGCAAAGGCCTCACGGATCACCAAGCGGGCATAGCTGTTGTCATAAGTGATCTGGAAGTCAATTGAGTTTTCAATTCTGTAATCCTCTCTGAACCACATAATGGCTGGGGTGGGGTGGCCTGAAATTTGGCACCCCAGAGTGACAGACTCTCCCTCGGTGACAGTCACATTCTTCAAACCCTAGACAAAGTGAAAGCATAATTTTAAATAGTAAATAAATAAACTTACAAGATATCTGACACATATTAAAATATCTCAGATTAAAGGTGTATTCTTTAATTTACACTAGCCAAAATAATAGCAGTGTTGGACTAATAATTTCATGTGTACAAAATATTTAAATGAGGAGTACTCATTTACTTACAGCCACAATAGTGGGCGGCATCACTTGCTCTTTAGTAAGGGATGGGATTGCTGCAGTCTCAACAATCTGGATTGCAAAAAGAAACAATCAAATGTAAGTTGTTGTTTTCTTGCAGCTTATTTTGCAGTTTTTAACAGTTATATGACACAATGATTTATGAGTAAATGGGAAATAATAGTCTTAATCTCAGTCACGTAGACAAAATTTCCATTGGACAAAAAACAAAACGAGCACACATTCCAGCATTACAAAAAGCCTCATGTGTATCATACAGATATTTCCCAATACATTTTTTAATAACAGCTTTTTAATTTTGCAGTTTGTAACAGTTATATGACCCCATGATTCATGGGTAAACAAATAAAAAAGTGGTGAAAAAGAAAGATACCAGGTGAGATCTGTACAGAACAGCTTGTGCTTACAATGGACAAAAAGCAGGGGGCGATATTGTAACTAGATTCATTTCATAGTAATTCAGTCAGATTACCTAGATGAATCTACACAAAAAAAATGTATGTTCCAACCAACATAAGATTGTGTAATGCCCCTCAAAATGTGTAAACATCCACAACTACCATCAACTATTCTATTATAATAAAAATATATATTGAAACCTAAATTGTAATTTATCAATATATATAGTAGCCTAATATTAATAATAATAATAATAATAATGAATTACGTAGACTAATATTAGGTTGAATCCTACTATTACCATCAAAGAATATTTAGTTTGTACACTGGTAAAATAGTTTCATGCCAGGCAAACAGTGGCCGATTCTTGGCACCCTTATTTTATCATTCTATTATAAGACCTTCACATGACACAAGCTAACTCTAGAGCTCAGCATCTGTGCACATCCATCACAGTCAGCTAAAATACACCAGTCTCACTTTTACCTTCTATTCTTTTATTGACAAAACTGGAGATTTCCACTGTTGCAGGCTAAAAGAGGTGAAACGTCAAGAAAAGGTACATGCAATAGTTTATCTATTGAGGGACCAACCTGTTTGCATGTCATTTTTATGTCTACCTCTAATCAGGAGATTCAAAACAAAGACCAATTAAATACTGTGAGTACTAAATCTTTCCAGAAAAAGCAACTAATCTAGCTTCTAGAATCCCCTCTTTCATTTATACCCTCAGTCTACATATACTGTAGGTATGGAAATCTGTCTTACCAAGAAACAAAACCACAGTAGGCATACACATTTATCTCACTTCAAATGCAATAAGCTGTAATTAAAATCATGAATACAGAATGAATACGATCTGTGGTGATGCACACCACAACAAGATAGGTTCATAGCAGATCTGATGTCTTTTGTGATGGAATTAGTTAACAGTATAGTTACATGTATAGCTTTAAAAAATTGTTTCTACGTCTAGTGTATTTAGGTTCATATTTATGTTTACATTTATTTATGTAACACTGTGTTCCTGCGAGACACGACATTTTGTTCCACTGTATGTCCACACATGTAGTGGAATGACAATAAAGCTTGACTTGACTACATGCAAAATGAGCTGTGGCTATTTAAGGTGTGACAATGAGGTGTGAAACCAACCATTCCTGGCACCACTGGCTCAGATGTGGTTTCATTTACACTTCAGGTTAACAGTAGTCTCATTAAATTGTGTGTGGTCTCCTTTTTATCTCAATCTGCTTGCAGTAGAAGACAAATGATCTGAAATAGCTTTGAATGATCTTTTGTCAGTGGCCACACACAATGAAATAGTGTCATTTTTTTGTTTTTTTTACATTTCTATTCAATGCATTTTTAAAATGTACTTAAAACTTCAAGTATTTAATATTTTTCCTGTCACATTATCACAAAGACAAAATGCCACAAATGTACCCACTAGAGGTCATAGTTGCAAAAATAGACTTACTTCCTTGACAGCGACTTCACCAGCTTGTTGCTGCATAGCAAAAGAACCTTCCCATTGCTGCTCCTTGTGGATAAATGTAGAGGAGGTCTGGACATACGAGGCCCCAGTAGTCATGCTGGTATAACTGGATTCTCCTACGTAGCCCTCCTGCTTCCATGGAGGCAGTACATCCGCAGCCTGTGTGACTTGTTTAGTCAATGTAGCCACGGGGGACTTGACTGGTCTGATAGGGGACACTGACAGTCTTGAAGGAGAAGCAGACCTAAAAATAAGACATAGGGGTGCAAAATAGAATTAACAAATGCTACATAAGAAAGATGTTAAAGTTAGGTTAACATCGGTTACAGAGAACACAAATTCTTTACATCATCATCAGACTTATTTTTTAATTAGTATGGAAAAAATTGCTTGTCACTATTTCATTTATTTGAAGTTTGTGCACTCATACAAGGTTTAGAATTTGTAAAGGTATCTAATAAGAAGCAGTAATTATGTTGAAAATATTCTTCACCTGTGAGGTGTGTGAATGGGGGCTTTAACAGGCCTCACAGGGGAGGGTGACTGATGGCGTGTAGCTGCGACCTTTGACACTCCTGTTGGTGGGGTTGGGGATTTGGAGGTAGGCTTAGGAGGCACACGAGGTGGTGCCTTGTGAGCCAAATCACCATCCTCTATTTGCATTTCCATCATGGCTGCGGATTCAAAAGAGGCCTCCATTCTCTGTGAAGGACATTAATTTTGAGTTAACATGTTCATTGGCAGATAGCTTTAGGTGTGACTTTGTCAGGATGTTACCTACCTTTTCAACTCTAGCCTGACGAGTTTGTGAAATCTGAGAAGTTGAAACAAAAGTCTTGGTCTTCTTTGCAGGCACTGCAACCTCCTCACCTGAAATGCAAAAAAATCAATTAATTATCAGACGTTCTGTATATCATAAGTATAAAGTTAATTTATTTATTTTGGAAATCAAATCAAACCTTGAACCAGAAGTTCAGCTGTAGAGGTAGTACGTCCACTGCTGTTAGAAGCACTGACAGAATACGTTCCAGAATCTTCTGGGAAGGCCTCAGCAATCAACAAACTGTAAAGGTCTCCATCTTGAACAATCTGAAAGTCAGCAGAGCTCTGAATCTCAGCTCCCTCTCTGTAGAACTTCACCACAGGTGTAGGGATTCCTGTAACTCGAACATCTAGTCTCACTTGGCTTCCTTGTGTAACAGTCACACTCTGTAGTCTTTGAATGAAGTTTGGTGGCGCAGTTTCCGCTATGAGAGGTACAAAAAAATGTTTGTTTGGAATCAAAGTAAATGACAGAAAGGTACTCAGCTGTTTCTATGACTGCTTACCTGTAACCAGCAGTTCAGCAGTGCTAGTGGCTTGTCCAGCGCCATTGGTGGCTCTCACAGAAAATCTTCCACTGTGTGCGGCTGTCACAGCGGGGATCATCAGAACAGCGCGGCCATCGCTGAACGAGATCTGAGCGCCGGGCAGAGCGGCAGCAGTAAGAACCTGGCCATCACGAAACCAGCTCACCTCTGGAACTGGATTACCTTTGGAAAAATAGGGGATGAAATTAATTTAAAATCAATTTTTCCCAATCTTTTTGTCACCCCCTCAGTCCAATTAGTAAAGCTCTTCTATCCTTACCACTAGCTTGAGCCTCGAACGTTGCGGCACTACCCTCAAGTGCCACAACGCTCTGAAGCGGCTGTGTAAATGTTGGAGCTTGTGTTGACATGGTAGAAGGCACCCTAGGAAAAAAAGTATTGAATACCACATTACAGCCAGATAATTGCTTAATGCCAACTGAATCAATTATACATACAACAGCAGTACAGTGTAAGTTACTTGACAAACTAGGTGGGTTATTTTTAGCCAACACCCCCTGCCCCCACCTGCACCTGGCCATCAGCAGCCTGTCATTTGTGAGAACTGTGAACGGTGGAGCTGTTGAGTGTCAGGTCAAGCACCCAATTGAATATGCTAGAAATGTGTGAACAGCATCTGTGAGCTGTAAGATAAGGCTATGAAACACCTAAACAGATAAGTAAAAATCTGATCTCCAAGATATTTCAACAGTAATAATAGGAAATGCGTAGCTGCTGTTTCAAATGATTATTGGGTGACAAAAAACACTCCTCAACTTGGGAGCCACAGATGAAGCCCCCCAAAGCTAATCTAAATCAAATAATTCAGTAGCAAAATTTGCACTAGAAGTGGTGCTATAAATGAATGAAATCAATATAGTTGGAAACATGCATACATTATGTAATTTATTAAGATTACATATTACCTGATTAATAAATAAATGAAAGTATAAAGCTTTGCTTGTTATAATAAAACAACAGTGTTATGTCATCAAATCTTAGGTTTAGGCTATCCAAAATGGCTTGCGAATGAGCATCTTCACATAAAGACAAGTGCTTCACTCCAGAAGTTTAACTATTCATAATGGTCTTAATCTCAATGACACAGATGGAATTTCCAGTAGACAAAAACAAACCAGCATATATACCATCAATTCAAAAGGCCTCATGTGTGTATCATCCAGATATTTCCCATACATAATGCAAAATAATTATGTACTGTATATACTGTTTTATCTCATATAAAAAAGAAAACAAGACAATTAAATAATTAAAGACATCACTACCTAACTGCTTAATACAAAGAAAGAAAGAAAGACAAAGAATTTACTCAGTATTGCCATCTGCGTGTTTAGACATATGGAAAAAAACAACAGGTGAGAGTGGACAAGCATTGCCCATAACATGACTTAAAGGAACAGAATCAAACCATTTATGTAATAAATATCTATAATAGTCAAAAATGGCAATACAAACTTGATTCTGACTAAATGGCATCATGTGTGAAGGCTGATATTCACTATGACAGAAATGGCAGTCTCCAAAAATAATCTGTCTCTTGTTTGATTGACAGACACCATGTGGCACATAGCTGGAGGTGCAACTGATATCTCTGCTGCTGATTCCCTTAAAAAGACATCATGGCCCAGCTGGGTCAACACTCTAATGCTATCACAGGCTATTCTTGGCTATTCTGAAATCATAGCACCATTTAATAACCTTGAGCATTATTATGTTTTATAAATTTCTTGAAAAGTAACTGGCTATCTCATACTTGTAAAGCCTCAATTAAATAGCACATTGCAAGCAACAACACTTTTATTTTGCTTTAAAAGGTGTGCAAGCATGTATCATTGTAGCTTATAAAAAGACTGGCTTTAATGACTGTGTTCTACAGAGTAAATGCCACTTACTTGTATCACAAGGTTGCCTACACTTGATGGGACTGTGCCCAGGTGTCTAGCGCCTCAGCAACAATCCTCTTATCCAAAATGTTTCCAGAAAATCCAAGGTGAGAACGGTTGGGCCCCGTTATAACCCAAAAAACAAAACTACACAGGATCTAGACCGTGTAGTTTTGCTTTTCCCTTGCAATCCCTACACCCGAGGCAAGGCTGGGAATGCTCCAACTGCTCAGAACTGCTAACATAGTTGTTTTAGTTTATATACCTCGAGCCTAGTCTGCATCATCATTAATAAGCCACTCCCAATTGGTCTCTCTGTGCAAAGCACCATGGGAAAGCGATGCATTTTATGCAACTTCACACCTGTTACTCAGTGGTCCCCCTCCGTGAGGTTAATGCAAGCTTGATATACCTCTCACTCTGAAGTTTCTTCACCACATTGAGTTTGTGGATTCATTGTTCATGCAAGTAAATGATTATGCTCATGCACCATTCAATGACATGGAATGCTGGGAACTCTTATGGCAGGCATTAACCTGTTGATGACCAAAAGGAGAGACTGGCTGTCCCTGTCACTCAAAGGCAAAGGCAAGGCAACCCCCACTGTAAGGGACGGATATACTGGTTACAGAATGTTTGCTAACTTGCCTATTTTTGACATTTGTTACAATTTTCTAAATTTGAGAGAATCTTGATAAGCAAATCATAACTCACATTTTGTTTAAATGCTTTTGTTAGTTCACATGTTTGTTTAAATAAAATAAAGTATATTTCAGATAAAAGAAATGCACTGCTTTTGCAACAACAAGTGTGTGTAGTCACGGTTTGAGGTGTAAAAGTCAAAACCACATAAAGCTTCTAAAAGCATTTTTACTCACACTCATTATAAAAGATTTTATGTCCTCAGGTCCAAAACAGTGGCTTTTTAGCTTAGCATGTTAATGCTATTCTGGAACAGAATAGCAAGAACATTTTTTAATTTACATAAATGAATCCTTTCTGACTCTAATGGCATG
Source organism: Enteromius afrohamiltoni (assembly GCA_034779775.1). Taxonomy (NCBI): domain Eukaryota; kingdom Metazoa; phylum Chordata; class Actinopteri; order Cypriniformes; family Cyprinidae; genus Enteromius; species Enteromius afrohamiltoni. Next base: position 18,244,343 of record JAUYWG010000042.1, read on the forward strand.
TCTTTACAATAAGAATGACCGTTGTTCTAAAATTAGCTCATTACGATAGGGTAAATAAGCATATACAGAAAGCAGTACAGCCTGACCTGGCATCTATAGTCCATGGTAGTGAAATATTGCTAGAAAAATTATCCATTCATCATTGTTAAACCTTAAACATGAATTAACCTAATTATATTAAAAAGCTTGGTGATTAGGTTTGGAATACAATGAAAACTGAAAGCATTAGCCTCGAAATGAGCTTGCAGGAGCATAAGAATTGACCATACATGCTAATGTACGCCTATGATGACCATTTAATCACAATCACATTACAAGCTAAAACAAGAGACTCCCTCTCAAACATCAATATATATTGATAACTGTTTTCATACTTTTTTCCATTTACCAGATTTTTGCAAAAGGTGAGCATCTTAGAATTCAGCATCTTGGGCTCTCAATCGGTACTGACATTTTGTGGAAATATTTTGGTTCTAAAACTGAAGAAATTAAACATGTTAAAATCATGTGTTTAAAATTATTTCAATTTAATGTAAACCAAATATAT
>JAUYWG010000042.1:18253169-18267209 GCA_034779775.1 Enteromius afrohamiltoni
GCTGGTGTGTTTTATTGTACAGTGTTCATGACAGATAACAAAAAAACTCTATTCACATATTTGAAAGATATTTTGTGTTAAGAATTCCAAACATTCCTGATATAAGCTCCCTAAAAGCCAATCAGAGAACAATTCCTCTTCATTCATTAGATTTATATATGCATGGATCCTATGCCATCATACAGACTCCTGCTTTTGGCAGGTACTGCTAAGAGGTTACAGGATATTAAAAGCCAGTTCATTGCAAAGGTTTTCAGAATGACAGCACCAGCTCATACCTCTTCTAATAATGCTATGTCTCTGAAGCAGTTCATTCATGTTGTCTGCAGTGGTCGATCTCTGGCTAACTCTTTGAAAGTCTTCAGCTTCATCTATCCCGATGGCAAACTGTAAAAAAAAAAAAAAAAAAAAAAAAAAAAAAAAAAAGTTTTAAAGCAGCTGAAAAAAGTGAAAACATTTCAAATCAAAATGGCTAGATGAATATATTAAACTAAATCTTACAAAGGCTGAATTTATTTGATCAAAAATACATCTAAAAACACTAATATTGTAAAATAATAACACAATTGAGTTGAATTAAAACATAATTCCTGTCATAGCAAAGCAGTATTTTCAAGATCCTTCAGAAATCATTGGTGGTTTGTTGGCTTAAGAAAACATTTGTGTTATTATAAATGCTGAAAACAGTTAGGTTGTTTAAAATATTTATGGAAACTGTGGAAACTTGTCTTTAAGGATTCTAAAAAGAAGAGCATTTATCTGCACATTTTGATCAATTTAATGCATCAATAATAATAAAAGAATTGCAAAGATATATATATATATATAGAGAGAGACCCCAAACATTTCAAGGGTAGTGCAAATATTTTCAAAATAAAAACATAATATCAAAATGAAAGGTATATGTGAATTGTATGAGAATTTGTATGCAACTACAAACTCCTTCTGTGTAAGTTGATATCTGATAAAGATGGATATCTGAGATCTGGTATGTTACATTTCTTTCAACATCTGCTTGGAAACACTATGTGTACTCTGCATAAACAGATTCTGGTGAATGACAATCTTGTTACATAAATGGCAGCAGCAACCTTCGGCAGATGAATGCAATGAATGCAGCTGACTATGTACATCATCATCAGGGTAATTTGTAGGAAGCATGTCTGTTGAAATGTTATCAGCAAAACAAATATTGTTCTGAAACATGCTCTTGCTTGAGTTTATTTGCACAACCACCATTTTCTGCCGCTGTCAAAACAACAGCATGTGACCGTGATGATGAATCATCTTCTTTTATCTAGAATATCTAACCGAAGCAGATATCAAAGTAATGTGACTAAATAGCTTTAGAATGCTGAAGATAAACAAAAAAAAAGAAAAATACACAACATTGCACGTTCAGTCAGTATCAAATGGCACCATTTTTCCCAACTTTAAAGCTGTAAAAACAAAAACCATTCATTGTACTTCTAAACAAAAACATTGTACAGTACACAGTGTCCCACACTCCCTGTAGCACGTCTAACCATCAGGGACAGATCTTTTTCTGCCTATTTAAATAGTTTTTAAAAGCAACTGGTTATGAAAATAATCGTGTCATGCTTGGAAAATGTAGCAACATTTAAACAATGGTCTTTTAAAGTTAGAAAAATGCACTGCTCTTATGTACAGCAGCCTCTGTGTAAACACCTTAAACACTTTTACCTTTTCATTTTAAGAAAATTAAAGCAAAACATATCACTAACAAACCAATACATTTACATTTCAATGAGAGAAATCTAGTCTTAGGAATTAGGATTTGACCAACAGGAACCTGCTAGCATTTTGTGGGAACAGTGTGCTGCTGCCTTTGTTTAGCATTGTATTGCTCAAGTTAAACAGTAGCAGCTAAAGTACAGTATTGGGACACTTTCTTGTTAATGTGACGGACTACACTTTCAGCTGACCATCAGTTGCATTTTGATTATTTAGGGATGTAACAATTACGTTAACCACAAACCGGTTGAAAACCAATTCAAATGTGAATCGGTTGAGATGCTAAACAAATCGAGATTCAGTTAAGGATAGGAGCTTATATGGATGCATGTCTGAGGGGAACTTACTGTCTTTAGAAAAGTTTAGATGGTTTAGATTTTTTCATTTCATCTTTCCTCTGTATAATAATATTGAAGTTCATTAGTGCATTAGTGCTTTGTTTAAAGCACTAGCTTTTTGTTTAAAGGTCTCATTCTGCTCGTTTCTGTTTGATGCATATGTTTAATATACAGTTTCACAAAACTGAAGTCAGACAGTATATAAAGTATAATTTAGATTAAACTTCTTTAGATTAAACTGCTCATGTTGCATGTATGCAGCATCTTTGTTTGCGTCTGATTACAGATTATGGTATGCTATGGTTGCCTATAATTTTAAATTGAAAGAGCACAGCCAAAGCCATATGAAGAAATTTATTTGTCTTTGTGTTACTTGATTTGGATCTTTTTTTTATTTCAATTGTTATTTACATTTTTATTTTGTTATTTAGCAGATGTTTTTATCCAAAGTTACTTACAAATGAGGACAATTGAAGCTATTAAAACCAACGAAAGAGTAATAATATGCAAGTGCTGTTTAAGCTAAAGCTAGTCCCAGACTAAATTGCATGTTTGAGCTATTTCAGATGAAAAAATCTTGCTCTGACATACCTTAAAACAGGTCAGTATCATTGTTCTGTGTTAAGATGCACACCTGTAATATTTTCTTATAAGGTATTTTTGTAAAAATTGCTTAAATATCTTAATTTAACTAATGCCTAGTCCTGGCTTAAGCTAAGCCCTGTTTGTGAAACCACAGTGTTATATTTTAATTTCACAAAGAAACGTGCAGCATTTTGTCCCAGCAAGGACACATTTAATTTAACATTTAATGCCATTTATAAAAAAAAAAAAAAAATTAAAAATTAACAAATTGTGAAACAAATTGAGAATCGAATCAAATCGTGAGTTCAGTGAAACACAGTTTCACAACCAATTCGTACATATTGGTACAAAGTGGAAAATCGTGCAAATTCATATGACCCCACTTGATTTTGTACGATTTGACTAAACCCCAATGATGGGTAGGTTTAGATGAAGTCAAATGGGATTCCTCACAGTAAGTAATTAAACAACAAGTGCAAAAGTCTCTAAGGGCTTAAAATACTTCAGCGGGATCTAGCAGGAAAGCACATTACCTCCAGAGCACACTCAAAAAAATGGCACGCCAAGATCAGGAGTGATCTCCTCTTTTCCAGGTGGGCCACCAGTGTTTTCCATGCTTCGCTGAGAGAGACAGCCATGGCCTCATAAACCAGCTCCTCTCCTTCCTTCTGAGCTGCTGTTTTATCAGCCTCCTCCAGCAAAGCCCACACACCTCCTTCATTTCTCTGTGTGAAATTGATATTCAATTTTTAGACATAACACATTGCCCTGGCCTAGTGTGTAAGTGTGCACAGATCTTACTTTGATTTAAACGCCAAACAAAAAGCAGCCCCCGAGCTGATTAGACACGTGGGCAGATACACATTAGTACATGATGAAATGTTTGGTAACGTGCAATACGTTTTCACTGTGGTAGATTTTGTTCTGATTAAAGGCTGTACTCTTCATTCTGAGCCTGTAGTTACTTTTGGTTAGATAGTGGCTCTGATGTTTTTACATTTCCAAATATAGCGCGGAAATGCTTCTGTAGTATATAATTGTATGTTCAGATCAATATTTTGAAGACAGTTCAAAGAAGCAAGGAACTCTCCTTGTAAGGTCTGAAAGCATCGCTTTGTGGCATATGTCTGATGTAATGCCAGCTATTTGGATCTGGCAATATAAACATGCACAAAATGTCTCAAGAAACTGTAGACAAAATGTTTAACATCTGTTATTAATTTCTATTCATTAAATATTTATTTATAACGTTACCCTACAATTCAACATCAAAACATTCATGATGAATGGAATCATCCAACTGAACGCAGCAGATTTACAAAAATTGTATTTCAAAGGCTCAAATGAAACGTTGAAGAACCTTGAAGTTGGTGGGCCTTTAACAGATATTAAAGTTCAGAAGCTATAATCATGCCTCCAACAACAGCACCAAAAACATCTGTGAAAATCACATGAATCATCTCCTTATGGTTCTGTAAGAAGAATACGGTGCCTAAGAAAAAGCATAGACAACTATAGACGGTTTCAACAACATATCCCAGTAAAATCAACAGTTAAGTCCTTCTAGAGTATTTTTTATTGATAACAAGCAGAATATGTTCACTGCGTAAATAAGACGGATTTATTAAAAACGCAAACTTATTCTCTGCCAGCAGGAGGTGCTTGAAGCACGAAACAAGAGCAGCTCTGAGCTTATAAACGTTGCCTTACACGCAGGATGAAATTAAATTAACTTTACATTTTCTAAAGACAATCTTCCTTCAGAAATACTGTGAAATTATTTTAATTTGCTGATTCTGTGTTAAAAAACATTGAAAAAACTTGTTGTATTTGTCTACAAATTCTGAGTATTTAAAAAAAAGCTGTATAAACTACTACTCTGCATACAACTATTGGGCTTTAAAACATTTTTTTGCATTGGTACAGTAGAGATTACCTTAAGTTTAGCAAGGAGCTGCTCATGTTCCTCCAGAAGTTTTTTGGTCTCATCCTGGTTGTTTCCAATCTCCAGAAGGTTGGGTTGTGCTTCTGTCAGTTGTAGATGCACCAGTTCGCCACACTTAAAAGCAGACACACACACACGCAATACAAACACCCGAGAACATGTTAATGTATAGCTGTGCTTCTGTACATTCACCTCTTGCATCCACATGGCCTCATGTGCATTTCACAGACTGTAAACAAGACTAAGAGAAGGTCCTCGGCTGGCCCCTGGCCAAAGAGCACTTTGATTTCAATTTTACGCCCCCTCAGGGAATTCTCATCCGATCAACTGCAAGTCCCAGTGCAAACTTTGGCATGTAAATTGTGCTGATCTTAAAATTGCACTAAATTTGCAACAGCAGGGAGGGCCATTCTGACGGTGAATGAAATGTGGAGCTGCCACAGCTGCCACAGCCTGTCATGTTTGTTAAACAACCTTAAAAAATGCAGTTTAAGGTATGCGGACTGATGGCTAATTATCATTTCTGTATACATTGAGGATGCTTAAGGGGTCTATTGCAGGCATCTGGTGGTTTTTAATACCAGCACGCATTAACTGCTCTGTGTGTCTGAAGTACCAGCCATATAAACAAGGCATGAGGTAAATACTGCATCTAAAAATCAATTATGCCAAACCTGAAACATATAAAGGAGCACAAGATTTGATAATTCTGGTGGAGGGAAGGTTGTCAGTAAATAACTTAATTATGCTGTTTATGGAGCTTTTCAGAACCAAGCAGAGACATACAAGCTATAAACACTAATAGGAGTGTATAGGAAAGAGTGAAACAGCCTTATATTTCAGACTTATATTTTGGGTTGAACTATACTTTAAAAGAGCAGGAGTACTTTAAACAGTGAAAGGACTCCTGAAAACTAGACATAAGCTTGACCGGTCTAAGAGAATCTTTATCTTTATGAATAATTCAGGCCATCAGGAGTTTGGACCATCACAGAGCTCTGTGTTTTTCTCTTAGCTCTTTTTGCCTCCTCATTAAGTCACTGGCGCATTATGGAATATTCACATTCCATGAAATCCCCTCACGGAAAAACAATAAGGTTTTATTGATAGCCCAAGCCAATCGTCTGTTGAATACCCTGAACTGTGTGCTCATACCATCACTGGTGAGTGCAGTTTCCTTTCATGATTGTGGCAGTGCCTTTGGATAAAGCAATGACGTGGGTTCAACACTGCATACAGCCATACAGTACTATTATTCATTCAAAGATATTATAAGGAAAGGTATAGTTTTCTCAAAAAATTAAAATTCAGTCCCAGCTAGGCAGTGTTGTTATTGTTAAACTAAACCTAAAAATCTGTAATTGTTTTTGGTTGTGGTATAATGGTTTTGTATAATTAAAATATATATGTAATATTTTATATATATATATATATATATATAAAATTAAACTAATTCACAAAATTGCCTTGTACTAAAATTACTAAAATTATATTTAAGGTCATTTCAGTCATTTAAGATAAATAGAAATGAATTAAATAAAATAGAATATTAGATTTATAAACTTAATGAAAAAGTTTGACTGCCAACTTACTGGAAACTGACGTTCTAAAAAGAATACTAAAACTGGAATCAAAAGCTAAATAGAAAGACAAACATTACAAAGGCACAAAATCCAAGTGACAGCTGAAAATATGAAAATGAAAACTAAAACCTCTAAATATATACTATAAGAAGAATACTACAATAACACTTCAGCTGGGACATTCTGCTAAATTTCTTCTTTTCACAGCAGATTAAGAAGAACAGGTTAACTTTTATTTTTGAGAGAATCATCCAATGAAGTCAAGACAAGAGAAGTTCTTATTATCTGCACAGTAATGCATCATAAATAATTAAAAATGTATATACTAAATTACTACAGTTCTTATCATCAGTCTACATGAAGCTTTGCATTGTGAAGCAGAATAGTTGAAATACCTTGAGTACTGCTACAACAATCTGGGCAGATCCAGCCTGTACAGCCACAGTGCTGATTGTTGTTGTGGAAGGCTGACCTCCAGCATCACCTTCACTGGATATTGTGGACATTGTCCCCTCCAGTCCACACATCCAAGAACCAGAAAGGTCAGAACAAAGCTCGGTACACACAGGTTTGTGCTGTAATCCAAAAGTCCACCCCTGTCCCGACAGGCGGCTAAACCCAAACAGAGTGAAGTCTCTGGGTTTTTTAAAGTGACACGGCCCACGTCCACATCAAATATCCACTTGCCCTGCAGGAAAACTCTACAACCCCTCAAAGGTCTTTCAGCATTGCTGGGCTCTGGCAGGCTCCACCGGGGCCACTGGCCTGAATGAACAGTATGGTGCAAACACAGCCGTCTATGTTGACAGGGCAGAGAGAGGCGTGTTAAAAATAGAAATATACACTAAGTTTATCACACTGTGCAGAGAGCCATTTGACACACCCCCGTTTGGTTGCTCTCTCCCCTCCCCTTGCGTGTCTCACTATGACTAACCTTTGCTTTTCATCACAATAGAGAACTTTTGCTTTTCATCACTTATTAGAAACTATTATATTTAGAAACACAGCTCACCATTTTGTTGTTATTTAGACATTTAGTCTCACGTCAAAAGGACAAAATAAGCACATAGTCCGTGCAAATATATTCCCATACTGAAAACATAAGTCATGACTTGAAAAGCACTGCAAGTCAAAAAAATCACGATAGCTTTCTCTGATGTTTCGAGGAGCAAGGAAACATCATCTTATTTTTAAACAATCCATTTAATTCTGCTCAAGTATATTCAATTATCCAATTCACAAAGCCTGAAGGCCAAGAATATTCTTTTATTTGTCTGCCACATTATGATATGGCTTCAAATACCACACAAGCTATTTAAAATGTTATGGTTAGCAAGATTAGTTTTTCTTAATATTTTAGAAATAAGCCTGTTTTGCGTGCTGAGGATGTGTTTATTTGGTCATAACCGTTTCTATTTTAAAATGTGATTTTTTTCCTGTGATGGCAAAACTAAATTTTCAGTATCATTACCCCAGTATTCAGTATTATGATTCTTCATTCAGTGCTAAACTAATATATGTAGAAGCCAGAGATTCTTATTAAACATCTTTTGTGTTCCACATAAAGAGGAAAATAAATGATAAAATGTTAATTGTTTTGGTGAACTAATCCCATCAGAGGTGTTTACTTTCACTGATACCTTATGATTAGCATAATAAATGTTAAGAAATGACAGAAAGGCATTCTCGGAGCGCCCTGCATGGCATCTTTCTATGTTGTAGCATGTGTTTAAAAGGAGCATGCAAGAGGCCTATTCTGCCCTTAAATGCCAGTTCCAAACCACTGGCCACCAGAAAGCCACATTACGTTCCTTCCTATTAAATGTAATGGCTACTAAATTATTCAACTGCTTTTAGAAATCCCTTATATCTCTTTCTAACACATTACTCCACTAAACGACAACAATGAGCAACTACAAACAGTCTGCTGCTTAAAATACAAAACGGACGCACTGTTACCAAAGTCAAACAAATCTTGAGAGACGTGCGATATTTATATACATATAGTACACATCGTTTATACATTTATTTAGTTTAGATTTATCCAAATGAACAATGCTACAAAGCGATGTTGCAAGCAAATAAAAAAAATAAATAAATAAAAATAATAAAAAATCAGTCAATGTATAAAAGGTTATTTGAAGGTGACATTTTAATGTGTATCAGTCAAACACAGCATAATGGACGGAAAAGGCCAGAGAGACTCTCTGATAATGAGCAGTCCCCAAATTCTTAAAGGGACAGTCCAACTGAACAAGGAAAATGTACTCTTATGTCATCCCAAACCTGTGTCCATTTCTCTCTTTTTTTGGTAACACTTCATTTCGAAAGTCCACTTTAGATATTCTACTAACAGGAAGTAACTTTGCAACTACATGTCAACTAGCAGTCATTAGAGTATTAGTAAACTGTCTACTTAATGTCTTCTAATGCTTTATTTTGATAGGTTCACAGCATACTGACCATCAGAAACTTTGCAAGTATATTTATTCTACTAACCAATCTATCTAGCAGTCTACTCTGTAGTTGTGAATTAATGAGAATGTCTACATGGAAATAAAGTGTACCCATTTTTTTTCTGTACAACATAAAAGATGATATTGATATTTTGAGATATATCAATGGAATAAATGAGCTGTTTAATTACCAAAGTTATTCAAAGGTTCATCCCACAGAAAATGTCCATCCCACAGAAAATGTCAAATGGGTTTAGAATGACTGTAAAGTAATTGTCATAATTATGTTTTAGTAAACTGATCTATCCATCAAAGAAAAACAATGTATGACAGGGTCCACAAACACATCAAGCAACCAGACCAGACTGCTTTCAACACTGAGAAATATTTAAGCAAATCTTCATATTAGAATTATTTCTGAAACACTGAAGACTGGAGTAATAATTCTGAAAGTGAGCTTTGCCAGCAAATCGTTTTAACATTTCACATTACTGCTTTGATACATACATTTTTCCAAAAATATTAAAATTTGACCACCCCAAACCTTGCAAGTATATTTTAGTGATGTGCATCAGATACTGTAATACTGACATTTCATCCAAGGCATTCCTCAAATAAAAATCACTTTCTGGAATGATCACTGTGAAACAGTGGAAAAAGTTACTGTTAGTTCAGTATCACACCCCATACTTACTGCTGCAGTAATGTTGTCTTTTCCATTGAGGACAATAGTGTCTGCAGAACATCCTGAGGTCCTCCTATGGGGTCTTCCTATCAAAGCCTGATGGAGGAAATGTTTTGAGATAAAATGGGGGAGTTTATAACATCAGGGCAGCATTAGGAGAGCAATTCAGCTGTGCTATGCATTTAAAAATTAATCAGCATTTTACAATGTAGGACATGGTGAGGAAGATTATATCTACATTTTATCTACAAAGATTATTGTGTGTTCTTTGGTGAAAAAAATCTACAGGCTCAGACAAAAATATGTATTATAATACGCTTTACATCCATGAATGTGATTTCCAGTTTAAAAATCTTTCTTTTCTTTTCTTTGGTTAATCATTCCAATGTAAGACTTTAGTGCAGTCCAGGAACGGTTTGAAAAAGCTGCCAGTTAAAACTAGGTTTCCAGGAAACTGTCACAGAGGGTTTGTCTTTTTCCACTGTTACAGACATCCCAGCAGTCCTCCCAAAACCAGTACAGAGGCAGCAGCTGCTAAGACAGCTGAGAAATCCAATAGACTTTAGAGAGCACCAATGGGCAGTGCAGGACTAAGCAAAAAGGGCCCTGTGGCCCCGGACAACACCCATGCCATCTGTCGGGGGGCCCTGATAAACACAGAAGGTTATTATTAGAAAAAACACCGATTCTCAGGCCAGTCATCACACAAACTCGGTGACTAAGCTTTAAGAAAACATGACAAGCATGTATGTTAAAATTGATACCCTTTAAAAGATGAATGTTGAGTTGTCAAAAGATTGTGATGATGCCTAAAACTTGAATTCTCAGTACAAACTTACCGAATCTTTTAGTGCCTGTAAAATAATGAGAAAGCAAGAGTTTGAGATGAGCATCTTAAGTCTGAAATAAAAATTTCTTAACCTTGTCTAAAATTATTCAAAATTGACCTTCTCCTGAAAAGCTGTCAGGGCAGAGAGAATGTAAGCGAAAAGCAAGGCCTCGGGCAACTAATGACTTATACACTCCGTGTTAAGAAACCATTTATATAAAAACAAGTCAGAGTTCATGCAGTATGCATGAAGGTTTTTTAGAAATATCTACTCCACAAACCAGCCAACGGCTCAAAAAATTAATCACAAAGGTAATATAAAGAAATGTTTCTTGCATTAAATCAGCATATAAGAATTCTTTGTGTATGGTCAGAATTGTAATATTTCATGGTTTTTACTGTATTTTTGATATAAATTTAAATAATAAATTGACTTGCCTCGAGTATGAGACCTCTTAAATATTTTTTAAAACTGATCCACAACGTTAAAACACTAGTGTAGTAAATTAGTATTAAAAATAAATATGTAAATAAGTATGCACAAGTACAATCAGCCAGAAATTAAAATCTTTGGCATTGCACTGACAAAAATAAAAACAGCAATATTGCCCATGTTTATTGAGGGTGCTAGAATATTCCTGTACAGCAATGGACAACATGAGGCAGATTTATGCAAAGCACACATACAGTAACAAAGTCCTGTAAACTGTAACATCCTGCCAGCTTTATGACGCTGTAAAAGAGTCTTTCCCCTCCTTTCTTATGGCGCAACTTTTTCTTCATTTATTTTATACAACTTATATTTTCATAAAATACACTATAGCCTTTAAAAAACGGAAAAAGCATTATACAATTTAAATGGTATGCAAGGTACAAAAAAAAGAAAAGAAAATAAATATACAAAATTAATATTTCATGACATGCATCCATATGCAAGCAGCGCATGATTTGACTTACAATTTATGAGATGAAACATAGCTCTGTTTCACATTTTACTGTCAAAACAAAGCTCTAAAAAACAATTCGACATTTGACCTTAAAGCTTTGCTTTGCTTGTACCTTCATGGTTGAACTACAACAATGGGCTGTCATGTCTCGTTTCAATACCGGTTCTACATTAAACTCCATCTTCAGCAGAGGCCTTGCGGATGGATATTTATACTGGCGCAAGAAAGAAGGTTTGGTAATTTTCAACAGAAAGCAACCGAAGGAAATGAATAGAAAATACAATGCTTACGGTCAGGAAAGGCCTACAAATCTAGAGCACCAGATACAAATGGGATAAAGATGCCGCTTTATGTACATTCTATAGGTTTAGTAGCACCATTACAAGCTCAAGGCGCCTCGCTGGGAGGAAAAAAGAGTTGACAGGTAAGGTAAAGCTTTGTAGGGAAACAAGAGTTCAAAGTAGTGTGGTCGATTTAGTATTCAGCTGTCAACGCAATGCGAGCCCGTGGAGTCTATCTTTAACTGCGCTCGGTAAGCTAAGATGGCTTGGTGAGGTGGAGTACAACAGAGACGGCGGGTGATCAGGGTCACATTTGGACCGGGCTGGCAGAGCAGCGAGATGCAAGATCATGCGCTGTGTTGCCGTCTGCAACGCTTCTTTCAAGAGAGCATTAGGGGTATCGGCTTCTCAACTCTCCCTAGGCCCCACCTCCAGAGCCTCCTCATCCAGACGCTGCTCCGCCTCTTCCTGAAGGAATCTCTTTTCCTCCACCAGTTTCATTCGTTCACGGATGTTTTCGGCCGAGGAGGCCATGTCTCCCGGGCTACCGAAGAACTGCTCGCTCCTGCATCCGGGAGGGAAATGACAACAATAAAAGAAGTAAAACTCCATCTTAGTGATTGATCAACAAATGATAAAGCAATCCAATTAGTTAAGTTTGCCTATGAGAATTTCTTTACACAAATAAATTTCATTTTAAAATTAATAATCTTAAATGTATATAAAAACAGTCAACATACATTTTAATAGCTATCCTAATTTATTTTATGCAGTTTATTAGCTTTATTTTGATGGGATGCAAAGTGGGACCACGAACCGGGACTCATGTGTATACACTGCCCTCCAAAAGTTTGGAAACACCCTCCAAAAAGTGGGGTTTTGGACAATATTGCCATGAATCTTTCTCTTTGTGATATTTTGCACTGATAGGGGATAACACAAACTACTAAAGCATTTTATACAAAGAAAATACTCTTCAAATCATCCAAATATACCATGAGCGGCCTTTACAGCTCTCATAATCTGGGTATCCGAGCTGTCAGTTTATTCAAACATTGACTTGATATATTACTCCAAGCCTCCTGAAGGATTGCCCAAAGATGATTCACACTGGATGGACACTTCTTACAGACATCACGACCCAGTTCCTCCCATAGTAGCTCAACTTTGACATTTACATATTGCCATTATTATATTAATTAAAATGAATATTATTATTGCTGGTCTTCAATGAAAATGTATTTGCACCAAAAAATAATAAGGCCAGTGCATACGAACATGCAAGCATAAGTACTTAGACTAATGATGACAAAACAGCAGAGAAGCAGAGTTTGATAGGTGCGCTGTACTTTGGCATTTCTGTTCTTACCCATCAGGGAAAATGACTGGCACAGTGAGCCTATCCAGCAGACCTTTCCCCACAGTCTCCACCTCTTCATATGCCTCCACATCCACCATCAGCTCGGCTGATTCAGGGCTTTCACTTAGAATCTGAAGGCAGGGAGAAGCAGAATCTGATTTCGCTGAGTTCGGCGTGTCCCTGGGTCAACATCTTTGTTGACCCTGGAACAACATTGTGATTAGCCAATCAGATCTGAAGAACCAGTTAATAGTTTTTGTGAAGTTTAGGCTTACAATCAGTGTTTGGTGCTTGTACATCAGTGTCAGTCTTCTATCATTTCCTCTGATTTTAGGCAATACTCATGGGTAGGGTTAGGTTTAGAAGTAGAGATATGGTCAAATCTAAAATTTTGGAATAAAATGTTGTTCCAAAAAAAAAAAAAAAACCCCACTAGTTTTCTCTGAAAAAATTATTACTGTTATTAAGACATTGATTATAACATATAGGGAGTACAGAAGTTTACATCAAAATCATCAAGCTTTGGTTAAATTGTGAATAAAATATTTCCAATCTTTTTTTCTTTTTTTTTTGTAATAACGAAGATAATAAAGATCTAAAAATAGTCTTTTGGATCCCATTGTAGGTGTATGCGTGTTAAAAACAGACACAAATATGCAGATTTTCTTCAAAATCAACATGAATTACGCCAGAGAGGAAAAAACAAACTGGAGGTTATAATAAACAGAATTGAGCCAACATTGGTCTTCACGATAAATGAAATATAAATTTGCGGTTATATTTTCACAAAAAGGATAAATTCCTAAGAATAATGCTGATCGGAACAACTTCTCCCATGGTGTTCAATGGAAGAGGGAAATTCATACAGGTTTGGAACGACATGAGGGCGAGTAAATGGTGACGGTTTTCCTTAAACTACTCCTCTGGATTTGATATGACATCCGTTTTGCAGAACTAAACCAACCTTCTCCGCAGCTGTGTGGAAAGCACCGGCCATCTCCAGCCTGTGCTGCCTCTCGTCAGACGTGACGGTGAACTGTTTCCACACACGGTTGAGTCTGGGCAGCGTGTCCCCCGAGGAGCGGGTGGTACAACGCAGCGACTGGCACAGCACCACTGTGGCCTGCAGCAGCTGGCGGCCGTAATCATAGGTGCTCTGAAAGCAGAAAAGGAAGTGGTTACCGATAACAAAACATGGGCTGGATTCTCTAACAAGTAACTAAACCCTCAAAGGGTTTATATAAAATTACAGAAATAAAATCACATACATACAAAA
>JAUYWG010000042.1:18280174-18295698 GCA_034779775.1 Enteromius afrohamiltoni
ATACACTGTTTAATACGGTCACCTAAAAGAGCTCGCGTTCTGGTTATCTTGCAAGTGTATATAACACCGTTTTATACGATAAACGGAAATAAAAAAAAAAAAAAAAAAATAAAAAACACACATGCTGCGCTCTCAGATACATCAAATAATTATTTCATTTCAGCAAGTTGGTATTTGTAATGCAAAATAAAAAAAAAATAATTCAGCAAAAAAGATGAAGCAGCACAAAAGAAGAAATGTTTCATCAGCACCATATCATCTTACTTTGAACAGTAGTGTTTAGTTCAGCTGTTTCTAATGAAAAATAATAACAAGTAGCTAAGATTAAAAAATATATGATTAAAAAAACCCCAAAATAATTACTTTAAACAAGGTGGTTGAAGTAATGTACATTTATGTATTCCAGCAGGACATTTTACACAAAGGCTGAAAATGTTATCAAAATTAATTTTTAAGTTGTATTTCCATATAATATGCTACACCCTCAATGGCTGCCAAGACAGTCGTCAGCTAATGCAATGCGATTTAAACCATCAAAACAGCCCAGGTCAAGATTTGACTGCTAAGCAGGATCCTTGCTCTTTCAGCAAACAACATATGAATGAAATTAAAAATGAAACTTCTGCCAGACAGCCTATTCCACGTATCACAGACCTCTTTAATTTCAGTCTCTCTCTATCAACTCCTTTGTTTTAAAGGCAACTGAATCTCAGCATCAGCATCTTGAACTCCTTACAAGAAAGAAAAATCAGCAATAATAAGCATAAAAAAATGTGCAGTCCAGTAACAGATGGTCCTATGGACCCTAAGTGGCAGTGAAAGAGGATCCACTTATTTAATAAGGCCTCCGGGTCTTTCCCTTCCCATATGCTCACTTGTGCCTGGCCAAGCATCAGTGATGTAGAGGTTCTTGGGCAGAATGATTAATGTGGAGCGGACGGTCCTCGTGCACCTAACCGGCCATACGTACAAAACCCCCATTCAAGTATGGATCCTCAAGTAGGTCTAGAGTATGGTAATGACCGTTTTTTACTAGTCTCTGTATTCAAGCCTCCACTTCCTAGTGCTGATACACTGACCTCCATTCAGCCAAAACTGTGCCATCTGGTAGTTGTAGGCAGCTAGAGGGGCATGCTGGCCCAGATCACAGCACAAACAACACAATGACCCCAACAAGCATACACATACAGAGGTTTCTATTTAGGAGACAGTGGTTCGACTGTCCTTCTAAACACGTCATCCAGCTCTTGGCAGGATCCGTGTGATGGTTTCCAGGCAACATGCCGTTATTGGTTCATGCCCAGTGAGGGCACGGAGCAAGATACAGCCAGACAAATGAGTGTGCGGTTCAAGGCCAGGCCTCATTAGCGCACATACTATGCACAGCTGCATACTGTAGTGCACATCTGCACCATCAAGTTACGGTTATGCTGACATACAGCTGTATTTCCTGCTCCTGTGAATGCCGGAGGGCCACCTACTTAAACGCCACCGGCTCTCAACTTCACTCATTTTCTTCATGGCCCAATTAGGAGGAAACACTGTGGTCTGCTCTAACTTATGGAATATTACAGGAGAGATGATGAAATGGAGAGATTAAAGTTAAAGTGATGAAGTGAAGGGTCCAAACAAACCCATTTGAAACGGTCCTTTATATAGTGATTTAAACATTTACTACATTCATAATGTACTATTTATTTAGGATCCACAGAAAAACAAAAACTTAACATGCTAAAAGATTTTATTGTAAATAATAATAATATTAAACATTTGTAAATTATTATTAATTAATTTACAGAATATTTATATTATAACATTAAGATTAAATTTGTATTTTTAAATACAATTATTATAATAATAATTTCAATGGGCAATAAATATTTAACATATAAATGCTACCAATAATGAATAAGTATAATATATACATTTATAACATAAATGTAACAATGTGTAGATTTTGTTAATCTATGAAATTATTTTGAGCTCTGCTAAAGATTAAATAAATTTATGAATTTATTTTAGAATAACTTTAAAACGAGTGCTAGATGACAGAAAAGGCCAAATAAATAACCAACAACCAAGTCAGAATCATTTTTAATTAGAGGTCAATTTAATTATAAATTAATTTATGACATCACAAACAGACCTCAAATGGAAAAAATACTGAAATCTAACACACAGCAGTTTCCTGTATGATTAATTCAGAAATGCCCAAATGTGCTGCATGATCTTTAAAGCCCTATAGCTGCCCTGCAAACCTTATTCCCCTCAAAACACCACTCTCTGAGTCCTAACAAATAAATGAGAAAGGAAACCACTGTATTAGTGTCAATAACAAAAGTATAGTCTCACAGTGACACCCCAGGTCACTGTAAATGAAGATGTGCAGCATGTGTATTTGGAGTTTCATTACTCACAACGAATGCAGGAAATTACCTACTTATACGCATGAGATCCTACAGGCGTTACTAATTAAATATGCACTCTGTGTGATTGTACTTTGCATAAAGTGAGGATGCAGTGGTCTTATGTTTATGGAAACCATATTGGAACCATCCTAAATAGTCCATTAAGGATGAGCACAAAAGCTTGTAAATAGTTTTTTAATTTAATAATTGAGTGCTGAAATTGCTAAAATGTGAACAAATTCAATAAACAATAAAATGAGCATGTCCAAAATTGGAGGTGGAAGTGTAATCCTGTTAATTTTCCTCACAACTATAATGTTTGACTTGAGTTTATTTAAACTTACCATTTCCTGTACAGCTGTTTTGCACAATATGTATTGTGAGGACAATGTAAAATAAAAAAAAAAACGATGCAACAATGTCTATATGCATTTGCGGTCCCAATCTCAATCGTACCACAATATGCTACTCAACAAGCCACTGCAATCAATAAATGAAAAGTTTAAGAATTAAAAAAAACACTAATATATATTTCGTGTTTGAAATGTCAAAGTGTAGTTCTTTGTACACTGAAACAAAACACCTCTAGCACACTTACCTCAAAGCCAAGCCTGTCCTTCTCCTTCCAGAAGCAGAAATGGGTCACTTTCTTATCCCAGAATTCATCAGGTTTGACCACACAGACAAGAGATACCTCGGCTGGGATGACATTCTAAGGTGGAAAAAAAAACATCAGTTCACACTCCAGCTCCAAATAATGAAACAAAATATGAGGCGAGTGTTTTGTTACACAAGAGTGATTAATTGATGTACGGACATAAAAAGGGACAGCAGGTAACAACCCTTTCAGTTTGAGTTTACTCAACGTGAGGTAAAATCCGTTGATGAATTAAACTGAGACGGTTTGACTTCAGAACAAATCCTCATACTTTAAGCCTTTTCACATTGAGGCATAAGAATGACCTAGAGATAGAAGTACTGAAGTCTATTTTTTAAAATCACATCTGTAATGAAACGCACAACACACTCAACTGAAACGTGCAGGTCAAGTGGGGTCTAAGCTAAATGACACAAATCTACAAGGTTGAAACCACTTTTACATGTTGAAGGATTTAAGAGGTTTTTGGCAAATGCATATTGCAGTTTATGATAAAATAGTCCATATGCTGGATTCCATTCAAAGTGGATGTAACAAGGTCTTGTTTTTATTCCTCAAACATCATTTTTCTTCAATTTAGCAATACAATCAAATGAACAAAATTCATCCTAAGCCTGAAACTAATGTTGCCTTCAAGCTGCTATTTCCTTCAGGAAATCTAATGCCTGAAACAAAATGACAAACGCAAAATTGCATTGTTCGTATGCCAACAGGGTCTTTAATAATTCAATTATATTACTGCCTGCATCACTATTTCACAATGCACATCTCCAAGTTGGAATTTTAGCTTCAAATGGCATTCAATTGTGATCCTTTATTCTTTGGCATTAGAAATTCTAACTAGAGTACAGTATAAGATTTGGGCTATTCAAATAAAAAAAATAAAACTGCAACGATTAATACAGGGAATATAGGATCAATTAAAAGAGCCAACAACTTGTTTATGCATCAAAACATGCATCTTAGTTTGCACACTCTGAAGAAAGCATTTTAGCACAATTTTAGCTGTGTGTGTGTAATACCGCTGTTGCCAATCTTTATTGCAATAGCCTAGAAATTGACTCAGCTGTCCAGAGGCGCTGCCAAGATGGCCACTTAGTGACTGGACTTGCATTTGGGAACGCAGAGTCATAATATAAAAGTTTACAGCAGCAATTCAGTGGTGTGTCCCATAAACAGGGGAAAATAACAGGGCAGAACAAGCATCCATTCTGTCCAACAAAGCTCAGTCAATGATTTTCAGCAATGCAATGCCCTCTACAAAACCAGGGAAGGCCGCCCAATACACACACAACCGCATGTGCTTCTCATGATAGCACTGAAATCTTATTACTTACAGGTACTGCTTTAGAAGTGACTTGTGATTAGAAGAGAGTTAAGTGGTCAATAAATAAATAAAAAAAAATAATCACCACAAATATTTAATGGGGTTCATTAGTGGAAAAAAAAAACAAGAAACAGATGTCAAAGACACACACGTTTCACATAAACTACTTCTCCCTTGCTGTTTTCCACCAAACAAAACCAAAATCCAAAAATCTGTTTTCCTACCTGCAACATTAAAACAACAGTCTTCACGATATTCCACTGAGACTTCCTGCCGTCGACAATGACTGTGAAACCACGAGCTTTGCACTTCTCGCTGCAGAGATACAGAAAAAAAACATGACATTTTATTCATTACACGAATACATGTTGTCAGTCCGCATTCAATGAATCAATTACAATGACTCCACTGTGGCCGTGTTGTTAAACAGACTCATTTGTTTGTTCTGTGATGGCATTTTAAAAATGAATAAACTGACTTTGTGCAAGTCACAGATTCCAAGAAATGCGCATTCAATCACACGGTTACTATTTTGGTTTGTCAAAAGAAAAAACAACCTTTTTAGGGCTGAACAACACTTCTTTTCATTCTTTGAGGAAAGAGAACAGCCAACTCACCCTGTAAAATGCCTCTAAAAATGTCACCAGAAAGTAATTTGGAGAAGGTCAGCGGTCATATGAGGCTCGACTGTCAGACTTTATCTTTAACTTCAATATTTTCAGTAAAAGAATCAGATTAAAGCAATAAATAATGTTGATTTTAATTAAACAATTCCCATTTAATTGTGCATATTTTTACAGCTCATGTTTATTTATTATTTATTTTTATATTTATATATAAAAATATATATTTATAATTTATTACATTTATTATTATTTATTATAACATTTGTTATTAATCAAATAACACTTAATTATTAACATTAAGCAAAATTAACACCCATCATATCCAATGATGGATTCTAAATCTTAGTCTTTAAAAGTTTATAATAAATGGTAATTCACAACACACAGTGATGTGATAAAAGAAACCTTCGATTTTCACTGATATATGCCAACTTGTTTTGTATATTTATGATATTAATCAGCCCCAAGAATAAAATCCGTTCTTCATATAGCCTGTAGCTGCAAACAACTTGGTATGAATACAGAACATGCATATTTATCCAGTGGTTTAGGACATGCTTTACCCAAACAGAACAATTTAATTAAAAATCAATACAGTAAAATATAAAAGCACAAATTAACAAACAACAAAAAATACTAAATCTTTCCAGAGCCTTAGAGCCTAAAAGACTTTCAAAGGTCTGGAGAAATCAATAAAAGCATATTTTAACTTCTACACACAGTCCAACTATGAATTATGGCCACTTTCCATTCCGTGTGTGAATACTGTAACAGTGTGCATTATAGTTACAGTGATCAGACTAACGCTTTGACAGCTTGATATACAGCCCTTCCATTGAAGTGATACATTTATTTCAAGAAATGTTTCCAAAGCTGTGTTTTACCTGGGAATACCCAGCAGGTAATCCAGGGTGGCACTGAGCTCCTCCATGCTGGTCTGTTCAGTGCACAGTGGGATGGTCAGGATCAAACCACTGCGCCTGTCCTTGCCTCCTGGAAAACCAAACAGGCAGAGTCAGGAAATATGCAGAAAATCCAGCTGCACAGTGAAATATAGTGTACAAATGAAATAAATAAATAAATAAATAAATAAATAAAAAGAGTGCCAGAGTGTGAGGCTATAAGGAAAAGACTGACAAAAACATTTCTAAAGTAACATAAAAAGCCATTGGAGGTGTAGAACCTCCTGACATTGCAACCTAGAATTAATTCACAGTATGCTGAACTATGGGAACACGCACCGTTTCAAGGACACCAAGCATGAGATGCTTCTATAATTCCTATCCTAGATGCTTTTATTATCAAATTTAGTGCAAAAATAAATACTGTTGAGGCACAGCACATCTTTACAAAAAGACAGACATTCAAAGAACTTTTAGTCTATTTAGCCAATGTTCTTGTTGACATGAAAGTGCTATTCAGAAGACTTTTCCCAAAGCAAGAACCATGCTCACACAAAAATACAACCATTAGGCTATAATGGACAAAGCAACCTCAGAGCCTGATAATACTGAATTTCAGAAGGCATATCAAATAAGAAATCCATAAGGGTGTCTTAAAGAACATACAAGTAAAAGTAGTTTTTCTATACTTGGTATGAATGGGACTTTGGAGTGCAGCTTGCATACACGATTAATACAGTTAAAAAACTACTCTAATTATTTGCCCCTAAAAAAAGTCTTGCTAACCCGCTCTGAAACAAATATGAAAAGCAAACAGGAGATGAAATAATGCTTCCTGAGAGACAGTCCATCATAGCAAACAAGAAAGGAAGTGAAGGGTTTCAAAATCATCACTTGGCACTGTCTGTTTTATCAAATAACAGCTTATTTCTGGCTCACCGCTATAGTCACATCTAATCATGAAATGCACATACAGTATTCACATCACGGACTACAGTGTAGAGGAGAGGAGGGAGGCCTGCAGCAAACACATTTCTGTAACGCTATGAGACATTCAACTTTATTTTTACCCCTGTGCTACATTAAAATCATGAATTCAACATTAGCATCAAACTGAAAAAAAATTATTCTGGAATTGCACCTGACAGAAACGCCAGCTTCTTCTTCAGCACAGCCAGTATTTTGGAGGCCTCCATCCTGGAATGAGACTATTCTCTACTTATGGCAGCTGTAAGAATTTGAAAACATAGTAACATGTTAAGAACATACTAGCCTAGGTTCCATCCAGTTTTCACACTGTTTTGTTATTGACAAAGAGAATTAGCGAGAAAAAAAAAAAGTGAAATTTGCTGTCTCCAGCCTGTTTCCATCCAACTGGCCTTTTACCGATAAAATGGTGCATGCAGTGATGTCATCCTCAAAAAAACTAATTGCCGCATAAGTTTTGGTGTATCGCAAAAAAACCTGCACTTAAGTTGTTTCCATACATAATTTCACCTATTGCGCAAATCATATGCAAATAACCTGTTCTTAATCCACTAAAAAAAAAAAAACATAGCCCATTATTAAATTATATAGGCCTACATAAAAAATAGCAAGTTTAATGAGTTTTCATGTTTTTGTTTCAAGCAATAGGCTATTCATAAGCAGGTGTATTATTGTTTTTTTGTCTTGATTAATTTAGGTTGTTTTATTTCTCCTAGCCGACAACCAATGGTCGTTAAGCCGTTATTAGATTATGCTAAATTACAAGTAAATTAAATTTGAATTGACACGTGGCTGCGAGCTATTAAAAATATCTTAATTGTTTCCAGGGATTAATTTTATCCATGAAAAAAAAAAGCAGCATAAACAGAGCATGAGGATTAACATCACGCGCAGAGCTTGTGTAAACAGAGAAAAACATAAGTCATAAAAAATGTAAATAAATAATAAATTAACAAAACGAAAGAAAAATAAAACAAATGCAACAAGTAGCAGCCTATATGCAGAATTTCAGTTCATTCTTGTGACGTGCTCTTGAAAGGAGCATCCAATTATTTACAGAAGCACGACCGTTTTTATTGTGAATGTTGGCTGAATTATCCCTTTAAGATTCATTTGAGAGGTCATACGTGATCAGTTAGGGAGTAAATACATGCATTTTCATAATTATAGCCCCAAAATGTTCCACAGAATGAATAAAACTACATGTGTGGCTATAGACACATAATAATTTAATAGATACTCTCCAGGCAGACATAACATGCAGTTTTCTTGACAGTTACTGTAAATTATTGGACTACTAATGCCAACACCACAACAAAAACCAAATATGACAGCTTTGAGGAATCAACCAACCAAAAATGAAGTGACGTGACCTGTCGAGACTGGTCATGATTTACCCAACCTCGTGTTGTTTTAGACCTGTATCCCTTACTTTCTTCTGCAGAACACGAAAGCTATTTTGAGGAATGTTGACAACCAGATGGTTTTTGTCCATAAAATGGAAAGTCAACTGTTACCCAAACAGAGACGATTCTTAAAATATCTTATTTCATCTTAAGTCTTCTACTGGCTTGGAACAACATGAAGATGAGTAAAGAAAGATGACAATAGCTTGAAGAAAGCCAGGTAGTTCAAAGAAATTCAGTATTTCCTCAATATTATTTCATTGAAAACAATAATAATAAAAATGAGCTTTGGAGCAACATTTGAGTGAGTAACTAATGCCAGAACTTCAACTGAATGGACTACTCCTTTAATGCCAAGTCACACACTGCCTTCCTGTTCGTTTTTATAATAAACACACGAGCACAATTTTAAACAGAAGAGGCTTCCAACAAAACCCTTAACAGAAATACCAGAATGATACAAACACAGACAAAACAAGCAGAAAACTAGATCTCTAAATCACTATAATTAGACAACACTGCATGATTCGGCTACATAGAGATCCGAGTCCTAAATTGCAGGCTGATCTAGATTACCAAATGCTGACAGGCTCACTCACCTTCAACTGTGATGCAGCACATCAAGTACATTCCATCTCATGCGATTCCCTCCTGGTCCATGATCTGTGAAGAAAGATGCAGGAGAGGAGCAAAGCGAGGAGAGGAGAAGGAGAAAGGGGAAACAGGACATGTTGAAGAGTTACAGATACTGAGGGAGAGTGAAAAAGTCAAATCTACTTTAAGACCTTCTTAAGTGATTTGGATTCTGGCATCCAGTTTATAGCAATCACGGTTTGACCAATCTGAATATAACACAATGTACATAACACACAATGTACATACACACAACACAAGGTAAGCCTTTAATAATCATCCAGCTACAATCAATTGCTAGTGAAAGTCATACCAACTAAATGTCCATCAAAAAAGATTATCAGCAACCTCTTTAATGGCAATACAAGATTTAGTGAGGATTGTAAAAGGAAACATGGCTTGGCAAACTCATCTTAACATAAGCTGATGCACGGAAAAGCGCCACATCATTTAGAAAAGGACAGCTCAGCAGCGATTACAAGGTTTGCTGATGTGTCCGAAAGCCTGAAATGAGTGCTACAAAAAAAAGGCCTCTGGACCTTTAGAAGTATTACATTGCACTGCATTGCAAAGACCCAGGCAACCCACTGGCCAAACCCGATGCAAATATCTGCCAATGCCCATGTTTGTGCAAATCTCTCCAAATGGTTCTAGGACGTAATAATTATACTGCACTGTCACCGCATATGCAAAACTGATTTCAACACCAACCTTCAGCTTTAATATGCAAGGAGGTGGCATACTTTCCATTCACAGGGAATTCAGTTAGTTACTGTAACACTAAAAGATAACTAATAGTTCCCAAAGTCAAAGCAGCACAAAAATTATGTCTTTTAGGTCCATTAAGGATTGTGAAAGATTTTCATGATGACTTTAACTCAGATATCTGACTAAAGATGGAAAGAAAAATGGATAGATACTTTAGATTATGAAAAAGAGATTCTTTGTATTAAGATCACAATAGTTAAGCAAGGTCTCAACTTTAAAACACAAATCTAAACATTGCATTTCACTACAAAACCAGTTCAAACAATACTATGATGCAATGCTTTAATCTATTACAGTAACAAGATTCAAAAGGATTTGCTTATCAATTATCATTATGTTTTTTAAAACAAAATAGGCTTTAGGATTCAATTGTTTCAATGAAACGAAGAGATGGTTCTCGGGCATGTTCTTGACAGCTCTTATGAGATCCACTATACTTGTTCATGTCAGTGACGCTGTAGAAACAAACTTCCGTTCAAGCATTCAGATTCATACTGTGGTCTTTGAGACTCATTTCTGGACACATAAAGACAACAGTTGGCTAAACCTGGGAATCAGTGCCTGGCCTCAAACCAACAGCTGGCTGAGAGTTGCAGGAATGAGTCGCTCGTGCTATGGTGCTCAGGCGCGAGACAAAGACGGGATCCACCTATATGGCCTACATATTATAATGATTACAGGTCATTTGCGCAGTGAAACAACCCCCCTATTTGCGACAACCTAGGAGGCTGGGGTGTCATGGGAATATATACATTTAAGAACAGTTTGGCATTAATTTCACATGATCATGAACCATATTTTCTGGCAGCGTGCATGGCTGCTGGCACGCGCGAGCCGCGGATCCGCATGCAATGACCTATATTTCATACTATGGAGGTTCATGTATGACTAACATGAATGCGGTGCGTTTTGGGGTCGAATACAAGGACAATCCCTGACTAACTTACCTTAGAAGAACGTCGACAGTAATGCTGTGATTGTTAGCCCTGCTAAAGACGCGGGTGCATGGTCCATGTGCTTTCGCTCGGAAACTCACAGCATCTTTTCTCACACTCATGGATTATATGAAAAATACAATTACCTTTCTCCGTATTGAGCCCCGGAGTCGATCTATGTTATTGATAATCGCCTTTGATACCAAGAAGAGACTCAGCGTTGTGTTTTGTTAGAAAGGGGCTGGTACTGTTCATATAGCTCCTCCCACATGACGACGAAAGGCGTGACTTACACGGTAATGGGCGGGGTCTAGAGTTTATTTAAACGCACAGTGCATCTTTTAAATAAAAGATATTTGTCATTAATATATACCTCCTTTTATCAAAATGTTTCCAACTAAACATATTTAGTTTTAAGAAACCAGTTGAATGTTACATGATGTTGAAACAGATATATGTTAGACAAATAAATATTTAAATACAAAAGTAATACTAAAGAAAGAAAGAAAGAAAGGAAAAAAGTAATAGTGTTCTTTTAATGTGTATCACATAAGTTAGATTTTGGTATAGCTTATTTTGCACAAATTTGTTGCTGAATATATTATTTGGCATGCATGCATAATCAAGAAGTTCATACTCCATAATCTGGCTTCTTTATTTTAAGCCCAACACATTTTCTTTCTTATACTGGTTAGTGGCATTACACAATGAGCTAGTATTAAAACTATATTTAATTTTTTGATTTGTAGTTTTATGGTTGCTGTTGGTACAACATTATATTCTGTTTGATAAATAACAAAAGTCCAGTAAAACATCAAGAATATTATATTTTTAAATTGTACGTAATTTTCTAAGATGCATAACATGTATTCAAAGAACTATGTCTTTTGCATTGGCAATAAAAACTGATGTTTCGTGACCAAATCTGTTTTGACTGAATTTCACAATAATAATGACATTTTCTGTGAATACAATTATATAAAACAAAAGAGTATTACAAGTGTAGATTGCTATGAGTATCATTGAGTTCGTCGAGTTTCCTCTCAATCACAACCACATGCTGTTCATTACCCTCTATCATCTACTGTCTCTATACTAGAACTGACAATCACTTAGTGGAACACTGACAAGCAGTCGAAAAACCTCTGCTGAGTTCTATAATAAAAGAGTAGATTGAAAACAGTGACGTAATAGGCATTTGTTAATTCTTTTGTAGTGTATAAAAGGAAACACTCCCATCATTTTAAAATATATATATATGTAATAAATAGAAACTAATGCATATGATAGAAATGTCATGTTTTAACTGATGACAGACTCATCTAAATTCCCTTTAAGATGCATGAAAAGGAAATGCAGATTAAGTGGGCCCACATCCTATGTTGTGTGGGTTCCAAAAATAGAAGAACATGGATAGATTCAGTTGCTATGGCAATAATATTAGCTCAGAGTAGCCTAATTATCCAGGTTTAAAAAGGCGTTGAAAGATGCCACTAGATGTCTCTGTTTGCTCATTGAGTCACTGCTGGAAACTGCTTGGGCCTGTCACTTCAAAGATAATTCATTTACAGCTTTATCTACAGATAACCACACACACACACAGAGGTTTACTATATTATGGAAACTATATATTACTATATAACAGAAAACTTTCTTACGTTCTTAAAAAATAATAACTCTGTAAGATTTATCAGCTTGTTTACCAACGTGGAGCACAGTTTAGAACTCATAGACAGAACAGAAACCGGTTTGTGAGTGTGACTAAACACAACATCAACGTGACACTAAAGTATGGCCACAGCCATATCACCCTGCAGCCCACTGAAGCTAAGCAGGGTTGAGCCTGGTCAGTATCTGGATGGGAGACCTCCTGGGAAAAAAACTAGGTTGCTGTTGGTAGAGGTGTTAGAGAGGCCAACAGGGGGTGTTCATCTTGTGGTCTGCGTGGGTCCTAATGCCCCAGTATAGTGACAGGGACACTATACTGTCAGATGTTAAACTGATGTCCTGACTCTCTGTGGTTATTAAACACTCATTGTAAATAGTAGGTGTGTAACCACAGTGTCCTGGCCAAATTCCCAGTGGCCCTTGTCTATCATGGCCTCCCAATAATCCCCATCCATTTATTGGCTGTATTTCTCTCTCCTTTCCTCCTGTAGCTGGCGTGTGGTGAGCGCACTAGCGCTGTTGTCCTATGGATGCTTCACACTGGTGGTGGTTTGAGGAGAGAGCCCCCCCACATGATTGTAAAGCGCTTTGGGTGTATGGCAATACACAGTAAAAGCGCTATATAAATGTGTAATTTATTCATATGGCATCGAGAAAGCATGTCATGTTGGACCAGCTTAAATTAGCATCCCAGTTTCAAAATCTACCTAAGAAGCATATGTTGCTTTCTTTCCAACAAGGTATTTATTAGATCATTGATTATTAAGGATAAATATGACACATTTGACCTGTAGATAAAAGGTCTGTGCAGTAAAAGCAAAAGTGTGCAAAATGCTGTGAAACTATGTTTCAAAATGTCTATAGCAGAGCAGCATTTTAAAGAAAGCATAAGTTTCAGTCCAGCCACTTTTTTATACACAGGCTACTCAATTTTCACTGCTGTTCTAAAGATGTTTCTTTTCATCATTACCACAATGTTTTGGCTCTTCAGCCAAGATAGGAAAGGTCTCATGTCGACCTACAAATTTCCTTCATGACTGAACAGTTCTATTGTAGAAATCACCTTTGTCACAAAACTTTGAACAGGTTGTTTGGCCACTGGTGCATTTGATAAATACGCTCTGTTGGCTTAAACGTCAATGATTTGGCGAGATAAAGTTGTTAGTCAAATAAAGATTTTGGGTTGAATGGAATGGCGGTGGAAATGATATGCAGTCACCATAGTGAGACGGTTACCGCTGGATTACACAATGAGCTTTACCACAGTAATGAGCAGATGATACAAAGATACAGTCAGCTCAGCGTGTTGTACTCATGGCAGTGCGCAGTAATTGTGCTGATATGTAATTACTGCCTGTCACCCCTGGGGACAGTTTGACAAGAGCAGACTGGCAGGGCATCTGTGTTCCCCGCACAGGAACTTACTGGAACTCACATCGCAAGGACAGTGTGTCCAGCCACTGTTTAGTTGTTCCTGTTTTCCTCGGGCATCAGCTAAATTGGATGCATGATGTGCAGGTACTTTAGTTTCACTCATTTTTATTTTTAAAGGTCCTTTCTATCTTTTTGGGTCCTATCTTCACAGAACTTTAGGAATACAGAGAATTTAGTCTGTATGCACTAAAATAAACCACTGTATCATGTATGCAAAGACGTTACCGCAAATTCAAGTAATGTAAAGCTAAATACTTTGTAAAACAGATCTATCTTGTGCAGCAGCTTATAGTAATTTTCTCAGTAAAGTTTGAAGGCAGTTTGAAACCCTCACTCAGCCATCGGCTCAGCCATCACTCAGCCATCATACTTTGAATCTGATCCCAGCCCCTATGAATCTCTCTTTTTTTTTATAGCTGTCTGGCTGTTTGTAAAGTGGAGTGTTACCGAGATGATTGCCAAACCCTTAAAATTGATGTTGTGTACACAGATGACATATCTTTTGTTTACAACACTTATCTATTAATGTAGAACAGGGTTTCTCAAGTCTTACCCTGGAGGTCCAATGCACTGCAGAGTTTAGCTCCAACCCTGATAAAACACACCTACCTCTGATTTTCTAATGATCTTTAAGACACTGGTTAACATGCTCTGGTGTGCTTGATTATGGTTAGAGCTCAACTCTGACGTGTATTGGACCTTCAGGGTAAGATTTGAGAAACCCTGATGTAGAACGCAAACTAAAAGTTTTTGTAGTTTCCAGCCATCTCATGAGATTCCAATTTATCTTACAAATCTAATTTACAAAGAGAAATTGGACATTCAAGTCTGAATGAAATCAATTCATCCTTGTAAATAGATGGTGTGTCGGGACTTTCAAAAGAAACATAATGTAATTTTGTAGGTTGGCACTGGATTACAGGTCATTTTATGTAGAAAAAACTAGCATTGATCAGTCTTGCAAAGTAAAATTAATTGCATTAAAGACTTAATGACAAGAAGCAATTGCTGTTTCAGGGATCCAATGCACTCCGTTATTTTGCCACATGAGAGATGACTGGTGATTTATATATTGAATATACATATATTAACTCAGCATATGGCATATGGAGTAGAAATTGTCAATACTGGAATACTAGCTGGTTTGTAGCACTGGAAAACTTTATTTACAAGAGACCCTCAACAAAATACATTTTATAAACACTGCTTATATCTTATAAGCTTTATTGCTGTGATGCACATTTATGGTGTGATCTGAAGCAGAGCCGACTGATGTTTATTAGTAAAGAGCCCTTGTAGAACTGTTGAAGTGTCTTACTGCAGTAAGTGGCAATGAAAAAATGAAAAGCTGCATACAACAATTTCATGTTGTGTAGGCTGTGCTTGCAGCAGAGCGGGAATCTTTAGTATGAAATGAGCTTCTGAAAATATTACTTATTATAAAAGCAGAGAGGGTGTAGGTGCCATTTGGGACAGGTGTGTTTACATTTGCTCATTGTAATAGAGCTCATTTAGAGCCATTTACAGTAAAATACTGTTAAATGTGGGGTTTTTTTCAGTTATGTAAATTAGGGTTTTGTAACAGCCTACAGTTAAAATAATGAAAACCCTAACCCTACTCCATGTAGTTACCTTATATTACTAGTACTTTCTTAGGTAGGTACACTTTAAATACACTGTAAGCACACATACTGTTGTAATGAACCACTAGAGTCGGTGGGATCCATAAGCAGGCTTTTATTACTCGTAGTCAAACAGGCGGAGGTCGGTAT
>JAUYWG010000042.1:18300374-18311438 GCA_034779775.1 Enteromius afrohamiltoni
ATATACATATATATATATATATATATATATATATATATATTTCTATATATATTTCTATATACAGTATATATATATATATATATATATATATCTAAATCAGGTTGACTATATTTGCTTTAATTGTATTGTGCAAACAGAGAAGCGAGATATGATCTTGTTATTTCTATTAGCAAGCAAGATTTGAATGAGTCATTCATCAAGGAGATGAATGCACATGAAAAGAGTAAGGACTATGGGGGAAAACACATTAAATTTAATAATCAAATTACACAACACTGAACCGGTTTTAATAAAATTCATCAACCGAATCTCCTGCACAAATAAACTCAAAGAGAACATTACAGTAGAAACAACATGATTAAAAAAGCATCTGAAAATAAATATGAAGATGATTCATCAATTCACTTTACATTTAACAAAAGCGAAATACAGTATAAATTCATGAAGAAATCATTTAAATATATTATTTTATTGAAAACGTAGTATCTTTATGTACAGACTCTCATACATACATACATTTATACTATGAACGATGCATTTCCACAGCCAAGTAAAGAAATCTCTGTTGATCTCTAAAAATAACGTACCAAATATCATACCTAGTTCTCTTAGTGCCTCCTTTAGCTCATAAAATACAACTAGTATTGCAACCTTTTAGGTTAACATTAAATACACCATGTATTTAATGATCTGTACATTATTGCATCATCGGAGAGCTGCAGACGAGCACAGTCTCGTGACAAACATGGATATCACAGAGAGATGAAAGGCCCACGGGTTTCCTAATACACACAAAAGAGTTTGTTTTGCCATGAAAACAGGTTGAATCTACTTTTATGCTGAGAAGAGGAACCCGAACACATGTGGAGAAGAGCTGTGTTTCCTGTTAAAAGGGAAAGAGTGGGCGCCACTGAAGTACTGGTGATTGAGCTTATTGACTACACGATACAAGACAGCACACAGGCCAAAAACTGCATCACAGGCTCCCTGACAACATCAAGCCGTTGACTGAACACATGTAAGATTTGGGATTGTTTCCGACAGCGCCTCAAGACGTGTGCTCGAGTTGAAAAGGAAGACCATGATAATTCAAGTCTTTCAGGAAGCAGTTCAACACTTTTTCTTGTTTTATTTTTCTTAGTGTTACAAATCCAAAAGCCCTCACAGAGACGACATCCTTCCTGGGTTTTGTGACGGTGAGGACAGTTGAGGATCAAGTTTGAAATAAATACACCATTGTTTGAAGCTTACAGCCGTAGCCCGGCATAGTTCGAGAAACGTCCGCTCGCTCAGTAAGGCGCGAATAAGATGGAGCCCGTGGTGGGTCGGATCGGTCCCGGAGCTGCGCGGAGGAAGGAGTGCGGAAGCGAGGCTGTCTGGAAGATGGAGGTGTTGGGGCGAGGGTGGAGGGAGATGGACGGGACTGTGGTGGGAGAGAAGGGTGTGGTGAGGAAGGCTGGGGAAATGGGCTTCACCAGGTCGTTCTGCAGGGCGAGTTTGGCCTGGAGGAGAGAGAAAAAAAAAACCACTCAATTTCTTTGGTGGCGGAGGAAGAACAGTGTCTATGTCAATAACCAAATTAGGGCTGCACAATTAATCCAAAGGAAATTGATTTATGGCCTAGTGCGGATAATAAACCACAAAAGCCTGAGATTTAATTAAATACTGAGACCGAGTGATTCTGGTTTATAATATATATCATACACGCAGGGCCGGATTAACATGGCCAGGGGCCCGGCTAGCCCCCCCCCCCATTCATTTACTATAAAAAATAAAAATAAAAATACTCTACTAAATAGTATTTTAGTAATAGAAGTACTATATAGTTACTATATTGTAAATATTGTAATATTTATCATTATTATTAATAGCTTAAAACTCGGCAAATATGGATTTTGTTATTAGTGTTATAATTAACATTTTAATACTTTACAAAATATTTTTTATTAATTAATTATAATTATACAATCATTACTATTAGTAAGCATCAGAATTTTACCAGGTTTCATACTTTGCTCATAGAAACAAGAACAACGTTAATAATAATAATAATGATAATAATAATAATAATCATCATTATAATCATTGTAAATATTATAACTATAAATACAATTACTGTATTTACTATAATAATAATAACATTATTACTATTACTTTAATAAATAGTGCTTTAGTAACACTAATATAACAATAATACATATTTTAATACTTCATCATTATTAATAATTCAATACTCTATAAATATAAATTCTTGTTATTATTGATATTTGTAACATCAAAAGTAACATTTTATTACATAAAATATATATTTTTAATCTTAGTATAATTATTACCATTAATAATAATCATCAAAATGAATATTTTGCTGATAAAACCAGTAACAACTACAATTGTTGTCATGTGTAAAGTATTCAAATATTACAAGTCAGTGAATAGTTTCAGACGGGCTTTAGAGAAATCATTTGAAAATACGGGAAACAGAAAACACTTGAAGAAATGCTTTCCTATTCTGAAGCTCATCTGAGCTAGCGTGGCTAAGCGAGGTAGGTGGAGCTTAGCGAAGGACCAACTGTTCTACAAACAATAAGTTGTTTCAAACATACTTTGCATATAATTTGAAAAACTGACAAGCGAACATTAAGTCCTTGTGAGGCATTAGCATCCCAAGAAGGCATTTGTCAGCCTAGAAAGAGCACAACAAACTCCTCACAGCCCTGACACTTGAGACGCGAGTAACACTTGATGAAAGCGCTTGATTATAAAGAGCATAAATAATGCATTACTGCCAGAGAGCCGGAGCTCCGCTGCTGCTTGTTGTAAGGGCTGTATTTGGGTTTGGTGGGTTTTCCTGCCACTCTGTCCTTGTGCCGCCTACTGGAGATGTGCTGCGAACAAAACACAACTCGTTACCATTGGAACGCATCCCGAAACAAACCCTAACCCACAAAGCCTAAACTGCGCAACAGCAAGTACAGATTTATAGCGCTTGCATAATTCCTTTGCTGCATGCGTTACATTTGTCGTCAACTGCATAAATAATGCTCTTAAAAAACCGCAACCAAAAGCGAATACCTGCTTAAGCTGGATTTCTGAGTTGACGTGGACATCGCAGATCTCACAATGAAACGTCTTGTTCTGTAAGCCTGAGCCTTTGCTCAGTTGTGTGGCCTGAACTTTGAGTTTGGACCCGGGTCTGGGGTACGCTTTAATGGGGCCTGCTCCATTTCGTGCCTCCAGCATGGTTTTGTGCTTTGAACCTGATGAAACAGAAAAAATCTAGGATGTTTTGTCTGGCTTCAATGAAACAATGAATCCGTTTATTTAATGCAAACAGTAAAGCTTAGCCTGCTGATGTCTGATATTTGAATGATGTCAGTCGAGAGCTTACTTTTACTCGCTGAGGTGCTTGTTTTACAGCTTTTACAAGGTTGTGGAATAGACTAGCACACAATGATTTTGTTGTGGGAATGATATCAACATATATTATTTGGCGACTGTGTTTGCTAAAGACTCATTCGTGTTTTTTCTTTGTGGGGATGAGCATATTAAGAGATGCTTGGCCTCAAAATGACAGGTCAGGTGCAACTAAGGCTTTTGTATTGTTGCTGTAAGTTTGATTTGTGCTGAATGAATCCGTTTGAAATTCTGCATAATTTGCAGATTTTATTTTGAGGAAAATAGAACAGAACATAATTAAATAAATGTATATTAAAAATAAAATAACAATACTAAATATTACTACTGCTTTTACTCATTAAGCTAATCGAAAGCACAGGTATTTAAAATATTATTATTATTATTATTATTCAAAATAATTTAAAATGCATTCAATTTTTAAATGAACTCTGTTCTTTTGAACTCTCTCCTTATCAATTATACTTTTTAAAAGAAATATTAAGCAGGATCTGCTTTCAAAATCAAAAATCAAAACCTGAGTACCAAAGCGAACATATTAAACAACATATTGAAGCTATATTTTAAAGAGTAATGATGATGAGAATTCTGCTTTTTACAATATACATGTATTCAAATAGAAATCAGCAATAAATTATACATTCAAATGTCATAAGATAGCTTTTTTTCTTTTTTGTATATATTAAAAAAAAAACAATAAACATTGACCCCAAACATTTGAACTGAAGTGTGTTTCAATTACAGACTTTTGTGTGACTGATAGTAGCTGTGTCTCATTTCGAAGGATGCGCCCTCCGGAGGTCGTATCCTTTGGAGGTCGCATCCTCGGTAGGATGCGTATGCGGAGTGTCATCAAGCCAGGAATCAAACGAGACGGTCTTCGTAGGACGGACGGAAAAGGAAACGGGAAGTATCATGTTGCTATGCCAACAGACAACAGCGTCATTGCGCTCTCACACTAGTTAAAAAAAAGTAAAAATTATTTCTAAATTTGGAGAGAAATTTGACAAGAAAATGTTTATATTTGTTTTATTTTATTCAATATTTGAGCAGCTGCAGCATACATACAACAGACATATGTTACAGAAAAAAGGAGGATATTAAGAACAAAGTTTATCTGTTTTTACCGGTGGAGATTTGAGGTAAGTTTTAATAATAAAAGTCTTCACTTGTGTTCACCGGTACATCTGCCGGCGCCGCCATTTTTTCAAATAAACCACGGTTGGTTACGGTGAAGCAAAGAATTGTGGGTTATCTTTAGAAGCGAAGGATACACGAATGCCGCCTCTGGAGGGCACATCCTTCGAAATGAGACACAGTTATTATGACTAGTGTTATTCAATGATTGCTGTTTATTACTTATTCTTATTAGTGCTGTTCACGCTGAAAACTGAAAAAAAATGTAATAACTATAATTGTGCCTTTTTAATAAAAAATCAATTTGCCAAAAAAGAATGTTTAAAATTAAAATACTAGTTCTTCTAAAAAAAAAAAAGAAAAAAAAAAAGCATAGAATATAAATATAAATAAGAAAATAATTTTTATATTACTACTGGTCTGACTGCAGCCCACACATCTGAACATATTCCTCCAAGTGAGTCTGGATAATGTTTCTAAGGCAACGTCTGAATACGTTGAATACGACTGCATAAATGTCCATGACTTTTTAATATTTGATTAGTTTCCATGACTTTTCCAGGCTCAGAAACTGCCTTTTTAAAATTCCACAATATCTCCAGGTTTTCCGTGACCGTGGGAACCCAATCTACATTTTCCAGTTCTTCATACATTATCAATGACGAGCCTCGCATCGCTACGCTGCGTTTGATTTATGTTTTAACTGCAAGTACATTTCCACACTCCCGAGCCTCAGAGGGTCACTCTGTGAAACATTTATGATAAAGAAGAAGGCAAAATGCCGTGGGAAAGACATAGCGATGCAGAGGCAGATGTTGGCCACACCTGTGTTGTGCGCCTCCAGCTGTGAGAGGGAGTTGACAGCCACTTTGCACAGCGAACAGTACAGGAGCTTCTTGGCTTTCTCCTCCTCTGACTCCACGCTGGGCTCTGACGGGGTCGTTGGCAGCGCTGCTGGTTTGGAGGTGTTCTTCAGGGCCGCCGTGTGTCCTGTCGGCTCAGTGGGTGGGCTGGCATGCGCAGGTGCCGTCTTGCAAGGGCTGGACACTAATGCCACCGCCGGCGCAGCGGGAGCTGGCACAAAGGCTTGTGGGGAGGCTGGGACTTTGTGCGCAGCCAGCGGCTCTGCGATTTTCTCTGCGAACATGAGAGAAAGAAACAAGGAAAGAGCAAATCTGACAGTTAGTGGTAAAGGGCTCAGTGTGTTGTATTGTGCACTGGTATATCATTCAACTCCTTCCTGTCGTTTCTTTCTAGTATTGTGGGTTAGGGTTTGATATAAGGCCGTTTGCTGCAAGGCAAGAACTCTAGTTTCTATGTCAGATGACTTCACTGAAGAAGCTAGAACAGAGTGTTTGTCAATAAAGAATTTAGGGGTACACATTTAATTGAAAAGAGTGATTTTATGGCCTAGTGTGAGGCTTGAGGGTTTAATTAGACTTGAGTGAATGCATGTAATTATTATTATGATTATTTATACATTTATGCAACACTTTAAGTAAGTAGTAAGAAAGAATATATATTTTAGTGCTGACAAATCAGTTTATCTCATCCAAAATAAAAGCATATATATATAAATATAAAGCATATATATAAATATAAAGCATATATATATATATATATATATATATATATATAAAAGTATATAACTGTATATGTGTAACTGTATAATTAGTTTTTTTTAATCCACTTAATTTCTTTTATTTATATAGTTCTGCCCTTAGCTGCAGACAAGCGGTTTCTATGTCAGATGAGTTACACCGGGTCAGGCTCCTGCTCGGGTCCCGCATGCTGTAATGTGATAGGACGTGACCCCTGGATCGCCCACCACCCTTACGCCCTTGTCATAGCGTTACATGCCGCGGGAGGCCCTAAAAGCACTTGATGTCGGATGCCTGTACTCTCCACCCACTCTCTAACAGGCCTCTGAGGGAATACTCCGCTGCTTTATATGAATGTCACTCTTAGCTCGTGCTTTTTTTTCTCTCCCGGAGGACTCAAAGCAGCCAGAACAGTCTAATGTTCCCCCGTACAGTGACATTACACCCGCTGACATTAACCTGAACCTCTAGGCTGCTGGAACCGCTTCTCTTTTGCATTTTTTCTGTCTCTCCAAGTTTAAGTTTATATTTCAAATCTTCCAAAGCGTGGTAGGTAGACATAGAGACATATGCCTCTTTGTTCTTCTTCTCTATATTTTTGCGGTGAGTCATAAAGAACTTATTGCAGCTGAATAAGAAAATAGATCAGAGATAAAGTTCAACCATTTGGAAAACTTTTCAAAACTAAAAGAAATACAGGCTCTGTTTCTAAATCTAGTAAGCTTCCTCAATGCTTACATAGGCAGCTGCTTTCTAAGCCAGTCTGGAAGACACAATATAGGCTGAAACTCTTCATGAAAAAATCTAAAGCAGACAGACACTGCAACACACACACACACACACACACACATATATACATGTGACCCTGGAGCACAAAACCAGTCATAAGTAGCATAGTATATTTGTAGCAATAGTTTCATTTTATGTGACAAATTACTATTGATTTTGACTATTGATTTTTCTTTTATGACAAAATTATTAGGATATTCAGTGAAGATATTTAGCAAATTCCCTGCAGTAAATATGAAAAATGCATTCATGTGTGTTGCTAAGAACTTATTTTGGACAACTTTAAAATAAATTTCTTTTCTTTTTTTTTTTGCACTAGATTAATAGTTGTATCTCAGCCAAATATTGTCCTAACGAACCATGCATGAATGAAAAGCTTATTTATTCAACTTTTACATTATGTTAATACAAATTATGTAATATATGCAATTAAGAAAAATTTAGACTTTTGTGGTCCAGAGTCACACATTAGATAAAACTTAACATTAAATTAGAATAAACTGAATCTAAAGATTAAATCTAATGATTTGTTTTTTTTTTGTAGCACATTTAATGAATAAATAATTAATTTAATAATAATAATAAAAATAAAACAACAATATTAATAATTTATTTCAGTAGCTCAAAAGGCTTGATTTCCAAGGAATTCATAAAAATATAAATATTCAATATAATTATTTATTTATTGTATTATGCATTTATTTACTGGCAGAAACATAACAGGTCAAAAGTCTGGGTTTGTTCATCCTCAACTAATGTGTTTTTTTCCCATTTCTTATGTTCACTAAGACTACAGTAAAAAAAAAAATACAGTAAAACTGTAATATTAAAATATTTTACATTTTAATTTTCTTCTGGGATGGCAAATTATGCCATTATCAGTGTCACATGGCCCTTCAAAAAAAAGTCTGATATGCTAAAGAAAAATGCTTAATATTATTTATGTTGTGCAATAGTTGTGTTGCTTATCAACCATGTCTTTACTGTCACTTTTGATCAATTCAAAATTGGTAGCAAATAATTTAGAATTTGGCTAAGAAAAGCTTTGGAACAAGAATGTGCCAATAATACCTTAAAATACAGCCAACAAAGACAGCTCCCTAGGTTTTGGAACAGAGCCAGTGAGATTACAATTGGCACATGTTGTTTGGATGCAGATCAAGCAGTGACCGCTATGTTAAAATGACCTTGCTCTATCCTTTCTGAGAAAGTCAGTGAGTGCGGAAAATATCTTGGATCTTAAAAAAACCCAGAGCAATTAACCGTGTGCACATAATCCAACACACAGAGTTCTGAAACATTACATAAAGCCGGCTCTTATGTAAAGCACTGGAGCTAGCAATTTTAATGATTTAGTGCTTGAAGTTTTCCCATGTAAACTAAATCTGACTGCATTGTGCGTTGCCAGTGTTTGGGGAGAGACATCAACAGCAGCCCTCTTCCGTATCTGGGGCCGAACTCAACGCCGCGCTGATACGACGGCGTGACAGCGAGGACCCATAAGCCATCTGTGAATCAGGCTGACATTCATTTGGCCTGATTTGCGCAAAGACACTGCATATCAATGAGGACCACCACTGCCTAATAAATGAGGCGCACCCAAATCTGTCTCCAGCTAGAGAACGAGCGAATTCGGAAAGTATGCACTGGCTCCGATTTGCACCCCGTAGGGCATGTGTCTTGGTACATCCCGGTCTTGATTCTTAATCAGACACAAGGGCCTGAAATTGAGTGGGTCACAGCGTGAAGCAAAGATCAGATGATTATGTTCTTTGAAATGGAACACAAATCTAATTCAGTCAAATCAAAGGCCAGGGAGAAAGGAGAACAAAAAAAAGCATAACAGCATCACAGCACGCATCCAACCGCCTGTTCCAATTCTGTATGCGCCTTCCGTAATTAAACATTTAAAAGCAACACAAAAACAGACAAAGGATTATGTGTGGGAAACTTAATATGCAGGTAATGACAAAACAAGCGGGAAAAGTTAGCATGATAACTGCACCTTACCTCGCACACGAGCATGTTTTTGAGCTTGACGGATGCCCCCGGTCATCCTAAATGGGCTTTTACGAGGAAAAATACTATATACAGTACACACAAACACAAGCACATAGATGGAGCGAAGAAACAGGGGTCAGGGTTAGAGCAGCGGGAAGAAAAGCATGGCAGTAAACACACAAGGAGAGGGCAGGAGTGAAGAAAGAGGACGGGACAGGTGATGTGGAGCAAGAACAAAAGGAGCTATTAACCTGGTTGGTCAGAGCAGCTGGCAGTGACTGCAGTGCAGGAGGAAGTGGTGGTGGTGGTGTTGGTGGTGGTGATTGTCTTAGCGCAGCTGTCCTGGGCGGCTGCACTTTTCTGCTTATTTTTCGTGGACTCCTGTGCTTTGAGCTTCTTGGCATGTTTACTGCCTTTGTAGTGCGCCTCGGCTTGGCTCTACAAAGGAGAACAAATGAACCATCCAATCAGGCTCATTTCTAGCATCTACCATCATGGACTGCAATCACACACACACGCGCACACACACACACACATCTCAAACGTGCTTTCAATAACAGGCACTGTTCCAATCGAGGTAACTGAGATCGAGATGAACAAATTTTCCAGAACCTAAGAAATAGAGCACACTGTTTGTTTGGAGGGAATCGATTGTCAATGAAGAAAACTAATAGCTGACACTCATTGAGGCCTTTAATGGAGAGTTCACTCATGTCTTTAGCTCAACTTCCAAGTGAAGATTTAAAGGGAAAATGACTACTCTTTCTTTTTTTAGCGAGACGGAGCAGGAGAGAGAGAGAGAGAGAGAGAGTGTGCTTATGAGGGATTAGGATCCTTTGAATATCTGACTGCTTAGAATTAGGAGCTCAATTTCTCATTTTTATGACATCAAAAGTGACAAAATCCCAAAAGACCTGCAGATGGATTTTCTCTCTAAACGCTGATACTTCGTCACGTTCACTAACTGCAAATTTAAGGGATTTCTGACAGTTTCTGGGAAAAGCCAGACAGCACTGCTCATGGATGTTTTTACTGCAGATTATTCAAAGTTTGGGGGTATTCTAGGCGTGTAAATAGCAATTTAAAGGAATTTAACTTCTTAGTATTAATTATTGTCCTTCAGTAGCAAGACGCAAACATTTAAAGCAATATTTTCACTACAAAAAATGTCTCCGCTAAACGCCTTTCACATTGACAGAGACCGTTCTTAATATATATACTAAATCTAAAATTAATATTATCTATTAATATTGTATTTAAAAAATGATTTAATTGTGTGTGTGTGTATGTGTCTTATTTCGAAGGATGCGTATGGGGAGTGTCCTCAAGCCTGGAATCAAACGAGACGGAAA
This sequence comes from Enteromius afrohamiltoni, assembly GCA_034779775.1. Lineage (NCBI taxonomy): Eukaryota > Metazoa > Chordata > Actinopteri > Cypriniformes > Cyprinidae > Enteromius > Enteromius afrohamiltoni. Next base: position 18,310,669 of record JAUYWG010000042.1, read on the forward strand.
AGGAAACAGGAAGCATCACGTTGCTATGCCAACAGACAACAGTGTCATTGCGCTCTCACACTAGTTAAAAAAAAAGTTTAATTATTTCTGAATTTGGAGAGAAATTTGACAAGAAAATGTTTTTTCTATTTACTTTGTTTTATTCAATAAAAGTCCCTACATCTTCGCTTGTGTTCACCGGTACATCTGCCGGCGCAGCCATTTTGTCAAATAAACGACGGTTGGTTACGGTGACGCAAAAGAATCGTGGGTTATCTTTAGCAGCGAAGGATACACTGAATACAATCTCCGAATTCCTGTGAAAGAAGGACGCATTTGAAGGCCGCATTTGGAGTGTCCTACTTGCTTTTCTGAAATGAGACTGCCTCTATGACGTATGCAGCCTTCGAATGCAGCCTCCGGAGGGCACATCCTTCGAAATGAGACACAGCTTGTGAATGCATGTATAACAGCGTGGGCCATTTATATGGATACACCTTAATAAAATGGGAATGGTTGGTGATGTATCAAAATGGCCCATCTTGAAAAGTTTCCTCCCTCACTGTCACAGTCAGCTGAATGTGCCAACCCAGAACAGGATGGCACTTCAGTGCCCCACAAACTCTTTGTGTGTTTGTCTCTGTTTTCATGCCCGGACTCATTCCATTAACTCTTGTCTCCGCCCATCTCGTTTGTTGTCATGGTGTTTTATTGTTGTCTCCGCCCACTCTGACGTGTATAAATACCCTGGAAGTCTTTGTGTAGTGACGGTTTGTTCTGTAACGAAACTT
>JAUYWG010000042.1:18311538-18347109 GCA_034779775.1 Enteromius afrohamiltoni
TACCCTGGAAGTCTTTGTGTAGTGACGGTTTGTTCTGTAACGAAACTTCCGGGGTATTTATACACGTCAGAGTGGGCGGAGACAACAATAGTTTGTTGGGCACTGAAGTGCCATCCAGTTTTGGGTTGGCACATCCAGCTAACAGTGACACTCACATATACTAATGTGCCACAAACAGGAAGTTAATATCACCAACAATTCCCATTTTATTAAGGTGTATCCATATAAATGGCCCACCCTGTATATACAGTTGCATGAAAAAGTATGTGAATCCCATGCAGATTCTGAGAAAAATCTTAAAATTAGATTTATATTATTATTTATTTATTTATTACTGTCCTGGGTAAGATATTTTACACAGAAAATGTTTACATATAGTCCAGGAGACAATAAATATATGGACTACATGTAAACACCTTTGTGTAAAATATCTTACCCAGGACAGTACTAATTAAAAAACAACAACATGCATTTTGTATAATTTCTCCTATTTTGTTAAGATTTTCACAAATTCTGCAAGAGGTTTACATACTTGCAACTGTATATACACACACACACATAAATACACACATACACACACACACTTGTTTTTCAAATGAAATGTATACATTTATATTTGTTTTTAATGTTTAAAATAAGCGCTTATAACTCTATATACCAATATAACAATAAAACATGCATCACACTATTCTGAAATAAACACGGTATAATATTTATATGATAATTACGTTTTTTTAAATTCATAAGTTGAGGGATTTCAGAACAGTACTGGATGTGCCTCTATTGAAAGAAACATATTAACTTCACTAGTTAATACATATATACATTTGACCAAAACAAACACACAAACAGACAAAAGAATATCTATAACAAGGCATGCTGCTAAAAGCATGTCGCAAAGGCGCTGCGATTAAAGATGGGGTCAAAGTTTTTTTTTGTTGTTGCTGCATTTCACTTGTGATTTTGTGAATGTGTGTTGAACCATCTGAGCCAGAGCTGGAAAAACATGAAATATGATAAGAGAGACAGACCAAGCGAAAATGAGCTGCGTAATGTCCGGCGCACCAACAGCACAGATTGCTTGTTCAAGTGACAGGCATGAAAGTCGTAATGACACACGGGACGCTGCTGCAGACAGTGACAGGAGAGAATGATGTGACGACCCGAGGCGTTTTGTCTTCTCTGCACTGTGCAAATGTTAGCAGCTCCTGTGACCTGGATTAAGTGCACTTGACATTTATAAATTGACTTTCTCCCAAGCTGAGTGTGTGCGTCCGTTTTAATATTTGCAAAAACATCCACACTCTGACTGTAATTTCAGTCTTTCTAACATCAAGTGTCTTCCAGAGTAGCTCTAACAGTCCCAGGGCCTCATTCATGGAACACGAGCAGCATACACTTTTCTGTTAACTGTTTTAAACTAAATGGATTTACCGACGTGTTTCACGAACATTAAAGGGAATGTAGCACCGGAAATGTAAATTGTGCCATCATTAGCTCACCCTCATGTCGTTCCAAACCTGTTTGCATTCCTTTTTTCTGTAAAACACAAAAAAATACATTTTGAAGTATGCTGGGGTCCAAGAAACATTGGAAATAAAACAGGCATTTTTCAAAATATCTTTTGTGTTCCATCGAGGAAAAAAAAAAAGTAAAACTGTAACTGACGCTTGGAAATCAGCTCCAATTATAAAAAAAGAAAAAAGAATAACAAAAGAAATCTGTAATTGGAATGCAATTTATGTTAAAAATAAATAAATAAATAAGTAAATAAATAAATAATAAAAATTCTAACTGACCTTCCATTCAAATGTTTGGGGTTTGTTTGTTTGTAATAATTACGTTTTTGAACGAAGTCTCTTATGCTCAACACGTTTGGTTTAGTTCAATCAATAAAGGTAAAACATTAATATTGTGTAATACTATTAAAATAAAAAATGCTTTTCTATTTATATGTATTTTTACAGTGTAATTTGTTCCTGTGATGGTAATTATTATTATCAATGTTAAATACAGTTGTTCAGAAACCAAAACACATTTAGAAATACAAATAGAAATTATTTTTAAATTACTGTTGCTTTTGATATATTTAATGCATCCTTGAAAAAAGTGCTATTATTATTAGCCGGTTAACTGTCACTCGCAATTTTAAACATAAAGGCAAAAGTGAACTATCCAGACTTATTTTTTTTTAAATAATCCATGAACGAAAACATTTTCTAACATGATTTTGATGTTCTATTTTCGTGATTTTCAAATGGTTTGATATTTAATGATTTCATGATTTAATGAAGTGTGATGAATTCATCCATTACTTTTCCTACATAATGTCTAACAAAACCAATCCTAATATATCTATTAAGGAGTCTTAGATCTTTCCAGCAATATATAGTTTGTCATGGTTACTTCTGAAAGGCAGTGCACACAGAAACTTTATATCGCAATAAATCAAAATGTCATGCAAAAATGCGTGTGAAATTTACGCGTACATAGTTTAAGAAACGTCTTACACAGAAAGTCATTCTGTTCGTGTTTCATGAACAAGGCCAACAAACGTATATGACATCCTCAGTGAACAGTCAGACACATACACTCTTTATTAATAGCTATGTTGCAAAAAAGCCTTTGCAACAAGAGCAGGACACGAGCGAGCAAACACAAAAGGCTTGCATGTGCAATAAGCATCAGTAAGCCTTTCTGCTGATATTTGCAAATAGGAGCTGCCAGCAATATCAGTGCATTACCCTACAGCTGTCTGTGTATCCTCCCGTTCAGCGCTCATGTACTGTACAAGAAACCTGTCAAAGACATACACACCTACACATTGTAACAGCTTGTTGTATGAAAGTACACAGTTGATCTTGTATCTTGCAGGGGAGTCTGTTTTCTCATGCATACATGCTTTGTTTTTGTGCTTTTCTCAGGCTGGCTGATGCAATAAACAGACCGGTCTCAGATGTGGCATCACTGTCAGAAATGTATTTGCTTTTCTATTTCTTATAGGTTTTTTGTTTGTGTTATGCTCTGATCCCATTTCAATATGTCCCATAAAATCATCTTGTATACTTCTGTATACTTGTATACAGACTATAGTGTGTAGAAATGCCTATAAGAAAGCCATCTGATACAAACAACTGCAGAAGGGTGCATAGGGGGATTTTCATATATGGTTTGCTGCTGCTATTCACTTTCAAACATGTATTGCATAATTGGCAGAATCGTTTGAAATTGTCAGTGCAAGACTAAATTTATTGCATTCACAACTGCAAGCGCATATAAGCATTATTAGTGCCAACTGCTGTTGTTTTTCCGAGGCCACAGGTCCCTGCCACAAAACTCCCTCAACCCATGAAGTCATACACCAATTATGACATACTCTTTTCCTTCACTTCAGCCTTTAAAAATAATTTTAAGCAAAATAACAACTTTAATTTGATGAAGAAAAAAAAGCCATGCCAAAAGTCTGATTATTAGCCAATTTCCACTCTTCAGTTCTTTATCTCAGAGCGCAGATAAAACCGTTTAATGAAATGCATTGTCATAAAAAAAAAAAAAAAAAACATCTTACAGCTCAATACATTAGCAGACTTTAATAGAACATGGCTTGATACGAACCCCCTCCGGTAATCTATCTTCCAAATAACTACTTTATTAGCTGGGTTTTCTAATTGGGATTAGGAATTGGAGCTACTTGAATGACTCTGATTTCAATACCTTAACGATTACATTATTGATTTGATTAGTCATTTAAACACAGAAGAGAACGCTCAAAGCAATGCAAATACATTGACATATAATGTATGTGGACTCTAAAGAAAATGTCAGTAGGAAAACCCAAGGGTTTTACATAACTAGCATTACTGATCCTCAATTCTTAACCGTATACGAAGTTCACAAGAATTTCTGCAGATCTCAATGCAGTGAAACGTTCCTATTTCCAGTTTTTTACTTTCTCCTCACATGTAAGCTCTGCACAAACCTGGTATTAAGATCTGTCTCTGTGATCCAATCACGAGCAGTCATCCAAGAAATATCACCGTGTGCACCTGTTAGCCTGCTTTTAAATTGTGGAAAAACTATAATCTGACAGGCAGTCTCAGCGCCTAGACAAGATATTATACAACTAGCGATTAACCACATTTAAAATAAAAGTTTTGGTTTATATGTGTTTACTGTGTAAATTTAGTATGGATAATGTATGTATACTACTACAATAGTAGTCAATAAGTATTTGATCACCCTGTGATTTTGCAAGTTCTCTTACTTAGAAATCATGGAGGGGTCTACAGTTTTCAGCACAGGTGCATTTCCACTGTGAGAGACAGAATCTACAAAGAAAAATCCTGAAATCACATTGTATGATTTTTAACTATTTATTTGGGAATTACTGTGTCAAATAAGTATTGATACAGAAGACTTTGTTAACAATTACAGAGGTCAGACGGTTCCTGTAGTTCTTCAGCAGGTTTGCACACAATGCAGGAGGGATTTTGACCCACTCCTTCATTGCTACACCATGAGGAGAGATCTTCCGTGGGGCCCCAGTCCAAGGGACATTGACAGTCATCATTAGCCTTCCATTTTCTGACAATTGCTCCAACAGTTGTTCTTTTTTCACCAAGCTGCTTGGCAATTGCCCCTACAGCCCTTTCCAGCTTTGTGAAGGTCTACAATTTTGTCTCGTGTGTCTTTTGACAGCTCGTTGGTTTTGCCCATGTTGCTACTTAGACTTTGGCTGATTGTGGAGTGCACAGGTGTCTTTATAACAGCTAACGACCTCAAACAGGTGCTACTAATTTAGAATCATGAGCAGAGTGTAGCTGGACTATTTAAAAACAAAATAACAGGTCTTTGAGTGTCAGAAATCTGGCTGATAAGCTAGTGATCAAATACTTATTTGACACAGTAATTCCCAAATAATTTTTTTTTTAAATCATACAATGTGATTTCTTCTTTTTAGATTCTGTCTCTCACAGTGGAAATGCACCTATGCTGAAAATTGTAGACCCTGTGCAAAATCACAGGGTCTAAGTAGAAACATGGGCAAAACCAACATTTGATCTATGCTCACCCCTAATAAATTTACAGTAAGTTACTGGCATCCAGCTGTATAATTACAGCAAATCTTTTTACAGCAGCAAAAAAGATTAGATAGATTTTTACAGTATAAGATATAAAACATTTTTAAATGTCATTTATTTCTGTGATGGCAAAGCTAAATTCATATCTTGAGTGTAACATATCCCTTCAGAAATAGTTCATATAATACAAATATGTAAAATACAAATAAATATGCAGATTAAAAGAGTGTCCACCATCTTAATACCAAGCGTAAACAGGAAATTTGAGACCAGGATCTCCTTATACTCCTGGGTAACGTTAGTCAAGCAACGATAACAGTTGAATAGAGACACGTGTTGTGGGGGTGATGACACAGCATCTATAAGAGACCATAAAGCTTTAATGAGATGTGCTGGTTATCTGCCATATTGGCATGTTCTCACATAAGGGCTGTTGGTCTCTGGAGGGAAGCCACCACTTCACCTAATGTCACATCACAGCAGGACGCACACCTTCAGATCAGGTAACTTCAAATGAAATGGCCAGGGCTTCTCTGTTACACTGAGCACAAATGGAGGTAAAACAGCTCATTTACAGGAGATAAGGGAAACCTAAGAGTGCACGCCAGCCATTATTCTCATTTCTTTAATGCAGTCTTCAAAAGAACACACAACCTTCAAAACACACACCTTGCAAAGGTGAAAAAAAAACCCTCAGACAATGTAACTGAAAAAACGACAAAGCTGCCAGGGAAAAGGTTCGAGTATAAATAGTTACTGTGTATTTGTAAAAGGCAGTAGGGTGAAAAGCTGAATATTCAACGTCAGTTTTCCCACATTCGCAGAGTTTATTCAGGCCACATCTACAAGAATTTATTTTAACAGCTAAACAGAGGGCCAAGATTTCGGGAGTTAAAATATGAAATAAAAACACCATATCAAACCAAAAACGATTTATAGAATTGTCAGCTGCCTGCAGGCCCTGCCTGAAGTGTAATTACAGCATTAAAAAGTTGCATTCTACAGAAAATGGGAGCGTGTTTAGTTCGTGGAAAGCATATAAAATAAAATGCTGAACACATTAATGGTAAGGTCATTTATATGAGGCATTTCAGAGGCTGGAGTTGAACTATAAACTCGCACGGGGTCAGTAAATTACGTGGCGGGTTTGAACATTTAAAGATCGTAATTATATGCCTGGCAAAGTTTTAAAACATAATGGACATAAATGGCATTTAAGGTTTGGCTTTTACACGCATTGATCTGGGCCATTAATTAGTGCTAATCTATAATGACTTGGGGAACATGCAATGCGTCTGAGTGTGTCCATTTATACACATTAGCCCAACAGCAGTGGTGATGCTCACCAGCAAGTCACATCCTTGATGCCTGATGATGTGGACTTAAAATACTTATTGTGACAGCAGCTGCATGGTCCTTTAAAGTCTCCCATGCTCACTAAGGATACAGTAAAAATTGGAAATATCATTACAATGTCAAATAAAAGTTTTCTATTTGAATATATTTTAATATTATATTTAATATCTATTTTATATATTTGCAATTTATTCTGGTGAATTTTCAGCATCCGTTACTCTTCAGTGTCACATGATCCTCCAGAAATCCTTCTACTATGCTGTTTTGGTGCTCAAGAAACATTTCTTATAATAATTCATCTTGAAAACAATTAATGTGTTTCAAATGTAACAAATATTTTAGGATTTGTTTAATGAATAGAAAGCTTAGATGTTTAACATATGCACCAAACACTCGGCAACAACATTCTGGCAACTACAAAGCAACAACCTGGCAACCGCCTAGAATGCCCAAGAAATGACACAGAAACAAATCTTGGAATTTCATAGATTACATGTATTTATAGTTATACTATCAACATACATAACTGAACTACATAAATATTCTGAATATCATAGTTATTTTACTCCACTATGGGAATATTTCACAAACCCAGCAGCGAGGAATATCACACCCTATTTATCTCATCTGTTTATGGTGTGTTTTCACTGAAAATGCCCATTAGACACTTCACAGCAGCACACTTGGACTCATTACGGAAACAAAAGCACTGAGTGGAACTACTGCATCCCTCAAAACTTCATTACAGTTCGGCTGAGGATGTGCTCAACCTTTGGTTGCACAATGTTTTCCCCCTCTGGCAACAGGATTGGATGGCACAGTGAGTCCAGAGCCTGCCTTAATATGGGATTAAATTACATCGCGGGACTGTGGCAAAACGAAGAGGCGTTTGAGCTTTAATAAAACCATGGATAAAGTTTGTAGCTTCCGAGAGCGATGGCTAATGTACATGAGCAAGCTGTGAGACCGATATGAGTCGTTTTGCCTGTGTATAACACGTACAAATCTCTGTTCCCCTGGAACATAAAATGGTCACGGCACAGCATACACGGCATCTTCAGGCCCCCGGAGAAAGAAGGTAAACACGGGACGCGGGCTGATCCGTTCTGACACGCCAACCAGAGCATCACTTCCACTTAAGCAAGATGTGCTTTGGACTGGGCCTGCAGATGAGCATCTCCAGGGAGCACGGAGAGCAGGAGAGACAGCTCTATTGGTGGAGATCACAACGTGGCAACACAAGCACCCAGAATTAGCATCAAAGCGCTTGCGGTTCTGGGGAACATCCGTTGACACTTCTGTTCGCCCCACGCTAGCTCAGATGCGCCGCTTAATCTTTAAAGCATTGTTCAAATGGGAGATTGAAAGAGGAAACTGTTTTAAATTACCCCAAGAAAGGCACACTTTCCATTTTATTGTGCATGTTTGGAGCGAAAGAGAGAGAGAGAGAGAGAGAGTGAGGGCGAGACGATAACAGGAAGCATAGACAAGTTAATCTCTAGCAGTTGCTTCAATTCAGAAGCATGTTGGCCGTGTTGGAAAACGTTGGTTTCAAACTCCATAGCAATCAAGCAATTATGCACCGCAGGAGGGAACAACAGGACTGCTGGGACAGCCAGCAGCCGCCCCACTGAGACAACCGGACCACGTCTGCCTTTGCTCAGAAGTCCAAAGGGGTTCCCGGGTTCCTGTGCTGCATTCCTGCCTGTTTGTCATGATAAAGATGAAAAAGACCTGGAGGAGACAAAACAGATGCACAATGGTGCTCCTGCGTCTGTTTTCCACTTGGAGAGAAACCTTTTCTCAATTACCGCTCGCAGTGGGAGCCCTCTGTCAGCCAGGGCTTATTGCCACCCTGTGCCATTCATCTTAAATTAAATGGCTTAATCAATGCCAAGACAGAGTGGAACAACATGGCAGTACAGTAAGTAATTACCCCTCTCCCATAGAGAACAACACAAGCCTCTGCCAGCGAACTTTGCGCAGAACCCCACACCTGTATGTGCACTCGTAAACACAACGGTACTGTTTAGAGCAACCGCTGGGATTTTACTGCTCTGTCAGTGAGTAAACAATGCCACATTTTATTTGTGACATTATGCATGAAAATTTATTTTAGATGACAAAGAGTTAGGAATATAAACAGCAGCTGAGTGACAAACCAACACACACACACACACATATATACATATACAGTATGTGACGCCCCAGGCAGTCTAGGGTTGGCAAGGCTGATGACAAGGTGAAAGAAAATTTTAAGTTTAGCCCCTCTCCTCTTCCAGCTCAAATAAACACAAAAGAAATTTCCTCAAAATAACAGATTTATTATTATTTACAGAGAGTAGTCTAGAAGCATCTCTTCAGAAAGGGAATCCAGGCCAAAATAATAAACAAAAGGAAACTGAGTTAAAAGCATTAACTTACCTAACAAATAAAATTACAAAGTGGCTGGCCAAAAACCAGGAGAAAATAATAAGCACCAAAAACAAAAGGCAATGCCCAACCTACAGCTTCAGGGTAATGGATGAAAAGTAACAGATAAAAGTTAAATATCAGGAAGAACGGATAATTGTGTACAGTCTAGGGCTGGACGATATATATCGAACGATATATTATGCGCATCTCATCAGTAAAGCCTAAAGTTCTTTGATTAGCGCTAAAGCTCCATCAGCTGTTTTTAAATGCAGCGCCAGTTTATGAACAGAGCCGTAGATCACTGAGAAGCTACGCGTTAGTTTCGCGGGTGATTCAATGGCGCAGCTGCTCAGTGATGTACGGCTCTGTTTATAAGCCGGCGTTCCTTTTAAAAACAGCTGACGGAGATTTGGCGCTAATCAAAGAACCGTCTTTACTGATGAGATGCGCATAATATATCGTTCGATGTATATCGCCCAGCCCTAGTACAGTCAACGAAAAGGAAAGTTATTAGTCCCAGACAATGTTGGGGTTAACGCATTATATGTAACACGAGTTATGTAATACTTTTTCCAAGTAACTAGTAAAGTAACGCATTACTTTTTAATGTTAGACTAATATAACGGATATATATTGACAGACAAGTCTCCTGACATGTTGGAAGAAATCAGAAATACAGAGGAATTGTGCGCGGTGTGTGAATACAGTGTAGTTCTAGACTAAATGTGAATGTGCATTAATTCATCTTACTCTCAAAAAACATCAAAATAAATTAAAATAAACTCAGAATATGATGCAAAACCTGCAATTAAATTACACAAATGTATCTAACCTCATTTTATTAATCAATGTCGTTGCTGCTGACCTTTTATGACCCAGTTCAACCATATTTAAAAGCAAAAATGACTGTGCTTTTGTTGTTGTTTTTTTATTGCTGAAAAGTATTGACCTTTCTCCTGTATATTAATTTACAGATGCGAATTTACTTTTTCTTCAGCCTGAGGTTTATTCGTGACACTTTTTGGTGTGCTTTTACATTTGCTATAAATATTTATTTTTTTACATTTGCACACACACACAGCTCCTGCCACACTGCTCTGCTTCCCAGCATTCAAACTCTCCCGCTTGCCAGGTAATGTCCTGCAGCTGATCCCAATCAGACTCTACCAGTAGAGACAGTGAGAGAGAGAGAAAGAGAGAGACTGCGCACTCTCCAAACATGCAAAATTCACATACATCAACACAATACAAGCCTATGCAAGTAAATAAATAAGTTTACTTCCAGGGACGTAACACTGCCACCCTTAGTTACAAAACCAGGTTTGTAATAAATCAACTTACAACATTCGAATTATCAGCATAGATGCATTTCAGTTAACCCCGACAGTGGCACCGGCCACTATGTTTTCTGCACCCTTCTTTTAGCGCATATTCAAATCAAACTCCTGTGGAACCAGTGCTCACCTCATTAAAAGTCGGTTGGAGTTTGACAAACGCAACAGAAATGTTAAAGGGTTATGATCCATGTACACTATAATTCGATTACCAGAGCTTAGGGGTAGGAGTAAGAGCAACGCTTCTTTTTCTATGGTGCTATAATTTTGGGGAAACTTGGAGAACTTTTTCAAGAAATGACTGACAAGATGTTCAATGTCAGCATCATCGGGCTGCATCCGCACCGGCGCCACGAGCACTAGCGTCAACATGCAGAGTGAAGGGCAAATCAAATTTTGGAGCAGACAAAATTGGAGCATTGCACAGCAAGTCTTTCGCAGAGCAAAAGGCGGACTTTTCATCCCATATGATCTTTCGGTCAGTGCTTAGGAGATTGGTAAGGGGTCAACCACTGTGGCAAAGTTCTTAATAACCGGTCATTCCTAAAAAAAAAGTCGTAATTCACATTTGTTTGTAGATGAAGGGAACTCTCTGATAGCTTCAACCTTAGCACTCACAGGTTTGACTTGGCCTTGCCCCACTACTTTTCCCAGATAAGTAACCATAGCTTTGGCCAATTCACATTTACTAAGATTAAGTGTTATCAATGCCTCAGCCAGAGTTAAGGGTGCATAAGTGGTTGTCCCACGACATGGAATAAACGACTACATCATCAAGATAAACTTCACAGTTCTGCACCTCAGACAGTACAGTCTGCATTAACAGTTGGAACATGGCAGGTGTGTTTTGCATTCCAAAGGCTATCACCATATATTGCATGAATGAGTCAGGCAGGGACAAGGCGGAGATCTCGGAAGCGTGATGCGTCAATGGCACTTTCCAGTAGCCTTTGAGAAGGTCAAGCTTAATGACAAAACGTGATGATCCAACTCAGTCGACACAGTCTTCTATTCTAGAGAGGGGGAGAGAGTTTTGGTTAGAGTGCCTTGGTTTACATTATTCACCTTGCCGAAATCAGAACAGAACCATAGAGAACCATCAGATTTGGGCACTAAAATGCAAGGTGAACTCCATGGGCTTTGACTGGCGAAACCATTAAGCACTCAACTTCTTTTTTCAACACCTGACAACTCTGTAAGCATGCTGTTTGATGGGCGGGCTTTGATCCACATCGATGTCATGCACCAACACGTTAGTTTGAGAGGGAAAAGCGTTAAACAGCGTGTAGGATACTTGTTAATCAACTTAATATCACTGCGGTGTTCGTCGGGCAAATATGAGAGGTAAGATGGCAGTGTGCACAGAGTGGCAGAATGTTCAAGCGTCCCACAAGAAGTTTGAGCATCTTTGCCAAATAAACCATCTGCCTCGGGCACATAACCAGTAGACAGGCCAACGATATTTACGGCAGACACACTGTTATTTTCTGGGTTAACGTCAGATTTAGCTCCGTCAACGTTTTGTAAAGGCCAGCAAATCGAGCATGCATGGGAGAACTGGGCACAAGCAACAACACAAGCACAGAATCTCCAGGTTGAAAACTATTAGCAACACTCTTACGGTCATACCTAGTTTTCATCCTGGCTTGAGTGACGGAAAGATGATGCTTAGCTACCTCCCGAGCTTTATGAAGATGCTCACGGAGCGTACTCACATACTCCAGGATTGGTATGCGGAGAGTCTCTTTAGAAAGGAACTGTTCATGAATTAACTTCAAGGGTCCACAAACTGTATGACCAAACACAAGTTAGGCAGGTCTGAACCCCAAAGACTCTTGCACAGTGCTTCTCACAGCCAGCATTAAGAGAGGCAATCCATCTACCCAGTCAACAAAGTATGTGCGCCACATCGACTTGAGCGTCTGATGGAAGCGCTCGAGTGCACCTTGCGACTCCGGATGATAGGAGCATTTCATGTTGTACTTGCAGTTGTTTTAACAGCTGTTCGAACAAGTTTGAGGTAAAGTTCATACCCCGATCTGTTTGCATTACTTTTGGTAATCCGAACATAGAACAGCATTTAACTAACCCTTTAACTACTGCTTTCGTAGTGATAGAGCGGCTTCTGGGTAGCGGGTAGCTGTACACATTATTGTGAGGACGTACTGATGACCAGATTTAGCTTTAGGCAAGGGGCCTACGCAATCAAGAATGAGTCTTTGAAAGGCTCTCCTATAACAAAAATAGGTTGAAGCGGGGCTTGAGGAATTATTTGATTAGGTTTACCTGCAAGTTGGCAAATGCGACAGGATCAAAAAAAAAGCAGACGCTGAAGATTTCATACTCGGCCAAAAGAAATGCCTAGCAATACAATCATGTGTTTTTGTAACACCAAGGTGTCCAGAGAAAATAGGAAGAACGATCTGATAAACCCCTTCACGTTCAGAATCAAACAGCTTCCACCAGAGCACACCGTCGTCCCAACAATAACCTACCGGCGCATCTGACATTTGCGTTCTGTCCGCAGCAGCCTTAAAACCTTTGCTTAACAATGCATTCGATTTTTGAGCAGCAATTAACTGTTTTCTACCCACTTTTAATGGAGCATCATTTTCTTTCAAACATTCATCCCTTTGGTACAGTTGCGGCTGCACAAGTAATTTACATTCAGCGCTCGCTGTAGATGAAACCAACCATGTAACAAGTACATTATACTGTACATAATACATACATACTAGGACACTAGTATTTTTACCAGCTAAAAATGATTTCAAGTAATTTATTTGTATCGTTTGCTGTAAAGTTTTTGCACAGGCTGTTGCCTTACTACTTGCACAAAAATTAATCTTTGCCAGTGAAAATATTAAATATTTCCACTAAACACACTACAGCGAATATAAAATAACTGACTTGAAACCCTTTTTTGCACTTGTGTTTTAAAATTGAATAAATAAAGTGGTTTTAGAGTGAGTTGCGAGTCATTCTGATGATTCAGCAAAAAGAGTCTCTTCAAAAGAGCCCTTCATTGAAAAAAAATTCCCAGAAACAGACTACAATGCTGCTAAAATGTGTAACCCGAAATGGCAAGGCAAAATAAAGATGTGTATAGAATAAAGACATCTTTTGATGCCTTCTTACTCACAGCCTTTCACCTTTATTTTCAACTTAATTTAAAACTGCAAGCTCACAACCAAGGTTTTCAAATATTCAGTATGAATAGAATTCACTTGCTTTATATGTCTTAAAATATCACAACCCACAGGAAATGGAACCAGAATACCATTCAACAAATCTTCACGGCCCAATTTTTTTAATCTTTAAAACAAGTCTTTGTCAAGTAACAAGGCATACTGTGGTCTCTGTGCTGAATTGCTGTGTGCATTATGAATTCAATGACTTAGGGTGCAATCAACACAGGTAAAAGAAGAGAATGAGAGTGAGCACTGAAAAACAGCAAACATAACAATTGATTTAATGAAACCATTCAGCATGCATCTTGTCGAAAATGTCTGGTGAAGTGTTCAATAAAAGCTGGCTGAGGGAACTGGCAGCATCACGTCTGCTAAAATCACCATACATTAGCGCACTTACCTTGTTTTGTATGATTAATGAAGAGCGTTGCCACTTGCACCCTAAACGGCTGTACTGGGGCTAGTTTTAATCAGCCATCAGCGTGCAGAGCGAAACACAGCACTATAACAGCCACTTTTACACAGGCAGAACTGGAATGGGCTATGATCGCTACTCTTTCCATATTTAAGAGAAAGGGGTAAACTGGAAGGAGATGCGGCACATGCACAAACCAAAGACAAACATTTAAACGTCCTCATATAAACACACACACACACACAAAAAAAACAGAGAAAAGTTTGTTTTTTGTACTCACATCTGAATTAAAGCGAAGCTGACAGATGTTGCAAGAAATAACTTGCTTTTTCTTGGGAGGAGTGGAGACTCCAAATGTGTGGTTGATTACTGCTTTCTGGACGGGGTCCATCTGGAAGACAAAGAGCAGAGGAACACTTGAGGGTGCTTTCACACTAGAGACTCTGGCGTGGACCAGAGTCTGTTTGTTGTCAGAGTTTAAACCGTTTGGCTGACGCGAAAGGGGTTTTCTGAAGTGAGGGAGTAATAAAAAATATTCACTTCGCAATTGGCATAATTTGTGGATGTGAACTACTAATGATGCTAATTTTGCATCTTCTCATGCTTCCTGTCACACTTAATCGTATAAAGTATTTTGCATAACCAAACTGTTAGGACAATGTTTCTGACACAAAACGAAGGTTTAAGTCATTCACAGGTAATATTTGCCATTATTCATAAAATATGAATGCAATAAACTGATCAAAGGTGACAGCAAACACTTGTATAATATGAAAAAAATAAAAATAAAATATATATATATATATATATATATATATATATTAATCAAAGAATCCTCTAAAACAATGCATCACAGATTCCACAAAATTATGAAACGCATAATAGTAAGAATTGTTTCTTGAGCAACAAATCATCATGACGTCATGTGACACTGAAGACTGGCACAACTAGCTTTGAGATTCAATCTCTGCTCGACAGCTGCTTCTACCGCAGTCCACCGTCAGGATGTAAGCGTGCACGTCAAGGTTTAAAAGTGACAAAAACATGAACGAAACAGTAAATCTGGCATCATCTTGTCCTGACTCAGGACCTAGTTGCGGTGGGACACAAGCTCTTAGTATTCACAACGCAGTCCCATCGATGAACGCACCAATAAGTATAATTTGCAAAGTATGAAATCAGGATTAGAAAAGAGATTGAGTGAGATGTGAATCAGACACAGGCATTAGACAGTCTCCACGACCCTGAACGCTGGGTGGAAATGAGAGCAATAAGGATCCCAAGCTGCAGGCAAGACAGCTGTTTAATGGTGAGAATCAATGGCAGCCTTGCTGGTCTCCTGGGCTCTACCTGATAGAAATAGATACTCTGATTACTGAACCGAGGAGGATGAAGACAGGAAAGCAAATGTGATCTCTGCCACATCAGAACAGGAGAGCATCCAAGCACCTCTGTGGACTTGATCACTCGCAGCTTCTGATGTTCTGCCAGCTAGTTATCCTTCATTCAAGCAAATAAAATGAAATTCAAGCAAACAAAAGCCTTTTATAAACCTTTACAAATATGCCCTAATTTTCTCCAATTATATTCTGAATGCTTGTAATGCAACAGCAAATTGACACAACAAATCCACTTCATTACTGCGATCCAGGAATAGCTCGGCGTAGGTTAGATTTAAACATTCACAAGCATGTTTTAAAATCAACTCGGTATTTTTATGTTTTTATGATACAAAGTGTCAGTCCTCTGTGTTTTGAACACTGCATAAAAACATTCAAACAGATTATTTTTGATGATTTGAAATCATAATTGCTTTTTACATGTTTTAAAGCGATTACATGTAAAAGTAAACATCTGGATTGTGCCAGAGCGAATGTGTCAATCAAAAACAAGATTTAAAGAGACACTATTTTTGGAAGACGTCCCAAATGCTCCCCAAGGCTGCATTTATTGCATCAAAAAGCATAATAAAAGCAGTACAATACTACACAGTATTGCCTGTTAAAAGAACTATAAATATGGATTATAAAATGTAATTTATTTCTGTTTTGGAAACCTGAATTTTAGCAGCCACATGGTCCTTCGGAAATAATTCTAATTTTTTTATTTAACCTTTATTTAACCAGAAAGAGATTAAACCCCTCTGAGATTAAAAATCTCTTTTACAGGAGTGTCCTTGCCAAAATGTGCAGCGGTACAATCAATAACATCGCAGATAAACATCATACAAACAAAAAAAAAAAAACATTTAAAAGCAGTTGGATATTGTTAGATCAACTTCAATTCGCTGGTTAACTGATTTAAAACGTGTTTGATTTGCTGCCTTTTTTGCTGGAAATCATGATAATTTGTATAGGATCGTACGCTGATTAAAAAAATTAAAACAGCATTTATTTTATATAGAAATATTTTGTAACATCATAATGACCCTAAACCTTTGACCAGAGTTGTAAAGAAAATATAGAAAGAGACTCCAGAGCTGGAGTTTTATTGAATAACAACTATCAACTGTATCAGCAAACAGAGTCCTTGTTAACTTATATTTATAGATAAAATAATTGACCGAATAAAAATCTGCAGTGCTAAAATGACATACAATTACAGCAGCGTTAATGATAAGCGCAGTTCAGTAGCTTCTAACTGTGGTAGGGACATGTTTCCGTTCATATGGTATCCCAAATCTATGCTCGTGGATCTGAGAATTTAATGAGACAAGAAAATAAACGGACAAAATTTAACAAGCTCTAAAATATGTGCTGTGCAGCGTCCAACAGGATTACGCAGTGTTTCACTACTTGCATGAAACCCTGGCACGAGAGAGCTAACTTCTGAGTTTGCCTCCAAGTCATTTAACCGTTTCACACACTCACTACAGCCGCCTCTCCAAGCATTTCGCAGCTCTCAGAAAAACCCCAGCACATTCAACTTCAGACACAATCCTGGCATAGTTTACCTGGAGCAAACGGAGAGTGTCCATAGCGCACTCGTGTGAGGAATCAGAAGAGAAAAAGAGACCAGCGGAGACAGAGACGGACAGAGAGCGCTCCGGTAGCGGCGCAGTGGAGGTCTGTTCTCACAGCAACACCTCTCTCTCTCTCCATCTCTCAAACACACACACACGCGCTCGTTGTCACCCTGCCTGCCTGCTGATCCTCACATCTCAGGTTGATTAGCTCTGAATAACTGAATAACTAACCCTAACCCTAACCCTAACCCTATATATAGTTCATTTAGTAGTGAATAATCGTACCCAAAATAAAAGTTTTGTTTTGTGTGTGTACTGTGTATATTTATTATTTACATTTAAATATATGCACACGCATGTATACATTTAGAAAATGTTTACATTTATTTGGGTCAAATATGTTGAGATAGAAATTCACAAAAGTGATTTTATGTCCACGGAAAGCATTTTCCATTAAAGTGTAAGGTTGAAATAATGCTACATTGTCAATCAGTGTAACACAATATGTATGTATGTATACTCTGACTTGTACATAGTAAATATATAAAACAACAATATTATATTTTATTGTGTTTTAAATGAGAAAAAAAATCTTGCCGACATATTGGTAAAACCTAGGATAGTGGCAAAAAATAAATAAATAAATAAATTAAAACAGCAACTAATTAGTATTTGGTGGTGAAGGTAATTAATCTTTTAATAAATTCATAAACTGATTTTTGTTGTAAATATTCTTGACAAGATTTTTACACTGAATGTCATTTTAGTGGGTAAATTTATTAAATCAGTGAAAAATGTGTGATATTTATTTTTGGTTCAAAAAAAACAAAAACAAAATTGCAATTAATTTAAAAGTATATATTTTTTTAATTTTGGGGTGTAGAACAACAATTAATTTAAAGCAGTATTACACTTATTTTTTGTGGTAAACCCTTTTTTTGTCTTTAAATCATTTACATGTCTATATGTAATTTATATTATAAATAAAAATAAAAGAACATTTATGCACAGCTATCATTCATTAACACACACACACAAAAAAACAAAGATCTGTAAAATAGTTTAATAATGAATAATAAATAAAATACAACACTAGAAAAAAAACTACACACACATACTTGGATTAATGGATTAATTATGAGTTTGCACAAACCAGACCACCCATTTTGCTGAAGCCATTTTATCCTGGGATAAGAGTGCCATCCTTTCTATTTGATTAGGGGGACAGTAAAGTGGACTAGCAGCCATCCATTCATGACCTCTGCGGGTCACTAATGCAGTTCCTCACTACTCCGCCAACTCTACAAATCCACAGCACAGAAAAGCAAAGGAGAGGACGAGACATGTGGCCAGGTATGGCTTTCCATACTTGGAATTTGTTCTCTGCATTTAACCCATCCAAGTGCACACACACAGCAGTGAGAAGTGAACAACCACACACACCCGGAGCAGTGGGCAGCCATTGCTGCGGCGCCTGGGAAGCAGTTGGGGATCTCAAGGGTCTCACCTCAGTCGTGGTTTCGAACCCATGACCTTTGGGTTACAAGTCCAACAACCTATCCATTATGTCATGACTGCCCTCTACCACCCCTGAAAACATCCTATTTTTTAAAAATCCAAAGTATAGCATAGTTGCAGTCTGTCAGCTTTCTGACATGCTACCTGTTGTGCATGACGCTGAACGGCGGTAATCTGTAATTAAAATCTCGCTCTCCCACCACAACAAGCACAACAGCTATCAGGGCAGGGAAGTTACAGGCTAAAGATATAACGACTGCGGGAGATGGAGGGGTCAGGAGAGAAGATACTGCTGGCGGGACTGTTGTTGTGCTCTTCCTCTGCATGTGGCTGGAGCGCCCTGATGTGTATTCAAAATCTGCAGCTCAACCTGTGGCGCTGAAAGAAATTTGATAGAGGGGGTAAACTGAAGATGGATGGGTTGCTATGTCCTTATATGGCAAAATATGAGCTCATGAATATGAATTAGTTTGTACTGACACTGCTCAGAGATTGCAAATCTGAAATGTCAACAGTGTGATTTTAAATTAAATGGACAATCAGTTTGCAAATGTCAAACGTCAAAATGCTGTGGAATCAGAAATAACATTCAAAAACATAAACGTAAATAAATAAAGCAGCAGAACTGTAAATAGTACACTGAGGCCCTGTTGAGACTAGTGCGTTTTTGTTTTAACGGCGATGTGAAATTTCTGTCTACACTACACAACAGAAAACGCATGTCACATGACCATTTATGCAGGTACAACCATAGATATGTACAGGCACATGCCACATTATTTAGATGAAGGATGCGTCTATATGCTTAGCGCAGTCGGAAATGATCAGTCCAAAGCCATACATATTTTACGCGATGGCTAACCCGTTCAAATTCGTATGACCTCACTCTTATGAATGTATACGATTTTTGCTAAACCTAACCCCACCCCTAAACTTACCCATCACTGGGGTTTAGACAAAGCATTACAAAATCATACGAGTGAGGTCGCACGAATTAGCACGATTTTGCCATCTCGTACGAATTGGTTGTGAGACTGTGTTGGATCTATCTATAAATATATCTATGGGTACAATAATGCACATGATGTTATTGTTTACACGGTCATCAAGGATACACAGAAAGAGCGTGGGCAGCCTCCATTTTGCTCCGTTTACACTGAACTGCGCCCCCAGAGTTTTCAAGCCAAAAAAAGTGTCTGGAGTGTTTGCAAAAGTCTCAAAAGTTTATGAGAGTCGAAAAACCAAAGTAGTGTAAACGAGTAGTGTGTTAAAAATGAAAACGTGTTGGTGTAAAAGTAGACTTAATCGTAGTACCCTATGAACCCCCCCATACTTACTATACAATAAATGAAGTTTGATAAACCAATCTCTGGAGGAAGTGCGCACTGTATGATTACAAATTTAGAAATGGTTAAACACAATTTTCCCATGTAGCAGTATAAACTGAAAGTCATGTATTTTATCATTTACATTCTAAGAACAGGAAGACAGTAACCTTTTGCCTTTATGCAGTTCCTAAACATATGGCAAGCTTTCCCAAGCTAAGTGTGAATGCGAACTCGATTCAGCTGATAACAATCTTCCAATCAGTACCACCTCCATCGTAAGCCAATCCAGTCACTAACTCTCCACTATAAACAGTCCAGTTTCCTTCCCTTCCGCATCTCGTTTTGCATTGCCTCCGCCTCCCCTTCTCCGCCGTTCGCTCCTTCCTGGGGGCAAGCAGGGTTCGAGCCGGACTCCGAGCCTCGCCCTCGTTAGGGCTCTCGTTACTAGGGCTCGGGGTTCATCCGAACTTCCGGCTCGCCCCCGACAGCTCGCCAAACATGCTTATATTGCATTGAGGAAGCGTGAACTCGTGAAACACTATTGTATTGTTCTCACAAATATTTGTTATTACATTTCTCTTTAAACCAGTTAAAAATACAGTACTTCCAATGTGATCAGTCAAGGTTCAGCACATCTCGCTGTGTGTGTTATTTAGTTCTCTGTTCAAGTGTTTTCCGACCTCCCATACAAACACAGATGATGATGTGGGGCATTGTGGGTGGAGCTCTATCTCATGAGACAATCAGGCATTGTTAATCACATTAGCTTGAGTGGAAGCGAAGACTTCTTTAAATTACACTTCCCTCATTCACCTCCATTCTGACAATAAAAAAAATCGAACAAGTAAACATACATGTAATTCAAGAAGTATTATCATTCAGAGAAAGTGCACTCACACAGATCCCCTGCAATGTCAACGATTAACTGATTGAACATATCTTAAATTCTCTTCGATCTGTTTTCAAGCCATGACATTCAAACGGAAAGAAAAAGTCCAAGCAGCAAAGAGTTCATGGTAATGTTCACTCTCAGGGACAACACTGACAGTACAACAATCAGTCTGTTTTCTTTCTTTCTCTTCAATCATTCTTTCTCTGGCTGTCTCTGAACCTATTTGCAGGCCCCCTCAATGATATCTGTAGCTCTGTAATAACAGGAATATCTTGGAGTGAGTCGATAGCTGTGACCTTGCCAAGGCCAGAGACCGTCTCTGAAGCACAGAAAGCACAGCAGATGGATAATGTGGTGCTTCCTTTCATGGCAGAGAACACCTGGCTGAGCGGCCTCAGTCAGTTGTGACTCTGGCAGCACTGATTTCAGTCACACAGAGAGAGAGAGAGAGAGAGCTATGAGTAACGGAGAAAAAAGAGAAACAATAAATTAAGCGTGAATGGTGTCAAAATGCTTGTTTTTGGTTCTAAAATATTTGTTCTACTTAAAGGAAGATATTATGTTTATTGTTAAGTTGTATAATGCATCTTGGAGAAAGACAAGACACCTCCAGGCGAGAAGAGGGCGGAGTCAGCCAGCCAGCTTCTCAGTTCACTCAAGATGTTGAGAATTATGTTTTTGTGACCGGACCAGCAATATTGTCTGTGTGGCGCTCTCCGTCTTTTCCAGTGAACACTAAAAGTGAATGCGCTTTTCGCGTCATTACTAAGTCATTACTAAGAAAAAGAACATACGAACCAAAAGGGGTTATATATGCGCCCGCTGTAATCACGCCGGGATCCCTGATCGGGCGAAGTGCTCTCGAGCACATAAACACAATCACACTGATGACTAACTCCTCTTTATCCAATGCTGCCGCAACTGCCTCCAACGCAGAGATTTATTCAATATATTTCACAAATCATGAAACAAATTAGTCTGATTCCACTTACTGTTGTTATGATTTGTATTCATTAGCGTCGGGAACTGAGAAATATGTTCTTATTCACAACTGCTTTCAATCAGTTTGGTTACGACTTCTCTTTCCGCCAATGTGGAGCAGTTAAAATAAATAAATACATCACACGTAGTATATTTCACAGACAATTCTGACAAAAATGAATAAATAAATAAAAATAAAAACTTACAAGTGAGTCACAGATCCAGAAAACTTTTGGTCATTACTATCTGACTTTAAATAATAATAATAATAATAATAATAATAAAGTGTACTTTGATTTAAAAACAAATATAGTGAAATATTATAAATTCAAATATAATAACGTAATTAATTTCAGTGATGGTGAAGCTGACTTTTTTTTAATCGAAGCAGCATTATTTATCCAGTCTTCATTCGCATTAATTATTTTAATATGTTTATTTGGTGCACAACATAATTTCCTATTAATATTAAAGCAGAAAACAGACACGATGCTTAATCATATTTGTGTAAATCATGATACATACATTCATAGGATTCTCAAAAGAACAGCAATTAATGGAAATCAAAATGGTATACACAAATCGAAATATCTATATAAATATTTTATACTTATATAAACATTTTTGTCATTTTTTAAGTTTATATATCCCTCCTGAGTAAAAATATCCAATAAACAAATTGTGGATTTGAGTCTTTAGTGAAACTGTTAACAATCTAATTATTAAATTCTCCACAATTCTTACCCCTAGTGTGCATCATACGGCTATCACCTGCAAGAGGCGGACATTTTTTTTTTGAGAGTTTTTTTGAGCTATCGTGTTCAGTAAGATGGTGGGTTCGTGTTAATAGCAGCTTGGGAGGACTTGCAGGTTTCTCTGCATGCGGAGTGGAGGAAGCACTAATTATACATAAGGACACCTGCTCATGATGTTCCACAGTCAGCTCTGACGGCGTGCCAGGAGAGGCATATGTCAGGGAACACAAACGCACAACTCTTTGTTTTCATGACACAATGGCAGCTCTCTATCCTCCAAATCTCTCAGTTGAGTCATGCCTGTTGTGCAGTACTTTCAAAACTCACTAACTTTTAAATTCCAGCATTCTTATGATTATTTTTAAGAGGATATACTTTCAGAAACTTAAAGTTGACTGCTAACTCAGATGTTGGGGAAAAATATAAGGGATTTCACTGAAGTTTCTTGTTTTCTTCTGCCTTCCAAAAAGGTTATCACGTCCTGAAGGATAATGGCTTTTGTTAGTAAATGGGACAGTACTAAAGACTAAAGTGAAACTGAGGTCCAAACCTTATAATTTGGTTATACATTTTTAATTCAATTTCAAAACCTTAACTCTCTTTGTGTTGTTTTAAAGAAAGAAAGCTAATATGATTTCAAAGACAGGTAAACACATGCAAATGCATGCACAATATACTGCATAGAAAGAAAACGACCCAAATGCTGATTGGAGGGGAGTCAGCATGACATGAGTATAAGGGACAAACAAACAGTAGAGGCGATCAAGCGATACCTCCAAAATACCCACAAATCAGGAGCACCACTAACTATAATTAGCCTATGCCATTCCTGGAAAGCTCAACAGAGACTACTGTGATTAGTTTCATTAGGAGAAAATATTTGATGGCCTTGTAGGGAGATGGTATAATTACGCTAATTTTGCAGTGGCATGATTGCAGCCCAGAGAACCTCTTGATTTGCACCAACAGTCAAGCAGTGATTATGACAGCTTCTGTTGATTTGTTTATTTTCAGTGCAATCCGTTGGGTACTGGGCCATAAAAACAGTGCGGTCAACTGCAGACAGGCTGGTGGGAATTAAGTACTTCCTTTTAACTGGAATTAGAATTTAAAGAACAGGAAGCAAAATGTTTGAATAAATTATATATATATTTATATTTATATACACAGGTCCTTCTCAAAAAATTAGCATATTGTGATAAAGTTCATTATTTTCTGTAATGTACTGAAAAACATTAGACTCTCATATATTTTAGATTCATTACACACAACTGAAGTAGTTTCAAGCCTTTTATTGTTTTAATATTGATGATTTTGGCATACAGCTTTGGCATGAAAACCCAAAATTCTCAATCTCAAAAAATTAGCATATCTCATCCGACCAATAAAAGAAAAGTGTTGTTGTGCTGAAAAATGAAATCTTCATCTCCATAAAGCTTTTCAGCAGATGGAAGCATGAAGTGCTCCAAAATCTCCTTTTTTAAAGGTTGGTCATTTAAAATATGCTAGGTAACGTATATTTAGTCATAATAGGAAATGTATTTCTTTCATTTCTCCAGCACCAACAGAATCATTAACATCAGAGCTCACTTAGAGCGATACGTATACATATACACACACACACACACAGACACACACTCACAAACATAAACAATATATATATATATATATATATATATATATATATATAAATTGAAAAGATATTATCATTTAATTCTGCGATTTGGATTGGGACACTATTGTTGTGTCACACTGACCCAAGACTTGGCCTTTACTAACCTCTTTAATAAGCCCTGTCACTTTGAGTCGCAGCAGGACGGTGCATTGCAGAGTGTGAAGAGTGACAAGAAAGTGAAAGAGACAGAGGGAGAAAGTGAAAAGAAAGAAGGAGAAAGGTTTTGAGGCGCACAATAAAACCACGGCAGTTAAAGAAGCCCCAAATTCAGACAGACTGACTTTCTTTCTATTTCAGATCCCATCAGCCTCTCTCTCTGCCTCCCTTCATTGCCATCACCACAGCAGTCTGGGTGTGGAGATAAAAGCACAAATCGATTTTGCTCCCTCTCATTTTGGGGGTTGGATCTGGGGCTGGAATCAATGTGTGACACCAGACCCTCCCTCAGAAACGCGCACTGGCGACATTCAGAATGGAACATACTAGGGCTACATATCTTGAAAAAACATTTAAATAAAATAAATCATTCTACGCTTAACTGGGATTTAATAAACTAAACATCTGATATTGCTACTGTTTTAATATCAAGGCTGCAAGAATAAAGTGAAACATCATCTCATGTTAAACAAATGTGAGCAAAAATAACCAATTTGTCAGTGATGCCTTTTTTTCATGTCTTGCCTACAGTCTGCTAGGAATGGAAAGAGTTTATGTAAGGATGTTTAAAACAAACACTAACCGCTGATCCAGAATCATGCATCATATGCACTTACGCACTGAAGTGATTCAAATCCAGCACAAGAGGTGAAAGAGAACTCGATCTGGTATTCAGTTTCAGACACATCGAACTGAATCCTCTTTCTCATCTTGCATTTGAAACAGAGATATACACATAAAACTATGGTAAAATACTCATACTTTTTTGCATTTACCAGAATGACTGTCAAGATAAGGATGCTGATATCATCTAAAACCAGGGGAGTTTCCAAACGTTTGGAAGGTAGTGTATGTTATTTATACAGGGAACATTACGCAGTGCTATTTTACTTTCATTATTACATCTCCGCACCTGAATACTACCAACTGTATTTTATTTGGAACTTTGACCTGTTGTATTCATCTATGCTTGTAGTTTGTATAGTTAGTCTTATTTATTTATTTTTTACAGGCTTTCCCCTTCTCTTTAATCAAGTTTAAGCTTTCTTAGTTACGTTAGTAGCAGGTTTTGTTGCGGTACCGAAGACGTACGTCAAATGACAAATGGGAAGCAAAGTTATATTGAAAAATGATCTGATCTGTGACTTAAAAAACACTGAGCCACTAAGTTCATCAATATACAAAAAGAATCCTATTCGTATTTATGCTCTTGGCAACAAATAATTCAGCAGAAAAACAAAATCATCCTAGTTTATGCTAGCTTACGCAACAGTTCACAAGTTTGGCAAGGTAACATTTTTGAAAGAAGTTGAAAGAAGCTTTGAAAGATGACCCACAAGGCTTGCATTGAAAATACTGCGAATTATTATTACGAATTAAAATAATTGTATATATTTTATAATATATTTTAAAATAGAATCTATTCCTGAGATGCAAAGCGTCAGTGCTCAAGTCGTGAACGTATTATGCTTCAGAAATCAATCAATATTCTGATCTGCTGCACAAAAAAACTATTATTTTAGAATTCTTTGGTGAACAGAAAGTTTTAAAGACTAGCAATTATCTTTTGTAACAATATAAATGTCTTTAGTGCCGTTTTATCAATTCAGTGTGACCTTGCATAAAAAAAGAATGAATTTCTTAAGAAAAAAAAAAAGAACAAAATAATAAAATATTGATTTATCAGTCTGGATAAAAAAAAAAAAGTTAGTTATTTGATGAGGGCACGTTGCACAATCTGTCCATGCTAGCATCTGCCTAATTTGGCAAGGCTCTGGGATTCCACAAGCCACAACATTTCTAATTACCTTTTAAAAATTAAAAAGCTACTTTATTTTGCTGTTTTCACCATGCAGGATTATGTGGCTAATTGTATTGCTCTATTTGCATTCAGCATTGTTTTTTCCCTGCTGTCTGCTCACCTCATGGCTCATTTCTGTAGGATGCCATCCTGAATAGCCGCTAGCACGCAATTATTGGACCCTCTTCCAAACAACCGCACAAGCTGCAGTTTGTGACGATACACACCTAACAAAGAACATCATCCCTCCTCTCTCCATGATCGTCAGAGAAGGTTTTAATTCCATCAGTGTCAACACACACAGGAACGAGGCCAACATTAAAGGGGCAGGCGGCCAAGAGCAAGGAGATGAAAGCAGGCTTGCTTACCGTATTGAAATTAGGGAACAGGCCGACCGGAGAGGAGCTCTCCACGGGGAAGGTCATGAAAGGCTTCATGTCCAGACCGGACTGCATCATTAGAGAAGGAGTCCGAACCAAAGCTGGGAGTGTGTTGCTATGACAGGAACTTCCTGGAGTGGAAGAAGAGGGAGAAAGTTAGGGCACAAAAGACACAAAAATATCCCTTCTTGCATCGTCTCATGCACAGATGAGGAAAGCAAGAAGAGATGAATTAGAGAATGAGCAGTGATTCGAGAAAACTCATCAATATCATCGGTCAAAGAAACAGAACACCCTGGTGCTCTGGGGCGGAAGACCGGCACAAATAGAGACAGAGCAGAGAGAAAGTCAGATCAGGAAAGACTAGTTCTGGTATGCAATGTTCCAAACGTAGTTAAATTAGCTATGAAAATTCTGTCATCATTTAGTCCCTCTCATTTCTGGATGAACTATTCCTTTCAAACATCATCAAACAAGCTCATAATTTACTGCAACAAGCTTCATGCAAAAATAAAAAAGATTGTTGTGTATGAAAAAGTGTACATTATAATATATATATATATATATATATATATATATGTATGTATGTAGAGTGCCCTCCACTAATATTGGCACACTTGGTAAATCTGAACAAAGGTGGCTGTGAAAATAAATATGCATTGTTTATCTTTTTGATCTTTTGGTCAAGAAAAAATATAAAAAAAAAAACAACATAAATCACAAAATTCTAATCTATCATTAAAGTAAAACAATAGGAAATAGGGAGAAAAACTCATGATGAAATAAATGTTTTTCTCCAATACATGTTGGCCACAATTTTTGGCTCCCAATTTTTGCTACGTCCTTTTCCCAAGATAGCATCTCTGAGTTTGCCTGAAGAGTTTGGAAAACATCTGATAAGAGAAAAGAGGCCATTCCTTCATCCAGAATCACTCCAGACCCTTTAGATTACCAGCTCCATGTTTGTTATATATATATATATATATATATAGATGATATATAATTTTTTTTAAATATAATAAAATAATTTATTGCCTTGTCAACTAAAGCAATACAACACCTAAAACTAAACAGAAACATATATATATATATAAAAAGTGTGCAAGCACATGAATTGATGATATCAATTAATAATGACAAGAAAAAAAGTTCAAAATATTAATTAACACTATGAAAGTAAATAGGACTAGGCCTAATAAATCTGCACCAAACTATGATCTTGGCCATGAAGTCCATTTTTATTATTGTGACAATGACAAGTCTATAGTACGTGGGTTTGAAGAAAGACTTCTTGTCATTTTAGCATGCATATTTGTCACAAGTAAGCTCATTCATTTAAATCATTTGTAATTCTATACAATCAGTAACCTGGTCTCTTTTCATTTACTCAGTTATTCATTGTGACTGGAGATCTGGATCCCATACTTCTACTATAATAGAAGAGAGTCGTAACGTTAGTGCAACATCTCTGAATAAATTGGCCCCTAATGCGCTTTGATCAGGGTGAGCAGTACCATGTCCATTTATATGACACAATGACAGCTCCAATTGGACGTGTAATGAAGAAGGATCTCATGTAATGCGCC
Source organism: Enteromius afrohamiltoni (assembly GCA_034779775.1). Classification (NCBI taxonomy): domain Eukaryota; kingdom Metazoa; phylum Chordata; class Actinopteri; order Cypriniformes; family Cyprinidae; genus Enteromius; species Enteromius afrohamiltoni. The sequence goes on from JAUYWG010000042.1 coordinate 18,339,368, forward strand.
ATGGAGATATCTAATCATGTATGTGACTAAATAAAAGGGTCATTTCCAGTTCGCTGCCCGACTAAAAGAGCTTCAAGATCTTTCGTTCTACGAATAAGAGGTCAAGCAGCAAAACATAATCAGCTTGAGTACAGCCCCAAAAAATAAACTGCAGACCGTGGCCGTGTCGTCTTAGTCTTAAATTTCTATATGTAATGGTTAACAAATCCTTGTAACGCCTCTAAAAACGATGCTAAAGCAGACATGCTTTTAGCATGGCAGGGGATACTAGAACATCTAAAGCTACGGCACAGCTCCCGGGGAGGTATAACGCACACTAATGCTGCTTTAATCATAAGCTAGCGTGGCACATTTGCGCTCTTTGCAGAAGAATAAAAACAAGACTAAAAATGTGCTTTTTTTTTTTCGTGTCGTTTGGTCTGTCTGAAGAAAAGTGCAAAATAAACAAGGAATCAATGGCTGTCAGAATGAGCTAAACAGAATAAGGAGCAAGGCAGAGAACGAGGAATGCATTTTGGCTTTCTTTTCAGATGTCGTCCAACAAGTCAAGGCTGACTAGACGCCCTCAATGAGGCGTCTTGTAGTGTGTTTTGTGGCTGCCTTACAAGTATTATTTGGTTATATAAAACTGCATTCGTGGCTGTAAAACAAAATCAAATTATGGAGCTGTGTTCAGACTGTCAAGAAAATGCTTCTAATTTCTGTGTAAACGCATGTTCTTTTCTATTTAAACAACACTGATCGCAATGCAATACAAACGCACACACTCCATCACTAGACAGATGCCTCCCTCACCACCTGTACATCCGAGCCCTGAAACAGACTTATTTTATTCCCATTTGCTGAGTTTAATGAGAACCACATGCAATAACTGAACTTGGCCCTCTGACTGGCATCAAAATTCATAGCCGTGATTTGAAGCTCTGTGGCCCGACCAGAACATTCTGTTTCAATAAAACAACTGCGTTTTCATGGTTCAGATGAGGCGAAACGCTGCATATTTCAAAGCTTAATGAAACCATCAGAGATGCAAAGATTCAGATGGGTAATGACTGTCCTCATCATTTAGGTTTTGACACACTGTATTAGTTTGACCGCTTTGATGCATGAATCGTTTAATCGCAAAGGAAAATATTCTTAGCGATTCCATTGTACTTCAAAACAAGACTATAGTAATTACCAATATTTTTCTCGGCCAAAATGATTCATTTTAAGAGAGTTACACATCTGGCCACTGCAAAAAAAAAAAAAAAAAAAAAAAAAAAAAGATAGTATTTCAGAGGTACTTCGTGGATTATCACACTGAAATTGCACACTTCCCTTCTGTACAGTGTGTGAAAACAGTAAGTGAAAGTAGTAAGTACGCAGGTTACAACCAATATCACATACTTCCATACCATACCGTAGATGAAAAATAAAATGTGAAAAAGAATAATATTCACAGGCGGCAGTAACATAGGATGTGAAGGGAAGTATGTACAGATTCACATTCTGCATCCAAAATTCCGCATACTTCCATACCATATGGTAGATGGAAAGAGAAATGCGTCATAGACTGCATATGAAATGGCATACTTCCCTACCATAAAGTAGGCAAAAATAGCATGTGAAGAGTAGTGGGTAATCATTCTGCATCCAAAAGTCACATACTTCCCTTCTATATAGTAGATGAAAAACAGTATATGAAAAGAGAGTATCTCTGAATTTATAGGCTAAATCTAAAAATCGCATACTTTGCTATTATCCAGTAGGCACAAAAAAGTATGTGAAGAGTAGTATGTGCAAATGCACAGGCTGCATTCAAAAAAAACATGGAATTATGGATAAGGTTAGGATGCAACATTAAACCCTGAAGCAAGCGATGGAAGCCATGCATCAAAGAGTTAAAATCAGTGAATGTATTTCCCTGAGTTTCTTTTGTTGCTCTCTATTTATTTCATCACACTATTACTCCACTTCAAGCGCCAGCCTAAATTGCTGGGAACAATACTAGAAGACCATTACAGAGAGACATGAAGCTCTGTTTCAGGGCAGACATGCCAGTGGTTTGAAGACTGTGGTCAGGGCCAATCACTAAAACCGATGACAGGATAAAGTGCGTGTGTGAAAGAGGCCGCAGTAATTACTGTTCTTCATTGCGCACTCTGCAACCAAAGAGCTGTGTTTGGCCAGAACAGGTGTTGTGAAGTGGACTAGAGCATACAGAGCACTGAGAGAAAACAACAGCATGAGAGTCAGTGATTTATGATATTCACTGAAGAATATGGTACAGTAGAATCCAATTACCTTATCTTATATTTCCATATACAGACACACACACATATATAAATAGTAAAAAAAAAAAAAAATTGACATGAGCCAGTGCTGTTGTTCTCAATATTCAGAGCACTTGAGAGTGATTGCTTTTTTAAAACAATACAATAAACAAGAACATTTTTAGGTGCATACACTGCAGATGCAATATTATGATTGCGTTTTTATTTTTTACTTTGCCAATGAAGCCAACCTCCAAACCACAACTGATTTTTGAATGTATATGTTGAGTGAATGATTCTATGACTCTATCCTGTAGTAAGCCTTTGTATACAGTTTTATGAGTACTGTGAATTCAGACGTCGTTCTTTTGTCACATACAGTACTGTTTTTCGTTTGCTATGCGTTAAGGAATTGTAGGATTTTGGATACAGGAATTGACACATTCACACTGTTTGAGTTAATCGGTTGAAAAAATGATTCAATTAACTTACAGAGATGTAGGGATGAAAGAATCTCGGATACTTTGAATTCCTGAGAAATAGACAACAAGTGCAGGAAGTGCAGGACCCCTCCACCCATCTGGGCATTAGGGATGCAACGATAGTACATTTTCTTGGTACGATTATAGTCTGAGGAATAATCACGTTTTTACGACTGTGACGATTATTATGCATTTATTCATTTCATAACATTACTAATGTATGAAATCGCATGAACACTGTTTAGGATATTAAAGTGTTATTTATCACTGGCTTTTAAAACAGAAATAGCACAGTAACCATTACTACATTACTCTCACATTGGAATTAAAAAAGTGACCTCTGCTCTGTAAATATCCGTGAACGTATTTATCTTTTGAAAATAACAACTAGAAATAGATCACTAAAGTATTTAATGGTTTCAGTTTTTACATTCTTTACATTTCTTTTGGACCAGGGGTAGAAATTTTAGACATGGCGAAAAATTGGTTCTTATGATTAATACTACAACAGGGATAGTAAATAAACGTTTCTGAAGTATTATTAATATACAACTAATATTAACTTTATTTAACCTACAGGAGAAACTGTTACTAATGATGGGAATGAACTCTAATCAACTGTCATCCATAGGTAGGATAGACTAATTCACACATGCAACTGTCACATCTCTCTCGATTGATCAATCGAATGCTTAATTCAAGCAGATAACTGATTTAAGTAAATGTGATCTTTCCACACTTTCCTTTCTTTCTTATTTGAAGCGGTCACAATGCTGAGCTAACGAGCACATAGCTTCGCATCAGGTGGTTCACGCCGTGCATTAAAATCGTTCAATGCACATCTAGCCGTCCGTTATTCATTATGCATTCATTCTTTAGCAGCAGATTTTTACGGCAATATTTAAATGACACCTTCTTGCTGGACCCAAAATGGTCTCACACTATTGAAAGACAGTTCTCCGGTGGAAATAAAGGATCTGTCACAGTTAATAATGCATTAATAAGCCTCGGTGGTTTGTCTTTCTATAAGCGCGTAATTTAATCCGGTGCACCGCTAGTTTAACTTTGTTTTAGTTTTGAAAAAACCCAACAGAAAAGCTTGGGTTTAGCGGAACCTTTACTGTTAATTAACAGCGATGATTTAAATTAATAGCGAAACCGGTTAATCGCTGCATCCCTACTGGGCATCACGCAATAAACGACTGAGGATCATAACGGATTTTAAAGTTGTTTGCATCTCAACAAGTGTTCAAATATCGGCGTAAAAAACTTAATTGATACCCTATGAATGAATGGAATCACTGTCTGAATAAAAAAAAAACAACAAAAATGTGTGACCATCATACACTTTTTTACAATTTATACAATTTTCTATGAAATCTGTCAACTCAAATACGCAGTTGACTGACTTTTGGCAACTAGTGTCAACTTCTCCAGACTGCAAACTGAGAGAAAATCGGGCAAAAGTCATGAAGTGACTTAATAACAGACTGACATTATGACTCAAAGCAAAGAGGTATAACGAGGCAGCACAATAAATAGATGTATGAATCACACCACGTAGCTATGGAAATGAATATCTACCATAATGCTTTCGCCGTAGTACCTGCCCAAAAACTCTTTGGAGGTTAAAGACGAAAACATCCGTTCCGTTTATTCTGTTCAAGAAGATTACAGACTCCGAACATGAATCGACGGTGGTGCGATATTCAATTTGTTTCTCTTACAGCAGCAGTCCTCAGGTCTATCAGATCCCTGAATGTATGTGTCACTCAAACAGATTCAAAAGCACCATCTCTCAAACCACATCAGCATCCACAGAATGAAACCCAAGAAAGTAATGACTGTTACCTGGGAAACGCTGGTGACAGCCAGAGAACATGTTGTGAGGTGAGGAGTAGTTCTGCGTAATTTACGAGGTTTCTGGAGATGTGATTGCATCCGCATTGACCCTGATAATGGTGAAACTCTTCATTTCCATTTTTTTAATATTTGCTGATAATAATTCAATCTGAACATAGGAGATTAAAGATAGGTAAAATGGGGTAAAAGCTATTAAAATATTTGGTTCTGTTGATATAGTAATTAACCTCTTAAAGGGAAAAACAGCACCAAACAATCTCCAATAAGCCTCCAACAGGCTTACACTTACACAAAGCACTCCAGCATACGGTAATGATCGCACTATTTTGCTGTTTCCAAGGTTAGCATCTCCTAACAACGCTAAAAAAATTAGCTGCACCACCAGAAGCTTACGAGCTGTATGTCATTAGTAAAGGTAACTGAAAGGTTGGAATCAATTGCAGCATATAATACAAAGCTGAACTACCTCGACCAGGTAAACAACAGGGGTTTTTTAATAACCTCACAAAGACCCGCTAGTGTTTTTAGCCTTCTGCCTGCATAGCTTGTTAGTAAAGCTGAAAATGTGTCCGCAGGCAGCCTTCGAGTTCTTTAGAAAACACTTCTTTCTTCATTTTTAAAACTATTGCATTGTGTTATATTATATACTTTCCTTCTAAAAAGCTAATTTGTCATTTAGCTACAACTTGCTGACTGGAAAATGCCTGTACTAATGTTATACGTGAACAAAACTGTATGATTAATGGTTTGACAAGACTTTGATATTTGGGACCCTGGACAACAAAACCAGTCGTAAGTATTAATTTTCCGAAATTAAGATTTATACATGATATGAAAGCAGGAATAAATAAGCTTCCCATTGATGTGTGATTTAGATGGATAGGGCAGTATCTGGAATCTGAGGGTACCGAAAAACCTAAATACTGAGGAAATCACCTTTAAAGTTGTCCATATAAAGATCTTATCAATGCATATTACTAATCAAAAATGAAGTTTTAATATATTTGGGCTAAGAAATTGACTAAATATCTTCATGGAGCATGATCTTTACTTAATATCCTAAGGATTTTTGGCAAAAAAGAAAAATCTTGACCCATGCAATGTATTTTTGGCTATTGCTACAAACACACCCCAGCGACTTAAGACTGGTTTTGTGGTCCAGGGTCACATTTGAGGTTGAGCCAATTATGAAGTTCAGAAAATTATGATTATCTACAGTATAGTTTTAAAAGCTCTAGGTCAGTAATATTATTTTTATTCGTTTTGTTTCAGCAAGGATGCATTCATCATAGCTTTCAAAAGACTTCTATTTCATGTAAGTTTGGGTTTTCAACACTGATAATAAGAAATGTTTCTTTAGCAGTAAATGGATCATGTGAACCTGAAGGCTGGTAAAACGTCAGCTTTGCCATTACAGGAAAGAATTAAATGTAAAAATATATAAACATAGTAGTGCTGTCAAATTTGTATTATTTTTTTTTGTTCAGTTTAATCATTAATAATCACAACCAAAATACATGTTTTTGTTTACATAATATACGTATGTGTACTGTGTATATGTTTATGTATATATAAATGCATACATATGCATGTATACATTTCAGAAAATGTTGTAATTTATAATAAATTCAAACTAAAATTTTTGGATGTGATTAATCATTTAATTGAACTAAAAAAAAAAAAAATAAATAAATAAATAATAAATAAAATAAAATAAAATAAAATAAAATAAAATATTTATATATCCATATTCAACCACAAACTTTGTTGGATTTAAAAAAGAAAATCGGTTGCATGTGCAAACAGAATATATGCAACAATGATGTATTCTGACAAGGATCTTCCCAAATAGAAATGTCTGCCTTATCTATATGAAAAGTGACAAGACAGAGTTTGATTTATTTTATGTGCCATTTATATATACCAATCTTAAATCATCAAAAGAAAAAATGTACTGAAGAAAAAAACATTTGTTTCCTAATGGTTCTCACTGTATCATTGTACCTTTGTTTTCAGGTGGATTCTCTGGTCCCCAGATATCAAAATATCTTGAGAATTTATGTAGCTTTCAGTTTTGTGTTTGCAATATACATCAGGCGGTCAGCGAGCGGACTATGCGTGGCCCATGGGGGGCATGAGACTTATCTGGCTTGACAGACATACAGTTGCAGATTTACAAAGAAGCCATCGCAGACCACTTCTGATTGTAGAAAAGTTGAAGGCCATGAAACTGAGTTCAAAGGTCAGTCTAGGTGGATGACTACCATTCAACTGACTGTGATTGAACTCACAGGAGGGGTCAAAAAGATCTTCTGTTGACAAGAATGACATATTTGCTCTCAAAGTCATCAGCTTTTTTTTTTTTTTTGGCAGAGAATGAAGTCTGAAATCGAGAAGATAAAAAAAATATATATTTAAATCAGCCTTGACCCAAGTTTCTCTTTCAACTCTGTTTCATCATCTGGCCACGTTATTCCAAGTCCGATTCGAGAAATGAAACGCCTGAGCAACAGCTGGCAGCGGCACTTGTCTCTCAGAGATTTGCTCTTTGAGCAAACGGCCAGCAGACTTCAGCGACATTAATACAACTGCAACATACAGTGGCCAAAAAAATATTTGGACACTTCAGCAACACTGAAAAATGTTCGAATGTTAATGCACTGTAGTAAAATATCAAAATATAGGCCAAACACACTTTTCAAGATAAAGCTACATTGGACAGAATTTTCACTAGTCAAAAGCTTGTTCAAGTGATCATGTGTGGAATAATTACAACTAATCTCTAATACGCACTTTATCTCCATTTATGTGATTAAAAATACAGTAAAATCAGTTATACTATGAAATATTTTTCAGTTTATTTTTTATCTGTTTTTAAATTTAATATATTTTAAAATTAATATATTTTAAAAATTAAATGTATTTCTTTATTTCCTAAAAGCTGAATTTTCATCAGCCATTACTGTTTTCAGTGTCACATGATTCTTTAGAAAACATTTGAATATGCTGATTTAGTTACACAGTTATCAATTATAATTCAATTATTCAATGCTTCTTTTGATCAATGTTGAAAACTGCATTTATTGAAAAACAAGTAATGTTTTTCTGGATTCTTTAATCAACAGAACATTCATTAAACAGC
>JAUYWG010000042.1:18352413-18379426 GCA_034779775.1 Enteromius afrohamiltoni
CCCTGAGATTCAACTATTTTCTGCAGTTCTCCAGCTGTGGTCCTTGAAGAGTCTTTAGCCACTCAAACTCTACTCCTCTCCGTGTATTCGGAGGATAGAGACACATGTCCTCTTCCAAGCAGTTCCTAACATTTTATGTTGATTGGAAATTCTTAATTAGAATTATAAGAATCTTTATAGAATCTTAATTTCTTAAAGCCACTTCACTAATTGGTGAAGTTTAATTATCTTTTGCAGCATGTAAGAAATATATTCTTTGGTTATTCTCATTGTGTTGATGATTAAGGGATTTTGGGCTTTGTTTTCCCTCCCATATATATTTCTGCGAAACAGGAAACCAGGGCTGGATATTTTCATGTTCATAATCACCCTGGAGTGCTGACAATTGTGAATATGAATGGGAATATACTTCAGAGATATTTTACTAATAAAAAATTCTATGGGTGCCAATAATTGTAGCCAACAAGTATTGGAGGAGAACATTTAGTTCACAATGAGATTTTCTCCCAGATTCAATAGTTTTACTTCAATGACAGGTTAGAATTTTGTACATTTTTTGAATGAAAGATCAAAAGGATAAACAATGCACAGCCACCTTTGCTCAGATTTACCAACAGTGCCAATATTAGTGCAGGGCACTGTGTGTGTGTGTATATATATATATATATATATATATATATTCGGCAAGGATGCATGACAGAAATAGCTTTAAAAAATAATTCTATATATTAAAAAAAGCTGTTTTTTTTAAAGCATGATTTCCAGATCAAAATCTAAGCAGCACAACTGTTTAACATTAATAACAATAAAAACATTTTCTTAAGCACCAAATCAGCATATTAGAATGATTTCTGAAGGATCATGTAAACCTAGCGACTAGTAATACTGCGACAAAGTTAGAATTAAGATATAAACGCACTTTGTAAAACAGCACACAGTCACATTGTAGTACAAAGAAACACTTTTAAGATACAAAATCAACATTTTGTGATATAAAGTTGAATGTATATGACAAAATTGTGAGAAATTGAGTCACACTGCGAAGAATTGAAATCAGATTTATGAGATAAATTCATATTGTGACAGAGTTGCAATAGGGCAAAAGAAAAAAAAAATAGATGGGATCAATTTTGATTTCATGTTGACTTCAAAACATATTTTTGGATTTAATAAGTCTGGGCTTAGTATTGACTGACTGTCTTGTGTAAATGGATACAATACTGAAATAGACCAACTATTAGCCAGCTTGCATGGCTTTATGAAGTCAGATAGATCATGAGTGGTACTGAAAAGCAAACAGAAGGCATAATTCTGGCACATTCTCCGTCAGACTAGATGACACCAAGGGTGACACAGACTGTCCATAGCAGCTAGACGCAGGTATATAATGAGACGGCCTCTTTAGATGGCATAGTGACCGCGGTCGGATGAAACTACTTAATGCGATGCAGCTGCTCAAATGTGTTTTTCAGTGGAGACATTCACATGTAGACGACACATGCGAAGCCATCACTATTTCAAGCAAATCTAATAATGTCCTAAATTCAATTTAAATGCAGATTTACAAGCCAGTGCTTCAGGTCCGCATCAGAGCGAGACAGAGCGGGCTCAGTCCGTGCCTTTAAACACAATTTGTGAAAACGAAGTTGGTGTGGCTTCTAATAAAAATCTCCTGACAACGGGGTAAATGAAATCATGCCTCACAATGAGTGTGTGTCCTTGTGCTACAGGGAATGATTAGATTGCTAGAAATTGCCAGGTGATGCAATGAACAGCTTGGAATTACGAGAGCATCTACAGGTCACAATGGAGCAGTCACACGGCAATGTTTTTCTTGCCGCCTTTTCTTTTCTTGTGCGTTTTTGCCACAGAACCAAATATAAAAGGTACTCTGCAAAAAACACTTTGTTTTGTTTCCAGTCAAAATATCGAAAAAAAACAAAACTTAAATCAAGAGGAATTTTTAGGTAAAGTAAAACTTTTTGTCTTGCTTTGTAGTAAAAAAAACGTCAAAATTAAGTTATATATAGATAATTTGGCTTGTTCGAAGCAAAAACTAATTAAAATTTTACGGTCTAGAAAATACTTCTTGATTTAAGACTTTTTAGGTATTTTCTAATCTTTGAATTCTGCGTTTACATCATTTCTCACAATAATTGTTATCTTCTCGGATGTCTAATTAGTGAGATACAAAGTCTCAGTAAACTTTATTTTAATGCTGCTGAACATTATAATTGAAGAATTCTTAAAAATGCATACGTTCTTATAAAATGATAAAAAATCACAACTGTTATCAATAACTAATAGTCACTTTTAAATACGTCATTAAAATTCAAATATATAACAATTCCTATGATTTCTAACGCACGCGTATAAAGGAGACTCTATCGCCCCTTGAGTTCTGAAATTTGTTACTAGCAACAGTACAGCACAACGGGACCTTGTCTGCACTCGCTGGCTCAGTTACAACTGTCTTTGCATATTCGGGAATAAAAATGTTTCTGGCTTTAGCTGAATGAACACAAAGATGATGTTACAAAACACACCATTCTCAAAGCGTTGCTGCCGTTTACCATCTGTTTGCTGCACTCAAAGTGTACTTCACAATAAAATGGGTTCACTTATCTCAAAAACTGGCTTTTGAGCAATACCACACCGCTACAGATTGTTTCGTAACACATTTTGTGGAAGACGATGGTAGAGTTTCACCCACACCTCTTGATGTAAGCGTGCACTTGCGTGTGAGATGTAGTGTGGTGTTTGTTCTCCCGAGAGGAGGCGGACATACGTACTATTGTATATGTAAGTGTGCAAATGGAAGCGAGGTCCTTGAGTGAAAGTGCAAATGAGCAGATGCATTTCAGCTATACAGTACAGAGAAAGATTACTCTTGGTCTCGCAACCACCCTGTGGAATAGTGGGTGGCCAATCTTTTACTCTTATTTTACTCTATATATGTACCCTGGAGTGACTCACCGAGATTGACTCAATTCACCTGCAAGAGATGACGGATGGAAAGAGAGATAAAGGCTGGAAGAAGACGGAGGAGGATGAGGGTGGAATCAAAGGGCAAAAACTGGAGCCAATTTCTTGCTTTTGGATGCTCGAAAGATTCTATGCATCCCACCGCCAAAATCCACAACTGTCAGTCCCTCACCATCAGAATGAAGTGCAGGAGATGTGCGTGTCCGCAGATGGATCGTTTGGTGAGATATACTCTCGTGTTGACAGAAGGATTAGAGGTTCTCGGGAGGATACTGACTGGGAGACAACGCTCAGGGAACATTCAAGAGATCCATCACCTGCTTTCTGGGCACCTGTGAACTCACCGCATTGAGATGTGCCAGCAATGGGAACGCAGCTAAATCCGTGTCCACTCTGGGGAGGATGAGAAAGGAAACATTTGGCCTGCTGAGAGACATGCATCAGATACATAAGGCTGTCGAAAAACAGCATGAAAGAAATTCCCCCAATATCATTGTTCTCAAGGTCTGCACTATAAAACATGGCAAAAACCAAATCAAAACCACCAGAAGAAAGCAAGAAAGAAATGAGATAAAATAGACTGTGTACAGTTATTCAAGCTACAACACTTCAGCTGAATATGTCTGACATGTTGGCAGCTTGTCAATAATATGATTACTAGTTTCCCTAGGCGTTTTCTGAAGACTGCATCTAGACCAAAAAAAAAGAACATTCAGTCTTCACAATATCACACTAAACTGTTAAAAGCTCTGATGAAGAAAAGAAAGGAGTAATGTCTAAACATTTAGACTTCCAAAAGAAAATATGAATGGTTTGTTGCTATGCTAAGTTGTTCTAAATGGTTACCAGGGTCTTCTGAGCGGTTGCTAATGTGTTTAGTTGTTTTTGTGCAGTGCTGGTGCTCTGTAGGTTGTTGTTAGGTAGTCAATTGGGCATTCTGGGTGGTTGTGAAGGTGTTGCTGAAGTGTCCAAAAAGGTCTTTAATGGAATAAAAAAAATTGCAAAAGTTGTTTTAAGTCTTGCTAAAGCAGCATTTCATGTTGTGCCAAACAATGTCCCTTAGCTCTTCTCCAAACTGTTTCTTGGAGATTATTGCTTATATAAAATGATTGCCACCCAATTACATTATTAAAGGCAGGGTAAACAAGCTCAAGCTAGCTTTTTAAACCACAAAACCCCACCCTCCCCGCATAACCCCTTTCCAAAGCACATGAACGCAGTCACATTCCCTCGTGTCTCATTCACCGTTGAGAAGACATTACAGTACAAAGCACATATTACAATAGTAACGGATACCATTCTGACAACGTATCAGGTCTCTGCGAACAGGGTGCATGGAGGTATGCAAATACATATATTGATATGCAGGTAGGACAGCTGTTTTTCATGCACGTTTTTCCCCTCATGGGAAAAGTTTCTTTGTTGTGGTCCCAAGATTAAATGTGAAAGATGCACACTTAATGTATAAAAATAACAAAATCGAGAGAACAGACCAAAAGACCACCAGTCGTGATTGCTAAGTTGTTCTAAATGGTTACCAGACCACCTATCCTAATGGATAGGGAGTTAGACTGGGTCGCGGGTTCTAGACCCAGAATCCGGCCGGGATTGTGCAATCTCTCCACCTTCAATACAACGACTGAGATGAGACCCTTGAGCAAGGCACCGAACCCCAACTGCTTCCCAGGCGCCACGGCAATGGCTGGTCACTGCTCCGGTGTGATGACGGTGTGTGTGTCTACTTCTCACTGCTGTGTTTGTGCTCGTTGGATGGGTTAAATGCAGAGCACAAATTCCAAGTATGGGTCATCGTACCTGGCCACAAGTCACTTCACTCACAGTATTTGTTGTCCTTTTTCATAGGATCACAGATCTTGCCATAGATATTCTAGTTATAACATGTCACACTAAAATACCAAGCACTACACTACATTGAAGTCTGAAAATAAAACAAAGAAATATTGACAGCTAAAACAAACGGATAAGCTGTATTTGTATCTTATGTTTTGAAATGATTTTTTTTTTTGTCTTTTTGAATGAAAGTTCCCCAAACCAGAAGTTCTACCCATAACTGAAAACACAGAAGGCTCACCAAGAATAAGGTAAATAAGTGGTACACCAATGAAGGAAGAAACACCTTAAAAACACAAAGACATTTATTTAACCAAAAGAGGACCTAAACACACAAATTTAAAGCAAAAATGTAAGAAGTCATCCCATATTTGATGAGTTACTCCCTGAAACCCAGAACAACTCGAAGTATGAACAACACTAACGCTAATGTCTGGCTTAGCAGCACTGATAATTAAAAGCTTACAAAAATTCAAATAGATGCAGCGCAAATCAAACACAGAGATTTAGGGAACGGTAATGTTCGGAAAAGTGGGAGATCACAAAACGCAAACAATCGTTAAGTCACCAACATCTGTTCTGCAAAGAACAATAACAAGATCATTAAAGCGGGCTGTCACGGGATCCCTCGCACACGACTCTGGGAGCATGTTTCATTATTCACACTAAGAACAAACCCTGTCACATTCAGCGAGCGGAGCAACACTAGACTCCCTGTCGGAAACAGATCTGCATTAACAAACCTCCCGTAAAGCGCGAGCGATACAATTAGGGCTGCACGCGTTCACCCGACTGTTGAGCAATAGTATCAGCGGGGCCAGGATCAAATGACACACATTTATGCTTTTCATGTGGCTCGGCGTAAGATAACACGGTCTCCGAGTGGGATGTTTTTGTATTCAACACAAGGACGGTCAAAACCAGAATCGTAAATATCACTCTATTAAGAGTACGTGTAGGGTTTGCTCGAGCTCGTATCAGAACGCAACACTCTTGCTGTGCAAATTACTTTCATAAAGTGATTTTACCAGCGGCAGTACTTGTTGTTTCAGCTCTGTGGTTTCCATGGAGACTAAGGAACAGCAGGAACAGGAGAACCTCTTGTCACGCTCGAGCCCAAACTCCATCCCTAATGCTTGTTTCCAAGCCTGACTCCCTCTGGTAACAACATCCCTCGAGCAGACAGACACACAGACATACAGAACGCCCCTCCAGCCGCCCGTGTTAATGTGCTTTGGGCATTTTTTTTTTGTCAAATAATCTCAAATGGCTGCTAAAAGCCAGCTCTGAGCGTTATCAACTTGGCACATTGGTCCAAAACCCCCAGGGCTGGTTGGAATGTACCCTGCGTCGGCCCCGGTAGGTTTGCACTCGCGCCGCGTGGGCTGATGCTCCAAGTGACTTCTCTCTCTCTCTCCCCGATGTATTCTCTGATTTTACTTTATCAAACAATATTGGGCATTAATATTCAATGCAGTGAGAAGCATAGAAGTGCATGCAAATCAAATCCTGTCAAGGGGATTATTGCAGCGCTCAAAGCTACGGCTGACATATTCGCTATGTACGCCTGCCGTGCCATGCCGTGCCACGCCGCACCGGCCCTCCTGGGCAGGAGTTAGGCTTTTACGTCAATTAAAACCAAAACAGCGGCTGTATTAACCTAGGGTCAATGAGAGAGGCCTGTAGATTTATCACTGTTACTGCTGACAGATTTGTTTGCTATAACAAATGTTTGCAATTACGATTACTTTGCAGTGAAGCGTAGAAGAACGCTTCGACTCTAATTACAGATAAGAGACGAGAGATCAGGTCCACAAATGGTGACCAGGGTAATTGTCATGCATATCAGTGCAGTCTACCATGGCAACAAAAGACACTTGGTACCTGCAGACTCATTTCCCTTAACAGTTTGGAAATACTTTAAAAACAATTGACCTCAGAGTCTAGTTCGTTTTTTATAACGATATGAATCAATCAATCACTTTTATTTATATAGGTCTTTTAACAATACAGATTGTAGCAAAGCACTGAACATTATCAAATAGGAGAACAGAGTGATGGTAATGTATAATGACGAGAATTAAACTATTTATTTATTAAATGCAGAGGCAGTCTCTGTATTCGAAATGACGATAATCACTAGAAATTAGGTGCCCCCAACTAAGCAAACCAGAGGTGACCGATAGATCTGAAAGAATCTAAAGAAACGGTCCACCCAGAAACTAAGATTCTCTCGTTGGTTATTTACTCACTATAATTTACTTGCCCTTATGTCACCTAAGTTACTTATAGTTGGTAGAATGTCTAAATGGACTAAATCTTACAGTCATATGGTTTAGCAGCATATACAAATATTTCTGACCAAAGAATCAAGTGACTGGCCAGTCACAATTGAGTATTCCTGCTTTATCATAAAATAAACCGATGCTACTGTATGCCCACAGGGTGGGATGTACTTGTATTAAAAACTTGTCATTAGCCTTTTTATGGTTAATTTTTTTTTCAGTTACTGATTGTTTAGTCATTTTCTGCATTAAAACGTTTATTAAATATTTTATATTTGCACAGAAATGTAAATTCAACATTTTACAGTGGGAAATTGAGAATTGATTGTATTGTTGGTGATATAAACCTGAATGTAGCTAGAGGTCTGAAGTAAAGGAGTTTAGTGACAAAGAAAAGCAATTTCTGAGGTAAAGTATTAATATTATTAAGTATTAAGAATTTAATATTTAATCCTTAATACTTTTATTCAGCAAGGATGCTTTAAACTGGTCAAACAGCAAAGTAACAGCTAAGACACATTTGAAGCACAAATAAATGCTGTTCTGTTCTATTCCGCAAAAACATTTTTTAACACCAAATCTGCATATTAGAATGATTTCTGAAGGGTCATGCAACACTGAAGACTGAAGTAATGATGCTTGGAATTTAGCTTTGTCATCACAGGAATATGTTTATAAGTTTAACATATATTAAAACTAGGGATGCAATGGTTTTCGGTTCTTTATCGAACCGTTCGGTTCGCCCTGTTCGGTTCTGTACACCCACGTGAACCGCGATATTTCGGTAGCCTATTTGAAACTTTCATTTTAATTAAAATGGGCAATTTCTGTGTATTAAGTGCACAGACAATCAGGCGATGGTCGGAACTTCTCAAGACTAGTGATGGGTCGTTTTTGAACAATTCATTCATTTTGAACTAATCTTTAAAGTGACTCTGAAAAAACAAATCGTCTCGTGGGAGGGATTCGTTCAGTTGCGAACGGCACAGGCTGTATAGGTTAAGCTTATGTCAGGTGATGAACAAACGACTCAAAAAACCCGAAGCCTCGAGAGACCAACGAATCAATTCTCAGAAAACCTTGATACAAACAGAACCGTGGGCTCACTGTACCATTGCATCTCTAATTAAAACAGAAACCAGTTCTTTTAAATTGCAATAATATTTAACAATATCACTGTAGGTTTCATAAAACATTCTTGTTGAGAATAAGAGGCTTGGGGAAAAATAATTATATAACCCCAAACTTTTGATAAGTGACTGAGAAACCAATGCATCTGCTTCTTTATAAAAAACACATGCGAGTCAGCATTTTATGACCATTTTAATTTCAAGCTGTACTTTTAAGGTTTAACAATTGCACAACCGGCCAGCAGGGCAGCACAACAGGACTGGAGAGTATGAATCATAATTAAGATGGTCTATTCTGTCTCATGAAGGCTGGTAGGCCAGCCAAAAAGCATTCCTTCTTTCAACACTCAACTATCAGATTCCTCTGACAGAAAGAGGAAACGGTGAGAGATAGACACACACACACAGAGAAAGTGATAGAGAGAGCACACGCACTTCATGCTTTACTCTAGTATCAACAAAACCTCACAGGGGACGATGCTCAAAGACAGTGCTTAAATATTTAATCACATATATATCAGTTTAAGAAACCTGGTTATGCAAATGCCTGCTCAATGAGAGACATTATTTCCTGAAATCAAATGATGTAGAATAGACTTTGAAACATTATTTTGGACATTTAGAATGTTGTGAAGGTTTGAATATGTCTGTGTGGGCATAAATACTTCTAAAAATGGTAGCAGTGGGTAATGAAGAACATTCTGGGATGAAAAACTAAACCAGTTTTCAATTAGCATTCTGTACTGAGCAAGTGGTGAGATCAGAAGTCATGTACTACACCTCCACACTGCGAAAAAAAACAACAAGAATGTGAGCGCAAAAACAAGAATGAATAAATTAATAAATAAATATTACCAAAGAAACTTAAAATTTCTTAAACACATTGTTCATAATATATATAAATAAAAATAAATAAATAAATAAAATATTAATAAATGAAAAGGATCAAAGGGAAATAAAGTATTATATATAAAATAATAATAAATGAAAAGGATCAAAGGAAAAAAAATAAAAAAAGCTAAAAAAAAATAAAAAAATTGGCTCGCTGCAATATGATGATTATTTTGTGGTAACTGACAATAAACCACAAATGCTGTCAAACTGTAAAATATGGGATTTTCGGCCCACTAATGTTACCCAGTAAAACTGATTTTGTTTTCAAGCTGGTTTTTCTACGCAAAGACTGAGTGTTTCCTAATCCAACAGATCGTCTCGCCCCAAACTCATGCTATGCTTCTGTGCAGGTATGTCCAGGATGCTTAAACAAACAGCACAATCCCACAAAGCCACACTGTTTACTCTTTTCGGTCAAATCACCCCATAAATGGCTTACTTACAGTCACTGCACATTAAAATGGGGCGTAAAAAAGTATTTGGATAAACATATTAAAAAAGAGCTCGCACTGAACATTTTCTTTAAGTCTCTCTATTAGTGCAGTGGAGCTGCAAGCTTAACGGAGCAGCTAAAGTTCTGGCAAAAGACTGAGCCCCCAGGTCTTCTCCACGGGGGGCTTCGGGAGACTGGCAGACAGACGCACAGCGACCATCAACAGCAATTTCAAGCCTTCGCTCCCCACAGACATGCCTGATTATTCCGAGTCGCACTCCTCTGGAATGTGACACTGCATTAGTACTACATCTAACAAGACGCTCCTGAGAGAGGCTTTCCATCGCACTGCTATCAATGAGCTCTTGAAGGAGCCCGATCGCTCACGAACACCCACACGTCAGCGGTTGAGCGTGTAAGCCGCAATGTCGCGCTATGAGGGCGATCAGCATGCGTGCAGAGCGGGTAGGTGTGAATACGACATGAGAAAATTCTGGATAAAATATGTTCACATTAAAAGCAACTGAGGAGAACTCCAAGAGTGCCAGAAACCCAACCAAGGCAAATTAAGACTTAAAAAAACAACAAAAAAAGAGAAAGCCCTCAGTGAAAGACAAACTATTAATAGATCTGGTCTTGTAAGACAGGTAATATAATAACAAACGTCTGCTCTTTAAATTCCAATAAGGAAACAGTTGGTCTGTTTAGAGAAGTTAAAGGTGTCACGCTGTATTAGAGATGGCACAAACTTAACCCACATAAACAAAACAATGGTGCTGACAGGATCTCGTACATAAATCCAGAGCACAGTTGTATTCCAAAGCTCAGCTCCAAACGAAGTACATATCTAGATTGAAGGCAGGTCTGACATTCTTTTTGATGTTTACCACTCTGATGCACGAGAAAAGAAGCATGCAGACGAATCGATGCCGTAAACAGTACTTACCTAAGAGCATGGTTGCGTTTAGGAGCAGCTGGTGAGGGTTTCTGTACCGGTCCAGCTCAGTGATGAAGCACTCGTGCAAGAGCAGTCTGTGCAGTACAGCGCTGACAGAGAGAGAGTACACTCTGAACGCGTGCTGCTCTCAGCTGAGACGAAACGGAGAGAGAAGAGAAAGAGAGAGAGAGAGAGAGAGAGAGAGAGAGAGTCTACCCAGAGACGGAGTCGGCAGATGCGGCTCCCACAGTCCCTCTGAGCGTGGAGAAAAAGGGAAAATCTGGGTCGCTGTGCTGTGGATGTGGCACGAGAAGCTGTGTAAGATCAGCAGAGCAGCTGATCAGACGGCACTTTGGCCGATCTGCTTTGGAGATCGTGCACCTGGCTGTGATTCAGCTCGTAGGAATCTGGATCTCGTAAATCAGGGGCAACCCCAGGCTCACTTTGTGAATGCTGGAAGACAGACTGGTCACTGAAATCGGGTAGAAAGAGTCTGTGTTGGAGAGCGAGCGCTTTTAAGATTTGGAGGAGATATTAAGTAAAAATCGATGATTAAAAGGCTTAAAATAAACACACCCAGGTGAGAGGTTCTTATGGGTTGAAAGTCAAAACAAACTTACAGTGTGACCAATGTAACAGATTCATGAACAAATGACTAAGGTCATTGAGTCATACGAGTCATAAAACTCCCACTGAATCAGAATCCACAGAATTCACTGAACTGAAAAGTTTCATTATAACTCATTATTCCTGTTTGTTGTAAAATAAAACAACAAAAAAAACATGCACACCATATGTAACTAATCTATATTTAAAAGCTGTATTATATTGTATGGTCACCAAGGCTGCAATGCTATGAAATATTACTACGATAGCAGCAACATCTTCTAAGTGTCACATGATCGTTTAGAAATCATTTTAATAGCAGATTTGGTGTTCAAGAAACATTACTGATTATTATTATTATTAATGTTGAAAACAATTGTGTGGATTGCTAAAAAAGTTATTGGAAATATAGTAAATAATTCTTCTCTGTCACTTTTGTGTCAATGTATTAATTTATAATAGATCAATAAATTAGATACATTTTATAATATAAAAGATGAGTCAGTGACAGATTCTTTCAGTTGAAACAGCTCAGATTTACATTTAATCTAGGACTAGTCTCAAGTCTTGTCTGTGAAACCGGGGTTAATAGTGTCCTAGTGTTGCCGCTTTCTTTGGTCTAGCCCCGCCCATAAGACTGTTTGACCGACATGTCAAACAACCAATCACAGTTCGTTTCGTTCAGCATCACGTTTCGCGGCGTGGAAATGTCCCCACAACAACAGAGCGTAGTGCAACAAGTCAGTCAGCATAGAAAATCCTGATAAGACGCTCGCGGTAAACATTCGTTTAAAGCATATCGCTCTACTTTTTAACACCCACAAGCAATTCTGGAGAATGGAACACATATATAACAATATATATATGTCAGCGTCTGTTGTTTCATGTTGATATCCCCTACTCAGTTAGGTACTTCACTTGATCTTCCATAATAGATAGGAGTAAAATATACTTTTAATATACCTCACATACTTTTGAGAACGCAGCGTTTAACTGATCTTAATAAATGCTCATTGTCACACTTAACTAAACACACGTCTGTGCTTTGTTTCCCGGTTAAACGCGACTCCTGAATTCCAATAAAATTCAACCAATCACTTGATGACTGTGACATTCCTGAAGGGTTTCCAGTTAAGTGTACCATATGCATCAGACGTTTAGCCAACGTTCCGTGGGCGTGACGTCTGAGGCTGAGACTAATTATACTGTATGCACTTATACGCTAACTATACACTGACACACTACATACTCAACCATGTAGTGTACGAATTTTCGAAGTTTATTTTGTCTTTAATAATCAGAATCTTCACAAAGTAATAAAAGCTGCGACAGTCTGGTGCATGAAGTGCTTTTCGGGTTCTTTAAGTGCATCAACTGAATATTTAAAGTGCACTTTTTTCTTTTTGGAATTTTTTGTGTGAACGCACTGCTTGAGCTATTCATAATACAAACTATAATACAATAGTACATGATTACTGTCCCTAAGCTTTGAATCGGTCATCCAGAAAGAATAAAAGAAATGTATGATACTTAGCAAGAAACACAGCAAAAACATAAATTCTGTGGTTTTTAAAAATCTTACATCAGTGCTTACTGAAATCTCGAATAAACTGGGAGCTTGCAAATTGTGTTTTAATCAGATCCTTCAAAGACACATACTGTGGCAGGCCACCTGTTCTCTGTGTCCAAAAGAAAACCAGCAACCTTGAAAAAGCAAATAAAACCAAAACAGCATAAAACTCTGCACATCAGCTGCAGAAATAAGTGGCAGCACCTACAATGAAAACAAAACAAAAAAGTGACTGAGCTGCAGCTCAATGTGCCGCATTTGCAGAGAAATCCTAATGATTTGTCTGTCACAGCAGACCCTGCATGAGCAAATATGCCAGGAGCGCTGACGAAACCCGATCCGCTCTCACACAAAACAAGCGACCACACAGTGACTTCATGAAGGGAGCGTTCTGAACGTGTATATATAAATACACAGGTGGAGAGGAGGTGCAAATCTGGGGGTGAAACATCTGCGAGTGGGCTTTTTTCAGGTCTCCAAGCCCTTCATCTGGTATCGAGTTTCCTAGGGAACATTTTGAAAGAAATTAAACTGAATTCTCTTGGGATCAAGTTACTCTTCTGGCTCGCGATGAGTGTGAGACCTCACATTCGTGAATACAACGCTTCACGGCATGTAAATCCCAGGGCTTACAAAAGAGAGACAGGCAAGGCTTGCAGCTGAGGAAGGGCAGAGAACAAAATGGCAAAAAGAGATTACATTCAGCCACACAACCTTGTTTTTGATCTACACATTCGCCCTGAATGGAAACTCATAATCGCTGTCCACTCGGACATACCGAAAGTATTATTTCAGTGTCTTAGATTAGGTTGCAGAGTCCATAAGAGTTATAACGAGCTGACAGACCTGTCACAATGGCAATTTCCATCTCCTTTTCAGCAGAAATCCACTTCGGAGAACAGTGGTTCGCACTTCTAGCAACACCGCTGTCCCGATCATCACGACATCTATTCCGGCGTCCAGCCGGTGTCCGCGGAGCCTAGGAGGTTACCCAACCCTCCACCCCCATCCGGGGGTGCTGATGTGATTTACAGGGACAGGGACAGGGGCATCTGTTTGCAGCATTTCAGCAACTGGAAGTTTGTCTCCATCTCTGGTTACAGTGCTGGATAGAGAGGCATTACAAGCGCTGATCACTTAGCAGACTGCCTCCATTACGTGCCGAAAACTACTCTAACCTTTCTCTGTTTACAACAACATGCAAAGCTAAGGGGGAACTATAAATATATGAAACATATCAAGGATTCTTTCCATTGACAATACAAAGCAGTCTTGAAATCGGAGTGTTGCAGAGCGTGAAGTTTACTTCTTCTAAAATAAATTACTTGAAGGGACAGTTTACTCCAGAGTCACAAGTTAATCTTCAGAACACAAATTGAGAAACTTTAAATTAGAAAAACTTAGAACATCCAAAAAGCTCATAAAGACTCAGACTAAATACATTTGAATCAAGAACAAAAAACAACAAACCAAAAACTAATTAAAAAAAACAAACTAAACCAAACTCAACAAAAGAAAAAAAAAAACTAAATTAAACCAAACAAAACCAAATCATAAACAAACAAAAAAAACAAACCAAACCAAAAACAAAACAATACAAAACTAAACCAAACCATAAACAAAACAACAACAACAAAAAACAACAAACAAAAAACTAATTAAAAAAAAACAAACTAAGTCAAACTCAACAAAAGAAAAAAAACAAACTAAATTAAACCAAACAAAACCAAATCATAAAAAAACAAAAACAAAAAAACAAAACAAAAACAAAAACAAAACAATACAAAACTAAACCAAACCATAAACAAAACAACAACAACAAAAAACAACAAACCAAAAACTAATTAAAAAAAACAAACTAAGCCAAACTCAACAAAAGAAAAAAAAAACTAAATTAAACCAAACAAAACCAAATCATAAACAAACAAACAAACAAACAAAAACAAAAAACAAAACAATACAAAACTAAACCAAACCATAAAGAAAACAACAACAAAAAACAACAAACCAAAATCTAATTTAAAAAAAAACAAACTAAACCAAACTCAGCAAAAGAAAAAATAAATAAATTAAACCAAATCATAAACAAACAAAAAACAAAAACAAAACAGCACAACACTAAACCAAACCATAAACAAAACAACAACAAAAAACAACAAACCAAAATCTAATAAAAAAACAAACTAAACCAAACTCAACAAAAGAAAAAAAAACTAAATTAAACCATAATATATAACAAAAAAAACAACAACCCAAAAACAACACAACACTAAACCAAACCAAACCATAAACAAAACAACAACAACAACAAACCAAAAACAAATTAAACCAAACTCAAGAATATAAAAACACAAAACAAAAAGCACTATTTGCATACAACTCGAATGTGTTACTTTTTTCCATTTTATGTTTTAGTTTAGTGGTTTTGTTATTTTTTTTATTAGTTTTTACTTTTTATTTGATCATTTCTTTACTAAAAGATCTAATATATTTATATTGTAAATTTTATTTTGGATTTATTTCAGTTTTGAAAACGGTCAGTTATGGACCCCATTTTATCTGGACAAAAATGTTTTATTCTGGTAAAAATATTCTACCTTTCTTTTGCCAAAACGAAATAAATTCATTTAGTGTTCCTCTTGTCAAGTCCACGCTGATGGGGACTTTACTGGAGACTATTACCCAACAGCCCACGCGGCAAAGTATAGGATTGTGAGCGCTGAGGGTGCCATTTGGGACATTTCGCAAACTGCTCCATTTCACCTTGGTGCTGTCAAAGACATTCATTTGAGAACTGCTGCCCTAAGCGCTTGTTTGGCCTGTCGTCATTGTCTAGGATAATATAGCATGTGTGAATGGTCAGGATTCGCAGTAAATAACAGCTTCCTCTATAAGGACGCTGTCAGGCCTCAGAGTTGTAAATAATCTTTATTCTGGACAACAGCGAGCGCAGAAGAAAAAGCCACAGAGTACAGGGCGGTTTGAATCTTCATAGAGGGAGTCAGATGGCCATAATCTGTTTTATAATATCAAGATTTCAGCTGCCATTCCCAAGGATACGGATCAATATGGTTAAAGCAAACAAAACAAACAAAACATATATCTTATAAATTAAATGGAAAATGGCTAGCCAGGCAAAACTGAAGATCTCTCAGAAGTGTCAAACATTTATCATTTAAATAACCTTAAATTATGAAAAACTACTTATGAAGATAGCTAAGCAGTAATACAGATTTGTTTATTTTATTTTAGTTTATAATGGCCCTGTCTAATTTACACAGCATTCAATATATAATGCATGTTTACCCACAAAACTCCAGTGAATACTTAAATGTAGCGTACAGCTTTAAGAGCCGTACAGTGTGTCTGTATTTCATTAAGATATCATTAGACTCGAGGGTGCCAGACCTTTACATGACTATGTTTAAAGTGTGGGTGGTGTACAACACAAACAAAGAGAGCCTGTGGCAACAGTTTGCTAATGAGCTGGATGAAGACATGTAGGAGAGATCTCCAATTTGTTAATGCTGTAAAAGGCAGAGCAAAGATAAGAGGTGGGATTGAGTGATTGAGTGAGTCACAGGAACATGAGTGTTAAATCAGGTACAGAGCGCACTGAGCCTAGAGAGGCACTGCGCAAGCTAATGGGCTAAAAGGTGGGTTTCAGCCAGACAAGCAGACAAGGACAAACACACAAACTTTGACGAATGCGCAGGGTTTTTGAGAATTAAAGGGTTAGTTCAACCAAAAGTTACATTTGGAATACTAAGGATTATATGAAAAACATCTGCATGAAGATGTTGCAAAGATTCTTCTTTTCTATTCCACAGTAAAAAAAAACAAAACATAGATTATACAGTACAACATCACAAACTACATCTTTCTTTAAATACGTTTTTCCAACACAGCGATCAGATTAAATGGAGAGCAATGGCAATTTTGTTTAAGTCTCTTGCGAAACGGGGCTTGAAATCCCTAGTGCATCTCAGCAATGTCTCAAGGTGTTCTCCAAAGAGAAAAAGCCACATATCTCTCAAATTCATCCAAGAGCAAGTGATCCAAGCTTTGTAATTCTAATTGATTTTATGGCTTACTGTACACAAACAATGGTTTAATTTGTTTTGATTTTTTAAGTTCCCTTCAAGCAATTTAGAAGAAACGTCTAAAACAATTATATTTCCCTCTAGTGTTCAGTCATTTTAATTCTGCAGGAAAAATCTATTGCTTAACTTCTGTTTAGGTGGATAGCGCAAAATTATCATTATCTAAAAAAAAACAAAAAGTAACACACACACATACATATATATATAATAATAACACTTATTATTAATTGCCTTAAATTCTCAAATAGAAATATGAACATGAATAGAATGCACTGAAGAATGACCACATCCCGACCAGGCCTAGAAAATAAATAAATTTTAGTTTTGCATGTCAACTTTATGGGCGGTTGCCCAGTCTGAGGTGGTTCTCATTAAAAGCATAGCTGAAGAGAGCAAAGGTAAAAATCACGTAAACTAACAAAATCAGAAGCGACCTGATGTCTGAAACACACAGGGGAAAACCTATGGGCCTTACCGATTTCACACAGTTCAAAATTAAACAATATTTTATCGTTTTCTCTCCGGGCATTAGATCAGGATGACAGCCACTACAAAGATTCCACTTCTGGAAGCTCACATTTTCCCAATTTGAAGATTTATTCCCTGCCGTCTTCATGCTTTTGGACACGTTGCACGCTGGGAATCTCTGCAGCCGGGACACAAATATTTCACTCAACATGGCTGGCCGCCTTTACCAGATCATAAATCAAATAAGCTCACGAGACAAAATAAAATCTGCTTAAGAGAGTCCAAATGAAAGATGTTAGACACATTGCACTAATGAACTCCGGTGTGCCTTGCGTACCTCAGCGGGAGAGCCCAATCCCAGGATCACTCGGTACTGTCGCTGGCTCTAACGGGATTCTTCTGCACATTAGGCATCAAAACACATTGGAATGTGGACTGCCTGGTCTGTCTCAAACCCGCTCCTCTTTAATTTCTTTCAGCCCTCCTCTCAGGCTCGGCTATCTTTATCTCTCACTATCCTGTTCAATGTTCAAGAGTCCTTCACCTCCCTTTGTTTCTCCTTAAACGTCTTTATTTTAGGACTTCCGAGGAGGACCTTATCAAAGCCGGGGCCAATCTTGCTGTGAGAGCTCTTTTCTCATGCCAGTAGAGTGCTGATTGAATTTCCGCCTGGGTACTGGTTGTTTGTCATCGCCATTTGAGCTGCAGCCCCACAGTGACTGGAATGATCACTCGTGTCAGGTGCAGCACAACTGCTTAATCCTGCTGTGATTTCTTGAGACCGGGGACCGAGGCGAAATACAATCCCAATCGTACCCCTCAGGCTGTGGAAACACGGGGCATGAGAATAGAAAAGGCAATTTGCAGAATCACTGTTGCTGTCTAATGCTGTAAAAGCTCTCTTGTAGGCTTTATATAATTATATATTTATGTAGAAATATTATTTGTCATTTTTTGGTGCAAAATTTGACTGTTCACTGACATTTAAAGAAGTCATGTCATGCATAACATTTTTCCTTTTAATGTATGTGTGTGTACTGTGTATATTTATTATGTTCATATTCATATAATCTTATTATAAATATATTTAATATAAAAACATATATATATATATTTATTTACTTATTTATTTTTTTCACATTTTTCTTATATGTATGCATGTATGTTGATTTATATTAACGGAATAAATACACACAGTACACACCCATGTATAATGTAAACAAAAACTTTTAGATTAGATTACTTTAGATTCGATTAATCTTTCGACAGCACTAATTTTAATCATTTTTGGCAAATTCAAAAGTCCTCAACCAAATAATGAATTACATTAGCTATGTTTTCACTCAAAGATGCAAATTTAACTTATTCGAAAAACTGGAATATTGCATAAAACATTTGCAAATAAAGCACTGTTTCTTCATTCTTCATTCAACAATTCAAAGAGAACAAAAATGGTAACTTCCTGATAAACTGAACATCTCTAAGAAAACTAGGAGCAGCCACTGAATATAATGAAATATAATTAAATATATAACCTATCTTATATATCTAAGGCTTTTTCCATTCAACGTTTATAGGTGGATGGAATTATACAGAATATAAAGTAATCAAGGCTTGCACAAAAAAATGCATGCATGCATAAATAATGTCTTGCTATTACAGTTACTGTAAGTCTTAATAAAACCTACATTTTTGTCCATTTTGGGGGTTTTCCTACAAGATTTTTATGTAAACACTCTCTTTGCATGCGAATTGAAAACAGCTATGTTGCGTTCACTTATAAAAGTGCATGTTTATTTCAACAGCCTCATCCTTCCATATCAGCCTCTTCAAAGCCTGAATTACACTGTAAAATATCTCAACTAAAATTTGTGATAAATGTGCCACTCAAAGTGTTAAGGTCAGACATAAAATTATCAGGCATCCTGTTAAACTTCAGTTTCAAAATATATGAAAAGGGCAGGTGCTAAACACAGTCTGGTTTAAAGGGGTTATCCAGTGCCACGTGCACTTTTACAAGCTGTTTGGACTGAGATGTGTGTTGGGAGTGTGTGTACAAAACCACTCTAGAATGATAAAGATCCGCCATTCTCAAATGCATGTCAGTGTGGGGTCACACCGACAGAGGCCACTCCCGCAATAGTTGATTGACAACAGCGTGTCACACAGACTGAACTGGTATCTTACCTCAGACCCGCCCCCTGAGTGAGCCGTCACCAGACCGAGACCGAGAGACAAGCAGGACTCCTAAGAGATTGAGGTGTTTTGTTGTTGAATGTATTAATGAAGTGAGTGACATCTGAGTGACTCAAGACGCAGAGGAGTAACATTTGGTTCTGAAGGAAATGTGCCCTTGATCAACCGAAATGCGTTTATGTTCAGGCGAATCTTTGCAGATCGCCTTTCCTAATAATGTGCTAATTAGAAAGTTTCACTATGAATACGGCTAAAAAAGATCATCCGAGAGTGCCTCGGAAAAGAGGGGCGGGGTCAGCAGAGCTCGTTAAGATTTAAAGGGGAAGAACACAGAACAGAGTGATTTCAAAAAAAGCTGTTTTTTAAACTCCCTAAAACTCCCTTAAACTAAAGTAAACTATAGTAAAAATAAAGTTTCAGTATGTTCAATAGTACAATGAAGTCTTTTATCTCAAAAGATCAAGGGAAATTGTATCCCTCATGAAATGACCCCTTCAACAGATACCCATCTCATCGCTGAGCTTCACATTAAATTATTAGTGATGTTTTGAAAATAATGACTCGCTTCATTTCTAGTATATTTGTATTCATATCGAATACCACCAGTTCATGTCAAAATTTGAGTGAGGTTAAGGGAATTCCTCGAGTTCAATACAAGTTAAGCTTTATTAACAGCACCTGTGGCACACTACCATTCAACAGTCTGGAGTCAGTGAGTTTTCCTCAAAAGTCTTTTGCTCACCAAGGCTGCGTTCATTTAAATGGAATACAGTAAAAACAGTAACACTGTAAATTTGAAGTTTGTCATGCAAAGCTGGGTTTTCTAAAGACTTTAATATCACATGATTCTTCAAAAATCATTGTAATATGCTGATTTATTGCTCAACAATATTTATTTTTAATGTATCTAAAATCTCTCTTAAAATGTTTTTTTTTTAAATAATGTAAGATTTTTTTTATGTTTAAAAATTAAGATATTTTATTGAAAAACAAAAAAAAATAACTATTTACCCTGGTGCCCCATGGGCCTCAATTGTAAGTGCATTTCTATCTCAGACAGTTATTACAGTATATTCATGTTTATGTTATTAATATTAATATGTTTGGTCTTGGAATAGATCTCCTAAACTGGTGCTGTGGGAGAGAAGTACCAACCTACTGTGACTAGACAATACATCCACAGACTTGCTGCTGCACAAACTATATATGAAATAACCCCCATATATAACGCATGCATTCCCCCCATAGCAGATCTATACAGGTGGAGCTGGGGAAGGGTTACTGAAGTGCACTGCAACTGCTACAGCAAGCAGTCAGTCAAGTACTTCAATAAAAAGCAGCAAGCTCATTGGCTGCTGATATGAATAGAAACCAATCAGCTGCGCTCATTATCACAAACGAGTTCTGTTTGTTTTTACAAACTGAAGAATGAGAGATGATTTGTGTAGCTTTCCTTTAATAGCAGAAAACTGAATCTGAAGCTTTTGAAGTAAGAATATCAAATACACTTAAACGCCTCGCTACATCAGAGCAGCCATGCACCAGAGGCCTGCTGGGAAATTCTCTGAAGAACAGTAGCTACAGGTCCCTATTGTTACACCACTAAACTGCCTCAAGAGTGAATGGTGATCAACTCACCGCAATTTACCCATCTGACTGCTTTTAATTATACTTGTAGAGTTAACTTATTTAATAATTGGCTCTCAAAAAGGCCAGTCTACCCAGCTGCTACCCAGAGGCTTCTCTGGGAGAGTTCCGTCTAGTGTTGGAAGGGCGACGGCTTCACACCATCAGAGGAAGCTCATCAAAAATAGATTAGAGGGGCTTCGTATCAAGTCTTTTCCAAATAAAGGCTCAAATACGCCTTGAAGAGTCTGGCACGGTGATTCCCTTAGTGCAGAACCATGTCTTATTCCGCCATGCCAGTTTCAGAAATTAGGTTGCAACTCTCAGGGGAATTTGCATACACTTATCTTTGCTCATGAGCATGAGGAACGAGTAATGAGTGGCGTATATAGCCAGCTATAGTCTGGAGGAGCATACGAGGCCAGTCAAAGTCAAGCATTTACCTTCTGCTTGTGAGAAACTGTGTGTACTTCATTGCACAATGGATAGGCCAAGCTGTCATTTTCCATCTGGACTTTCCTTCTGCGAAAGCTTCCAGTGAGATGTCCTTCACGTGGGTTCTTTTTTCCTTCCAAACTCTTCTCAACCGCATTTCAACCTTCATGCCGGACCCCTGCTGGTGCACTGTAATGGCCACCACCGCCAGGTTCACAAAAGTTCATGTTTACCAATTTTTATAGAGGAAGAAGCTCTGATGTCTCTTGGTTTGCTGATTTGTGTACTCTTTCTTCTTAAGTTCCGACGGCTAAATCACATCCTCTCTTAGTGCAATATTCTCAGCGTTAGATGATCTCTGCGTCAGAATAAATTAGTCTGGCGATAAAGACAAGAGTCGGCCCCTTCAGAAGTTAACAGTACAAATCGCTGGGCCGACCTACAAAGGACTTCCACTGACCTCTTATAAAACTACACGCAATTCCGAAGAGCAATAAAGGCTAAATTGCAACCTGTAATGAACAGGGAGCCCATGAAAAGAGCTAATAAAAGGAGCTCCCAAGATCAATTTACAATAATGACGAGAATGTGATTTCCCAGAGTCTCTACCAATGCAATCATGGCTTTCATGTTTCAGTGGTAAAACTAGTCTCTGAACTAACATTTTCTGTTTGCTTGTACCTTTTTATATTAAATGTTTATTATATATAAAAAAGGTATGTTATAGTTACCAGTCACACTGATATACTGACATTTCAGTCTAACCATAACTGTACTAATTTATATGTAACAACAACATCATCTGATTTTATAATGCATTTATTATAGGGAAAAATAAGTTATGTGATGTATACAGAAGACATTTCTTAATTTAAATAGTATAAAAAATTCCCAATTTCTTGCCAGTAAATATATTGTATAAAACATGGGGAGCTCTTGTCATCATTTATTTATTTTATTTTTATTTTATTTTTTTTAGGGAAATCCTGTTCCCATTATTATTTCCTTTTTTTTTCTCCATTATAAATATGTTGTGTATTCTACTTGTCCTCAACTTTAGCTGGCTCTTGCTTTAACTCTTGTTTATATTTTGACTTTCTGCCAGCAATATATTTCCATTTTTCATATTTCATGCATTTTAAATGAATGTTTACAAGGCAATCATGAATCATTGCTGCAATTAAATGTTTAAACTAAGCAAGCCATACAAATACATGCAAATAATAAACAAATGTAATATTGTTGGAATAAATATACTGGCATGACTGGTTAAGCCAAATGTCCTAAAACTCTTTCACACCAGCTCGAGGGCATCTTTATTGGTGAATCCCTGTAGTTTTCATCTAAAACGTCACAGCTGGAAAACTCAGGTCTCAGTGAGATATGTGCATAGACACAATCCCTAACATTAAAGACATGCCAAATCAAAATGACACAAAAGCAGACAAACTGTGAGGCAGTTCAGAGGCAATTACTTTTGATGCTCTATGCTGAGAAAGAAAATATGTGCACAGACAAACTCCGACTTGCTACGTGGCTCTGAGAGAGGACTTGCATATGGAGCGTATCTGTTATTTAAAGAGCAATAGAAATGACAGTCTGGGGGCTGCAGGAAATATGCAGTTTTTAACTGCAGTAATGTAACACTCATTACAGGAACAGTTCAGCTAAAAATGGACATTTTGCATTCATTTACTCTCCCTCGTGCCGTTCCAAACCTGTATGAGTTTCTTTCTTCAATGGAGCACAAAAGGGAGGCATGGTCATATTCAAAAAGGTCTTCTGAAATGTA
Source organism: Enteromius afrohamiltoni (assembly GCA_034779775.1). Taxonomy (NCBI): domain Eukaryota; kingdom Metazoa; phylum Chordata; class Actinopteri; order Cypriniformes; family Cyprinidae; genus Enteromius; species Enteromius afrohamiltoni. The sequence goes on from JAUYWG010000042.1 coordinate 18,375,725, forward strand.
TTAGAAAAGTCTATTTTAACTCTGAAATGATGCCAGTACTTTCATTTTGGGCTAAACTGTTCCTTTTAGACTCAACTCTATTGCTTAGGATTGTTCCTGTACCCCAGGAAATAATTGAAAAATATTTAATGGTACATCATGAAAGCATAACCATACGCTAAGTGAATTCATGTTATTGTTGCAGTGCTACAAAGGAAATCAATCGCGGTGGACAGACACGTTCCCCAGAGAGTCAGACGTTTCATTAGACTAATGGCACAATAATTACTTCCCACTTGAGTCTAGCAAGTCGCAGAAGAAAGCCCGCAGACCGAACAGCACGGGATGGAAAACAGGTGCTGATTTGGTGGGCTTTTGTCTTCTTTTTCTATCAGCATCTCCCAATTCTTCAGCTAACCTAATCCATGTGTAACACTTATTGGAAGGATGAAAATGAGGTTTGACGTGAGGCTTGGAAATGTGATCCAGAGCCAAAAGGTACAATTCTCTGAACTCCAGAGTCCGGCTGCAGGTTTTCACCATGACATCATCTCCGAACAACATCGTTTTAGGAAAATTGATTCCAGATAACCCTTGGAGTGAGTTTCCAAGGGAAACCACAACTATTGGCTTTTTCTTGTGGACTTTGATTGGAATTTACATCCAAGAATTTATTATACACCTCCCCGGGATTCCAGAGACTCAACCACTCAACACTCAAGAGTATTTAAGACAGGATTTGGGGACAGACACCTATTTTTTGAGGGAGTACCAACAGCAATAGCTCATTTGGTTCCTTAGACAATAGATCCAACTATAAAGATTTATGCATTTTATTATGAAGTTAATGATTTAAAGAAGTTAGGAACTCTTGCCTCCCTATTGCTATTTGTGGTTGATACATTTGATTTTTTTTTTCTTTTCTACCCCTCAACCAATGGGCGTAAAAACAAAATTCCAGCTATATCCAAAATTATTCTTGTTGGTTTACTGTAGCGTAGTAATAAAGGAAAGAAAATTATTTTATTATCATTAGAATTATATTCATTTTTACTTGAGAAATCTTCCCCAAAAAGCAAATTTAGCCAACATTTACTAACCTTTGTGTCATTCCAAACCTGCGATTTTCTCTCTGGCATGTAACACAAAAGATGATATTTTGAAAAATAGCAATGAAAGTCAGTGAGGTCCAAAATGGGTTCTTTGTTTAATGTGAACTATCCCTTTAAGAGTACTATTAGTCCGGTCATGCCTCCTTAGCTTGAATTAGCATAACACTTCTGTATAGGTTGATGAGGTTTTATGTGACCTCCACAGAAAACTGTTCACAAGTCATGTATCTACAGTACCGGCAGTCATGCAGAAAGCTCATGCAAAATGGTATTACTCTGGAAGAACTCAAGCTCTGGTTCAGTGAACTGCAACTTCGGGCTACATTCAAATGTACCGTAGGGAAACCGAAGTCAACGCAGCCTGACAGCCAGAGTATCTAGATGCTCATATGGCGTTTAACTCATTTTGGATGGTCACTCCTGCTAAGCAATAACAAAGAGAAGCAGAATATGCAAGATGTCATGTGAACTAAGACAGTCTCTACAGACCTTCATGCTGTCATTTTGCAGGTTATACGCACATTACCCTCTCTTCCTTCCTTTAGAACGCACTATTTTAGAGGCACTTAAAATGTTCACTTTATGAAAATGATGATACAGTCCAGCTGCAGAGCTCTCAATACCAGTGTAGAAAAAGAAATTATAGAATTATATCAGGTAAGAAATTACTAGTTATATACATTTTTGAAATATGGCTGCATGCGAGAAGCATTGTAAACAAACAAACAAAAAATCTATGAAATGTGAATTATAAAGCAATTTGCAAATATTATTGACAGTCCATGATGTTCTGATTGATTAAATCCATCCATATTTGAGGTTATAAAAGGTGACATGAAGTTTTATGAATAGACTTGCTCTATTGTGTCTGTGATCAGCTGAAGATAAAGACTGTCAATCCTTAACAGCTGAGCTGCCCATTATTCAAAGCAGCTGGTCAAGTAGCAAAAACCTTTATTAACTCACCACAATGAAGACATTATCATATGTTCAAGTCTATTTCTGAAATTAAGCTTTTAAATTAAATGCATCCAATTTAAGAACATGAATATCCTTTCTTTGCATCTGAGTTTTATCGCTGTCTCTTGAGGATGAAAGTGAAGGAAACTCATTAACAAAAGAGGTTCGTTTCTCACAGTGATTTCAAGAGGAACAGTCACTGCTGTAGCACCAATGATATATTAATCTTAAAACTTTAGTTGGAGGATTATGACTAAAGTGTGACATTTATAAGATTAGTGCAAACTGTTTAACTTGGTTTTTAACGAAGATCTCTGTTCAAAGTTTCCACTCTAAACAAAGGTTTTAAGCATAATAGGATTGCAGGGGTAAGCAGAGCGTCACCGAAACACATTTGAACAATGCTTTAGAGAGGAAAATGAGTTACGTGAGCCAACACTTACATAACAGTAAGCTAAATGGGAGAGAATGAGCTCTTCTAAACCATAACACACATTTTGACTCGTGAATGAGAGAGAAACAATCTCTGGTAGCTTAATTAGTTTTGCAAACCAGCACAATACTGAAAAGTTAGAGATATCTTCTGGAAATATTAAAAAAAGGAAACAGTTCGGATTACAATTTTATGCAATTCTAACTTTTAAAAGATCGATAGAATAAACAAACATAGATAGACAGAGACAGATGAGATCGATAGACAGATAGAATGATAGATAGATAGACAAATAGACCAAAAGAATTAGATAGAACAATAGAATGATAGAATGAACGAATGATAGAGCGATATATAGAACAATAGATAGAATGACTGACAAACAGAACAAAAGACAGATAGACAGAACAACAGACTGATAGAACTAACAAATGACACAGCGACAGATAGAACAACAGAACAGTAGATAGATAGATAGATAGATGATAGATCAACAAATAAATAGACTGAATGAGACAGAATGATAGATAGAAAGATAGATTAAACAATAGAACGATAGAAAGACAGACAAAAATAACAAAAGAGGCAGAAAGACATACAGATGAATAGATGGAAAGATAGATACTCAGTGCGTAGATAGACAGACAGATAGATAGATACTCAATGTACAGACAGACATATACTCAATGCGTAGACAGACACAGACAGATAGATAGATAGATACTCAATGCATAGATAGATAGAAAGACAGACAGATAGATACTCAATGCATAGATAGACAGACAGACAGACAGATAGATACTCAATGCATAGATAGACAGACAGACAGACAGATAGATAGACAGACAGACAGATAGATACTCAATGCATAGACAGACAGACAGATAGATAGACAGATAGATAGATAGATACTCAATGCGTAGATAGACAGACAGACAGACAGATAGACAGATAGATACTCAATGCATAGACAGACAGACAGATAGACAGATAGATAGACAGATAGACAGATAGATAGATAGATAGATAGATAGATACTCAATGCATAGACAGACAGACAGATAGACAGATAGATAGATACTCAATGCATAGACAGACAGACAGATAGATAGATACTCAATGCATAGACAGACAGACAGACAGACAGATAGATAGACAGATAGACAGATAGATAGATAGATAGATAGATAGATAGATAGATAGATAGATAGATAGATA
>JAUYWG010000042.1:18391143-18435273 GCA_034779775.1 Enteromius afrohamiltoni
TTTTTTCCTTGCACACTGACAGCTAAAGTTTTAACATCATAATATCCTGTTGCAAAAACTGTTTTTGTTTTTTTTTTTATTTATAAAATTAATCACTAATTATATTTGTGTAAATGCATAAATATATATTTTTATTAAGGCTAAAAGCCTTTATTATGTGTGTGTGTTTATATATATATACACACAGACACAAACTTTACATATTTTATCAAATATTTTTATATATCTATTTATATTTGTTTCATGTTAAAAAATACATATTTCATTTAAAATGATACACACACACACACATATATATATTTTTTTTTTCCCCAAATAATAATAATTTTCAAATAATTAAATTACAATTATATACACTTATATAGCTATCTATTATAGTACTGTCTGTATAGTAAAACACTCATAATATAATACATCTAAGTCAATATATCCAAGAAATATATAACGCAAAAATGTGTAATAAATTGACATCACTGAAACAGTTTCACTGTACTGAAAGCATCTAAGGAGCAATGACAGTACTCCGCTGATGACTGGACTACACCAAATGACACATTCATGACATCCCGTCGCTCAGAAGGGGCTTGTCACAAATCAGAATGATTGGCGATCTGAAAGGACCCAGGACGCTGAGAGAGAGAGAAAGAGAATCAGATGGACGGGTCTTGCCATCGAAGGTGACAAAATGAATGGAGAAGATGCTTGCACAACCTGACACTCCTGAGTAAACGGCCATGCTGGCTCAGATAAATGTGTGAGTATATGTCACCGGATGAGCCCCGTTACCCCACGGCTCAGAAAGCTTCAAGCAGCTGCCAAACGACATACTAACACTGTGTGTAACTGAATATTTCAGCCCTGGACTACATAAGACACTAGTAATGTCACACTGAGCTATCACGGTTACATCTAGTCATCGTTTCCAATGGCTAGCATCACCTGTTTATGTGTGTGTGTGTGTGTTAATTACAGAACAGTGACAATGTTCCACTGATGACCGCTGACTGAATAAGATGGATGTAAAAATAATCTTTATTTAAGCCACAAAGCAAAGTAGTTAAACATGTGATGCAAAACACCAAGTGAACATGAAACACAAGCTCTGTTCCAAAACCTATTGCGGTACACTGATGAACACTGCTGCCTAAGACAGCATACTGTAACTGACCCTCTGTTGAGATTACAAACACTGCTCCTCAGTTAAAGCACCAGGGACGACTCCACTTACAACTACACACTTGGAGCAACAGCTTGACATTTCATCTCTTGTGATGTAATTAAATAATTCATTTGATAAATAATCTCAGTGCTTTTGTGATGCTTGCAGTGGCAGGTGACATCACATATTAATTTGCATATTTATGATGTCAGTGTGTCAAATTTGCATTCAGACCTGTTCTATACTGTAATATGTTCACTTACTGTAATAGAACTGAATGCCCAATAGAGCTGTTCACATGATATTTTCTGTTGTTATATATATATAAAACAGTAAACACGACCCATTGATACAAGTTTACCAGGAATCACTCTCACTATACTTCTTAAATCCTGATTTATAAAACAAAATCAATCTATCTTTACACTAAAAGGTGGACTATTCGCCGTGGTTTTGGCTCATTCAGAGCACCCTTTGAGTCAGAGTGACAAACTATGAGGATATTAACAGACAAATTATGTACATACTGCAAGTCCAAACAGTTAGTAAGCGACAGGTGCTTGGAAATGCTGTTTTGTACATTAAATAATGGCAAGTTCACTGTTTCTCACTGCACAGAACACACACTCAGAGATGACACTGCCCCTGGAGAGTCAAAGCTCGTGCTCGAGGAGCAGTACTGGAGACATCTTTAACTGAAGTATAGCGAAGGTTTTTTTTTTTTAAGTCGCTGGGTTTATCAAAATGTACCTGTTATGGAAAAAAAGGTTGCTGAAAGTTGCTGAATATAGTGCTATAGTCACATTCATGTTGCAGCCTGCCACAAATAAATGATGGGAAACACTAGAAACTGTCTGTCACTGGAGAACGAGAAGTACAAAACGTGTAGGGCAAGGGAAACTAATGAAAATGTGTCACCACATATACTTGGGGGCCTGCCCAGGTAAAGTCTAAGTGTGGGAAGCACTGAATCTAATTTAGTGCATATGGGTCAAAGACATCAAGGTGTGCATAGAAGAAAAAGTAAAGTACCTATCTTTAAAGGTTTCAGATATGTTTTTGGAGGGAATTTTTTTTTGTTGAAATAACATTGTCATTCGGTTTATTAAACGTTGTGTGGTTTTTTTATTTTTTTTAATAAATTAATTCTTACTAACAAATGGGCAAAACTGTGGCAAAAATGTAATGCATTACAACTTAAAAATTAAAACTAAATAGTATTTGGGGGGAAAGAAATTTGTCTTAATATGCCATAAAGGCTTTCTATTTTGTTATAAAATAATCAAGTTGAACTTTTTAGTTTTCAGTCTCTTTATTTTATTTTTATCATTTTCTTTGGGTTTATAGCATTTATTGTCTGCCCTAGCTCCCACCAAACCTATTAGAAAATAAAATGATTCGGCCCATTTTTCTGTTAAATAAATAGATCATCAAAATGTTATTTAGTACAGAGTAACGTAAAGTGACTGCATTGTGGTCATGACTAACCGATTCATACATTTTCAATAGATATATAGATATACAAGAAATGTTGAATACAGAAATTTACCAGCCAATTACATCATAATAATAATTATCAGGGATGCAAACTCGTCAGGGGTGAAAAAGGTGAGAAACTAGGACAAAGTAGGAACGTTTTTTTTTTTTTTTTTTGCAAGCGCCATTCAAGAACACATACCTTTATATGATTAAAAGACGTTTAAGCGACAGCTATGGTCTCCAATCAACAAGGATCGTTGTTATGATGTTACATGAACTTACGAGGTGTTTCTCCATCTTGAAACCGGCTGTTACAGACAGACACTTATCCACTTGAGCTGAGAGATACTAATATTACTGTAAAGTAAACGGCATGCTTTACTTGAAGGTTGAACAGTTCTCAAATCAACTTCATGTCAGAGTAATAGCTTACTGATATGTGAGACAAGGTCGAGACTGAGAAGCATTTGGCAAAGGGTAGCGACCTAATGTAGCGATAACATAACTTACAATCTTCATAGCTATCGCAACAGCATCCTCACACAAGCTCCTCATCCACAGTTCTTCTGGATTGAGTCTGTCTCAGTTTGTTCTGTTACTTCATGTCATTCCAGACAGACTGGATGATGATCAGATCTCCAACTCACACACTACTACTTTTTTCACCCCGCCAAAAGTAAAGTACGTGCAACGTTGCTTTAGAATTTGTACCAAAAGACATCAATAAAGCACATTTCTGGCCTTAGACCGGAACTGCACACACTCTAGCTCAAGAGCTCCACATAATCTAAACAATGAACTGCCTAACAACCTAACAACTTCTCATAGACAAATCTGCCGGAGCATGAGAGGAAATTATTCAAGCAATCATCCGGTAAAATGCTGAGGGTAAAGCCATTAGGCCTAAATCCATTGTTAATGAAATGTCACACCTCTGGAGTAGATTCCTGCTGTGTTCCTCATTTACGTTCCTCTCCATCTCATCTGTATCCGTGCTCTGGTCAGGCCGGCTCACTAGCTTTGAGCTTTCTGTGAGACAGGAGTCAGACAGGAATACTGATACAACACCATACACTCCCGACAAAAACAATAAATACATTAAAAAAGCGATTCCCTTTACTCTAGCAAAAAAAAAACAAATAGACATATTATGTGTGATTATTCCCCCTGTTATTTAAATTAGAATCTCATTTCCTAAACTGCATAAATAAATAGCATAATTTAACCAGGTATCTGTCTATCGATGTGTCCCCATTGGCCACTGCAGACAGTTTGGTTGATTATAAGGGACGTGATCTAGTTCCATCGTGTCAGTCTAGGCAGATTGAGCGGTTGTTTTGAATGCTTTAAGTGTTGAAAACATTATCCACTGCTATTTACGCTTCCAGATTTCCAGACTTTTGTCAGCATTTTTTCCCAGTCCTTAGTTTTTGGTGGAAACCTGAATAACGTGCAAAGTGATATACAAAAAGGGGTCTCTCGTTCTCTTGCTCCAGTTTGTGAAATGGTGCTTTTAGATGTTTAGAAGCTTTGTGGTCACACACGCACAGCATGATAATAGCATAGCATAATGATGAGCTCACGCATCGGAAGAAAGAGAAAGAGAGGACATAAACAACAGTGAAAAATAATTCAAATATCACTTGTTTACCTCCGAACATATGGGCCCATTTTTCAACTTCAAACGGCGAGTAAAGGCTGTTTTCGAGAACAAGGCACGGCATATTCAAAGAAAAACCCACACCAAACTAATCCCAGGCTAGTTATTTTACAATGCAGAGCGGCAGGTCAGGCAGGCAAATGAAGATAAGGTGCCCGCTGCATATAAACAAAGAGAAAGAAAGAAATTCATGCCGCATGCTCGCTCCTAACAGCATCACAGCCATGAATAACTCGTCATACTGTGTGTGTGTGTGACCCTGGTTTCTCTCCAGGATATATTTTGAAGGTTAATCTAAAGGAGCTGGACGGGGGGGACAAGTTCGTTCATGGACACACGGACACATGTAAACCCACATGGAAAACAGGCTGAGGGGAAGGACAGGCCATCTGCTGGGAGGCGTGTGCTGGCCGTCCGAGACTCATCAAATGCCTGTTGGGTGGGTTGTCTGTCCCTCTGTCTATTCGACAGAAACATGTTTGATGGAGTTTGAATAGCAAATCGTCCGTGCAGCGTTGCACTCGTATGGAAAATTGGATCTGAACATTTGCATAATTTCTCCTGTGCTTAAACAGGAGACGTTTTTTTGCAACAGGAGGCATTTTATATTTCCCATCACAGCACATATACTGTATGTGGCCTACTCTACCTGGGTTCCTTCTCACTCAGGTGCGCTTGATCGCATTAAAAGCATGGGGAAAATGCATTTAAGATTGCATGCGGATCAATGAATTCAAATGTGGTCAGTGATGGATTCCAGATTTGAAGGAGAAGAATCTGAAGAACAAGGAGGAGGAGGAGGTTAAGATCAAGGTTAAAATTAAAAATAAATTTGTTAAAAAAAAAAAAAAGAAAAATGTGAAGAATTTGCAAAAGAAAGTGAAAAGGAACAAGAAGAAGAAGGTAAAGAAGAAGACGATGAAGGAGGAGGAAGAGGTTAAGATCAAGGTTAAGAAAAATTAATTTGTAAAAAAGTTAAGAAGAACATGAAGAACGTGAAAAAGAAGAAGGTAAAGAAGAAGATGACAAAGAAGGTGGAAGAGAAGGAGGAGAAGATTAGGATCACCAAGAAGAAGTTTAAGAAAAAGAAAGCAGTAAGGAAGAAGAAAACTGTAAACGACACGAATGTTAAGAAGATGAGGAATCTAAAGATGAAGGAGAAGGAAAAGGAGGAGGAAGAAAGAGTAGAAGGAGGAGAAGAAGAAAGAAGAGGAGCACAAGGAGGAAGGAGGAGAGAAAGGATGAGGTTAAGATCAATAAGATGTAGTTTAAGAAAAAAAAGAAAGCAGTAAAAAAAGAAAACTGGGGGGAAAAAACCAAGAAGGTTAAGATGATGAGGAATCTATAGATGAGGAATCTGAAGAAGAGGAGGAGGAGGAAGAAAAGAAGGTTAAAATATATATTAATAAAGTGAAATAAATCTGAATTACGTTTGATCACACTGGAGACGCACTGGATTCTAAGGTATAAAGGAACATCCACATACGATCAGATACGAGATGCATGTTAATGTCAGGTGTAAAGGCCACATTCATGAGGGAAGCCCACAGGGCTACATGCTCTCACCGCTCCAGCCCGAGAACCTCAATTTCCCAGGATGAGATGAGGGTTGCGTTCAGGACATTATGTGAGAATGCCGCCTCACACTCCCGCCGCTTTAAACAGTATAAATCTTTCAACTGAGACCATTAAAGTTTGATTCAGGCGATGGCTGTACCTCATGCACACGTCATGACTCATCAACTGAGACTGGCCACAATTCACCAGACGGCAGACGACTCGCCAAATGAATTATGACATTTATTCAGCAACATGCTGCATAATTCAAGCAGTTTCACTAATGAGTAAATTTACCAAAAACCTCTCCTGAGCTAAAAACGTTTGTGAGAGCGTTTCAATTCAGTCTCATATCCGACGTTTTTTGTTAGGTTGTTGACGTCACCTTTTAAATGCTGTCCAAATCAAAAACCAGTTTTGATGCATTAAAGATCTCACACTGGCTCTTTCATCAGGAGTAAACAAAGAAAAGGAGGATGCAGTGAAGGCTGATTGTTGATTAATTATGAGGGTGGAAGGGAAAAAAAGGGTAAAATCTGAATAATGCATTCTATGGAGTTATATGCGACCTCAATAGAGCAGACCGGATGGAAAAATAATCAAAACCAGGAAAGATGGGACACTGTAAACACATTCTCACAAATAATGATTTAAAAAAAATTAATTTAATTATAAATAATTTTGAGTTAAAACTGACATAAATTTACACATTTTCAGCCTGTTTTTTTTTTATAAAAAAAATAAATAAATAAATATAAATTCTTTAAGCAAGCACAATGTTACAAAAACATTTAATTTTTTTTTTTTTTTTTTTTTTATTAAATATGGTCTTGGTCAATGGAAGATTCTTTCAAGATTCTAACTGACCCTAAATGTTTAAAAGGTAATATGTACATATAAAACCATCGTGTGTTCATCATAAAGTTCTTAATTTTCATAACATAATATAAGCAAATATATTATATTGTCTCATTATATAAAGTTATTAGAGTAAAATGTTTTAGTTTCTATTTTTTCTATGCAAATATCGTATGCAATATGTTTTTATGTTATTATAATATGTTTCGCACAGTTCTAAAATAAATACAGTATTCAATTTTCAAAGTCAATACCATAAATAAGGACTCATTTCCAATTTATTTCCAGATATGACAGTGACCCAGACCAGAAATGAAAAGGTCAGATTCAATCTCAGAAAAAAAAGAAAGAAAAATTGTATCTCTGTACGTCCTTCTCTTTAATGGTAATGCCCCAATGACAAGCCACTGTACTCCTAAAGGTATCATTTTTGCACATTTTATGTCTGGTATTTTTCCTGGTAACAATATAGTCACTCACACGCACACACAAAAGGTCTGTGACGCATACGATGGGGAAAAAACAACATTTGCGCCACACTCAGCTGTGAATGTAGCATCGTCAGAATCAGACATGCGTAAGCTGGGATGACTCAAAGAACAGGAAGAGTGAATTTGTCTAGCTTATTTATGTCATTAGTCATTATTTTGGCCACCTTATCAATAGAAGTGAAAAGGGGCACTTGGAAATATGAGTGCACCAGACATGAACTCAAAGTCTGGCTTTTTTATGTACAAACATTAATAAACTTCATTTAAAAAAATCTTCACCTGGAATAAACAAGCCGTAATGACAAAAATCTCTCCTCTTTTTTTTTTTAGATGATAGCACTGCCATCTAGTGGACCCTACTGCTCTGACCACAACAGAAGAATGTGATGCACATGTAGGCCTACAGTCACACACGCACGCACTTTCACACACACGCTACAGAAGTGTACTTAGTATATAGTAAGCAAACGAAGAGCCACGTCAGCAGAAACTCTCTCTACAATCCATCAAAGTCAGCACAGATGTGAGGAGCGAGCACAGCTTTTCCCCCTCAACGGTGTGAGAGCTTTGAGCAGAACTGATCAACTGTCAGTCAACAGGACACCGCGGTAAAGCGCAGCACATCCTCCCTGCTGTAATTACATATGTCCGGCTCAGACTACAGCAAATAATGAGCAGTCTGGTTAAAGATTCAGAGCAACTGACACCGCCTGCAGCGAGAGCCGCTGTCCAGCTAAGACGGCCTCAATCATAAACACAATTTGAATGGTAATTCGTTTTACAAAGACAGAAAAACGCTGTTATTATTAGTGCTGTCAAACAATTAATTTTTTTGTTTACCTGCGTGCTGTGTGTATTTATTATGTCTATATAAATACAAACACATGCATGTATATATTTAAGAACAAAATGTTGTGTTTATATATTAAATATAATAAAATAAAATATATATATATATATATATGTAAATGTTTTTAAAAATATATATACTGAATGTGTGCATTTATATATACTTAAACATAATTGTGCATAAAATATGTAAACCAAAAAAAAAAGAATTGCGATTAATTGCTGCAGCACTAGTTATAAAAAATATGTGTCATGTGTGATATAAAAATGAAATATTTTGCTATGTAAAATATAGCACTATATAATGTGTACAATGATTGTTTGGTACAAAATTATGGTTTTCCAGGCAGAATCGAAATCTGGATCTGACAAAATTGCTAAAAAATTAATGCTGTCAAGCAATTAATCATAATTAAATCACATAAAATAAAAGCAGTTTTTGTTTGCAGAATATATGTGCGTGTTCTGTGTATATTTATTACGTAAGACCCTTACATAAGACCCCATTATGTAAGATCCTCCGCTTCGAGTTGGGTCCTGATCACACTGTCGGGGTTTATTTCGTGATAACTACCAGCTGCCTGTCCATTATCCCGCTTATTACACGGCTACTTGCCACATAAGGAAAAAAACTGGACATAAATATGAATTTGAAACATTTTATTGGCATATTTGTTTCAAATTAACATTTCTTTATCCTTCCGCGAAACAATATAGTACCACGTGACTAACCTTCAAATGTCAGTAAGGCAATTTATAACATCTACGTATGATGGGATGTATTTTAAATTTTCCATTGTTAATTGTGCTCTTCCGGTGTTTGTCACAAGATGGCGCCGAACGCTAATCTTTGTTGGCGCGGAGGGATTTTAAACAAATAAGTAGTACCGGCTACGCGTTATTACTTTGGAGCGGTTATTATTTGAAAAGAACGAACCTGCAAATGACTCAACTGACCAATCAGAATCAAGCATCCCAGAGAGCCGTGTAATAAGAATATATAAATACTCACAGAAAATATTTTGAAAATATCTACAGGTATTTATGTCAATATTGCATAAATATGAAAATATTGAGTTTTTTGGCCTAGCCCTAGCGAACCTATTCTTATAAATGGCAGTTGAGGCGTTTACAGATGACTGCCCAAATGCACCAGCCCCTGCAGCTCTTATTGCTGTTTATTGAAGCTCCATGGAGCAGCAGAGAGAGAGGAAGATGAAAACACGTGAGCTTTCACTCCCAGACATCCCTGCAGGAGCAGCAGCTGTGCGGGGCAGATCAAACATCACCTCTGCTTTTCACACACTCATACAGATAAAAACTAAATAAATCAATAGATATCACCCTCACACTTTCACATCGACGCATGTGCAGGCTGACGTTCATAACACCAGCCAAACATAATCTGACAAACACGTAGAAAACTTGATGACACAAACTGTGTCAGGTAGTGACGATGCATATTAAATCAGAGTCTGTACAAAACTGAACTGAACAATTACTTGCGAATGCAATGGTCTTTACATTTGTATTTAGAGCGTCGACCCATCCCTTACATCTTAACCTCCCCATCCAACCAAACCTGTCCCTAAGTACATTGTACTTATTTTTTTGACACAAGTAGATGGTAGTTAAGGCCACCTAATATAAAGTGTGACCAAAAAACAAACAAACCTCGCAGAAACAGAAATAAGTGTCTTGATATTAACCCTCTAGTTTTTAATTAAAGCTTTAACTGCATCTGCAAATCTTTGATGAATAGAAAGTTCATTTTAACAGCATTTGTTTAAAACGGGATTCTTTTATAAAAACAATTCTTTACTGCTACTTTTGATTAATTGAATGCATCTTTGTTAAAATTCGAAATTTTTCAAACGTTTGATACTTTATAGTGTGGTATATACTAGTTTAGATTTAATAGACACTAACAGTCAAAAGTTTGGAAACAGTAAGGTTTGTAATATTTTTTAAAGATGGTTCTTATGCTCACCAAGGCTGCATTTATTTGATAAAAAATACAGGGGGAAAAATATTGTGAAATATTATTGCGATGTAAAACAACAACAATTTTCTATTTGAATATACATTCAAATCTAGTTATTCTTGTGATGCAAAGCTGAATTTTCAGCATCATTACTCCAGTCTTCAGTGTCACATGATCCTTCAGAAATCAGTCTAATAAGCTGATTTATTATCAGTGCTGAAAACTGCTTAATATATATTTTTTTTTTATTCTTGAAAGAAAACAACGTTAAAAAGAAGAGTATTTATTTTAAACAGAAATCCTTTCTAACAATATAAACTACAATTCAAACGTTTGGGGTCGGTACATTTTTTATTTTTTATTTGAAAGAAAATAAAACTTTTATTCAGTTAGGACTGATAATTGATAAGTAATGGCAAAAAATATATATTTTGTTAGAATGTATTTATATTTTTAATAAATGCTGTTCTTCACAACTTTTTAATTCAAAGAATCCTGAATAAAAATACCTAAATTACCCTAAGTAATTAAAATAAGTAACCCAAAGGTCGTGGGTTCGAGCCCCAGGTCCGGCAGGGATTGTGGGTGGGGTTAGTGAATATCCAGCACTCTCTCCACCTTCAGTACCACGACTGAGGTGAGACCCTTGAGCAAGACACCGTTCCTCAAACTGCTCCCCGGGTGCGTGTTCTTGGTAATTAATAATTCTAATAATAAATCAGCATATTTGAATGATTTCTGAAGGATCACGTGACACTGAAGACTGGAGTAATGACTGATGGAAAAAATTCTTTGCGTCGCAGAAATAAGTTATGTTTTAAAAGAATATTAAAATAGACACCCTTTATTTTAAATGAAATAAAATTTCACAATATTACTTTCTTCCTGTATTTTTGATCAAATAAATGCAGCCTTGATGAACATGATAAACATCTTTTAAAAAAAAAAAAAATTACAAATCATACCCTTTCCAAACTTTTGACTGGTAGTGTAGACATAAATCACAAGAAATTCCATTTTGACTCAATATAATTCCATATGGACACATTTTTCCATCCCTACTGGACCTCTGATTTCTCAAGACAAGTGTAAAACGTCATTCAAATGTTTTTAGTTTACAGATGTAACCATCGTAAGTACAAAAATCAACACTTCCGTGACAAATAGAACGATAATTTAGACTTAAGATTTATTCATTACCCAAACTGTCTGTGTGTATTGTGGCCAAAAAACGGTCACACAACTTTTATGTACAACAGAGAGTTACGTCATGGTGGGAAAAATCATATCTGCGATTCTTCATGAGGAAAAAGCACAGATTATTTTACCAGCATTCATAAACTCATGAAATTCACTATGACATAACAGACCTTCTAATAGTGCAATAAGCTCTTCAAACTGAATAAAAATTTCCATTTAGCTCTGGCCGCCTCTTTAAAAGAGGCAACAATTTTCCCATGGACTCTTAACACAGTCTGTCTAATGTCTGTAGGCTATATGCTACTTTTCCACCAATCTAATGAAAGTTCGGTCACCACCGCTCTGCCAGCCCAGCACCAACTTCTCACGCTTCCTCTGCCCATCTTCCACCACAGTTTCCCAGGTAACTTGCAAAACAAGAGCGTGTGTGTTTAAATATAAAGGTAACCTGGCATGCATGTGGTTGCTTCTCATAAACTGAATGAGCTGCTAATACAGGTTCATCTTTAGTCTCAGCAGTGCAAATAGCTTTGTTCCACCCACCGTCCAGACTGTGAACACACTGATAAATTGTCACTTACTGGTCAAGTGCAGCTGCTGCCATTCGCACCAGTAACACATGCCAGCACCACCACCGGCCTGTTAAATAGCCTGTTCTTCAGGAATTCGTCAGAGACACCCAAGAGGTTACAAAGATGATGCACGTCTCGGTTCTGCCATTTCCAGGGACTGAAATTAACCAGGGCTTATTATGAAAATAATAATAATAAAAAAGTTACATAGAAATGAAAGGTTGTGAGCATCGTTTATTGTTGTCGCTAACCCGTATGGACTTTTTCTTTTGTAAAATTCAAATGGAAGAAATGAGCAGTGAGATAAAACGATAATAAAAAATAAATCTGAAAAGTTTCACAGAAATCAGAACTTGTGAACTATATTGTGAGTCTTCTGATATCAATAGTTTTTGTGATAAACAGACCCAAACAGTTGTTATTTACTGATCATTTCAGTTGTTGCTGTAACCTCTCACTAGAGTTCAAATGTGACCAAACTCAAGAACAAATTATTCAGAGGTGTGTTTCCCAAAAGCATTGTTAGCGACTACAGTTGGAAGTTTTTAACAACATAGTAAAACAATACAGTGTATCCTGAAACCTGCGTCCACTACTGAATAAAAGATGTAAAAAAAGTGATTGCGACTTGATCTCTCACAATTCTGACATTTTTTTTTTTGCAATTGTAAGATAAAACCTCATGAGTCAGATTTTTTCTCAGAATTAAGAAATATAAAGTCACAATTATGAGATATAAAGTCAGAATTTGTGGAATATGACGTCACAATTCTTAGAACATATCAGTCTTTTTCCCCCTCACAACTGGACTTTATAATATGCAATTGCTAATTTATATCTCACAATTCTGAGAAAAATACATATCACACATGTGAGTTATAACATCAGAATTCCTAGATATACAGTCGCAAGTCTGACTTTATAACTTGCAATTATTGCAAGTTATAAACATGCTAGATTATGTCTCACAATTCTAAAAAAAGTTTGTAACACAATTCTGAGAGACAAAAGTCAAAATTGTAAGATAAAGAAAAAATCTGTATTCTTCATTCAGTGCAGACAGGCTTCTATAGACTGGATAATAGTGAATATCTTCGATGCAGGCCACACAACTTCTTACCCAGGCCTTGGTCATCTCTAGGCTGGACTATTGCAATGCTCTTTTAACTGGTCTTCCCTCGTGTACAATCAAACCTTTACAAATGATTCAGAACGCAACAGCATGACAGGTCTTCAACGAGCCCAAAAGGGCCCATGTCACACCTCTCTTCATCTCCCTGCACTGGCTCCCAATTGCAGCGAGCATCGAATTTAATCAAAGTTGTTTCTGCCTCTTTAGGGCTAACTGCTTGATGTTTTCCCCACCTGTAAGTCGCTTTGGATAAAAGCGTCTGCTAAAGGAATAAAAGTAAATGTAAATGAATATGTAGAAGTCCTTTCATCGTGCATTTTGACATCCCCAAAACTTGCCAGGATATTCTAAAAAATAAATAAATAAATAAATCTCCTTTTGCACTTCACAAAAGAAAATAAAGTCAAACAGATTTGGAAATGACTTGAGGGTTAGGAAATCATGACAGAATATTCATTTCTGGGTGAACTATGGCTTTAATAAGAACAACTCTTTAAAAATGCCACATGAAATGACAAGTTGGTCCCTCTGAGTCAAGCGCTAACTCCGAGCGCATTACCATCAGCGCTGTTTACGGCTGCACCAAAAAAAGCATGTCATCTCCAAGCATCAGAGGTCTTACCTTGACTGCCGCTGCTGCTGAGAGTGTGCAGAGGAGCAGGAGCCGAGCTGATGCTTGCCGTGGGTAGCTCGCCATTATTCAGCTGTTTGACCCTCTTGAGGTGAGACTTTCCGTTGTAGTGAACCTGGGCCTGCGCAGCAGAGTGCAGCTGGATGTTGCAGACTTCGCAGAGCGAGTAGAGCAGCTTCTTCTTCTCCTGCTGGAGCTGCATGTCTAAGTTGAAGTCGCTGGGATCCTTTACCTCCACGCAGCCCGGGACAGCGAAGCACAGTTGTCCATTTTCTATCAGCTGGGTGGGGCTCAACGGGGTCTTCATACCTGCGGGACAACAAAGAGTCGAGGGGTTGAAATGCAGTAAGTGCTTAATGCAAACCAGAACGGGTGATGACTCACCTTCTGAGTTCTGCATCACCCCACACAGAGCTTTTTTGGAAAACCAGGTGGGGAGAGTTTACATCCTAAAACCACCAAGGTAGAGAAGCGAGTACGTGTGTGAGTGCGGATGTCTGGAGAGCTTGTGTGGGCTACACGGGTGGCTGAATGTTCTCATCTCCCTGAGCTCTGACTCCTCCTCTCCGCACGCTCAAGCCAAGCTTCCCCACTTGTGGAATGGGCACAGAGCTACGGACTGACCTCCTGTGCCCATCTGTTGCCTTTGGTAAGAGACCCGACTGCCCAGGGATCTTACACAACCATCGAGAAGACAGTCAGCCCAAGGGAGCACGAGCAGCTTATCAAGGGTTATTCCTGTCAATGGCAGCAGACGCCACAACTGTCTTTGGGGTCTGTAAGACTGAATAAATTACATAAAACCTCCCTCCTGAACCTCGACCTCTCAGACGCTACAATTGAATGGCTGGCGTAATAGATAGCTGCAAAAGGGGAGTGTAGCGCTCTGGAAAACGGTGATCTCTTTAATCTGAAAATTGCAAAAACTGCATATCTACCCCGTCTGCACTAATACCACGGCTGGAGGCTTCCTGGGCTGGATGATAGAGGATAAAGGAGCATAAAGATACCAATTGAGTCAGCTGCACTTTTGAGAGCATGCTGGGGATGAAATATCCATCGCTGTGCGCACGCATGCGTGTGTACACGAGCGTGAGAAGAGAAAGATTGCTGCTAAGTTCAGCGAGGTGAATCTCATGAAAACAGGTTTAAATTTCAGCCCTAAAAATTATTATCATTATAATAACAATATTGTGTCAGGACTTATTATTGAGTCATATTATTGAGAATTATTGTAATTTCAGTACAGTATATTGTATTTAAAAATGAACATATATATATATATATATATATATATTACAGCCAAATTACATTTCTTTTCTTGACCCAGACATGTATGTATAAAGGCAGCAAACATGGACTCCATGTTTAGGTCTCTGTCCAGTAATCCTTGTGACACTGTCTCAGTAATCTCTGTGGGCAGCTGCATGCTCTAATCCCTGCAGATAAACTTCCTCTGCCTCTTGGTCCATTCAGTTCTCCTCCATTCCTTAGCACTTTCTCAAGAATCTATTGTATCCAGAGAAAGAAAAACTGTAAGTGGAAATCCCTGATGTTAATCACTTTCTTTCAATGTTGTGAATCTATTTCTCTAACTCCCTGCTATTACTTAAACTTGCTCTACTTTGCGGTGAAAATGAGGCCAGTGAGAGAAAAAAAAAAATTGCTGCAGTGGTTTTGGTGACCTGTATTCGCGGGCAGGGTTTCCAGATATGTTGTGTCCTGGGGTTTGGAGAAAGTACTGTAAGCTGCCTGTGATGCTCAGTTCATATCACAGATACATCTGTTCATTTAGCAGTCAACTAATCAAGCAGCCAGGGTCCCCTACTTTCCTCCAGTGTCATCTCCAACACTACCTGCTCAAACCTACTTTACAATATTCACTGCTTAAGGCTTTAAAATAAATAAAAAGTAAAAACATAGCTATTTGTGTTTTAATTGTTTACAATTCTGACTTTTTCCACCTTCACAGGTTTTTTAATTGTTTGTTTTTAATACATAA
The DNA here is from genome assembly GCA_034779775.1 of Enteromius afrohamiltoni. Taxonomy (NCBI): domain Eukaryota; kingdom Metazoa; phylum Chordata; class Actinopteri; order Cypriniformes; family Cyprinidae; genus Enteromius; species Enteromius afrohamiltoni. Next base: position 18,406,718 of record JAUYWG010000042.1, read on the forward strand.
AAAAATCAGATTTTTTCCCTCCTGCAAATCCTGCCACAAAATAAAGGTAACTAAAACCTTTCATTTTATAATTCAGACATTCATCTCGCAATTCTGACCTTTTTTTTTGAATTGAGGAAAAGTATGAATTTTAAACCCAGAACTGCAAGAAAAAACAACTTCAATTGTGTGATAAAGTCGCAATTATGAGTTTTATATTCCATAATGTAAGCAGGTTTCCATTAGCAATTAATGGGAATTAATTAAGAAATAATCTAGACCAAACTAAGCTATAAAATAATTAGACTATTTGAAGAAGTCTCGTGAATATACAATGCTACTTGGTGTAAATAAAATTAAACAGGCAACAGATATTATGCCCACATAGAGTACAGTGTATGTATGCAGAATATGTACGTAGCTTTACTTTCATTCCATTGCAAACTCATGTAATATTACATACAGTAAAGGAACCTTCTGTAAAACTTTTAGCATTTATACAGAAACATACGATATGAAATTTGATGTCAAATCATTTGCCACAAGCCTGTACAAAATAACAATAGAAATGTGTCGTGGCTCTTATTTGAATCTCACAGAGAAAACTGAACCGAACCAGCTGTAATTTATGTAATTAAATAGGATCATGCTAAACTTGTTTGAAGCGAGCATGAATCCACTTTCCAAAACAAGAGTTTTGGGCTTGGTACACCTATAATAGGGTTGTGTCGATGGCCGATAGACATCACGATGCTTAGCTGGCATCGCGATCCTCCACCCCGCAGCAGCAGCAGCCAGCTTGCGAAAAACACACTTAATTTATGGCGGCAAATCTATGCCGTTAATAAGCGAGTGCACCACTGATGCTGACGAGCGCGGTAAATCATTTCCGCGAGCGGAAAACAGATGTACATGGGAAGTATCGTCCATCGCGATGTTTCACATTTGACATCGCCCAACCCTAACCTATAACAAGTGTTTACTTTTTGGACTATATGCGGATTAGCCAAGTGATTCATCACAGAGAAATAGCTCTGGCTGCAATATTCTTCCACGAGACACATGCAGTTCTGCCAATAGTTAAAGACTGCAGTGTTAATCAAGACAAGACATTATTTAGTACTAGAAAATAATGCATTGCTTAATAAACTCCTTGTCGTTTTATATATATAACAGGAAGGCCATAAATGCAGTAATCTTGAATCAGACCACAGATCAAAGCAGCAGCCCAAGAACTATAAAATGTTATCAATGTGACCGATCAGTGGAACATGGTGACTTCGTGAAAGTGGCCTTTTGAAATTTATGAAGCAGTTCGACTGTGTGGCGGGTGCAAACATTTCTCAGACTTTTTCTGAAGGTCTTTCTGGAATTTAATGCACAGGGTAAAAATAAAACAGACTCAATGTGACCATATAAAAGGGGTCAAAAGCCTTTGACTCTTAGGTAAACACTTGATTGTTCTATGATAAAGTCGGCCTTTGCATGAAATTGTCTAAAACTCAAGTTTCACTTGCTCATTAAACCAAGCAGCAGCAGAGCAAATGCTAATGTTGTTGCAAGTTATGCCAGACTGAGAGGTTTAAAATAGCGTGAGAACATTCATTGCAAATGCTCTATATTAGTATGCAGAGTGTGGAAGCTGAATGCGATGCTGGCAGAGCTTTGACTGATTAGCGTGTTCATTTCATCGCACATTCTTCGTAGTTATTCTGTTCTTGAACATTTCATACCCTCAAATCATTCAACACATCCCCATACTATTAACCTGTCTCTGTTTCTTCTCCCCCTTACTCCAAAGATACACAGTGGGGCAAAACATTACTTAGTCAGCCACCAATTGTGGACGTTAAAAGAATTAAAACAAATGCGATATGATAGGTGTCAAGCTGTGGTCATGTCGGATGGGTGCCTGAGGGCAAAGGTGAGGAAGCCGGCTGAGGAAACTCTTGTTTTCACATTAGAGCCACTGAAACATACTCCCACCCCGAGCTGCTCTCCTCGCTCAGCTTTAAGATGGAGAGCTGTGCACTCGGGCATGACATGTGCAATCAATGGTGAGAATCTGTCAGACAACAGGAAGTTAATCAGCTGCTCACAGGTCAATCCACTCAAGCAAACGGTAATTAAGGGAGACACCTGATGCAAAAAAAAACAACAACAAAACTTTAGAGAAAAGAGCACGGTTCTAGACTGAAGCTACTAACAAGGTCAGAGAGTTTGTAATGGTAATATACATGCTAATGTTAATGTGTTTGGTCTTGGCAGAATAGATCTGCTACTGCCCATACACCCACAGACACGCTGCTGCACATATAACATGTAGAAAATAATCCCTATATATCCAGTACTCTGCAAAAGTCTAAGGCCACTAGTATTTTCACCAAAAAAATGGTTTAAGTTCATTTCTATCTTTTGCGGTAGTGTGTCAGTTGGAAATATCAGTTTGTCATTAATCGTAAAAATGCTGTGAGATTATTGTCTGCACAAGGAATCTGACAACAGCCAGTGCTCCACACAGAGATCTGATCCGATCATCATCCAGTCTGTGGCAACATCTCCAAGATGCTTAAAAAAAAACCTACCTGGAAAGCTACAGTACTGTTCAAAGTTTTAGACGCTCGTGTAAAAATGCTGTAAAATAAGGATGCTTTCAAAAATAATGCCATAAACTACCATAAATTACCTAAATTAAATAAATATCTGGTATCACAGTTTTTGGTAAAGCAGCTGTTCCGAGGTAGACATGCATAGTTTTTTCCGGGTAGCTTTTACAGGTTTTTTTGAAGCATCTTGGAGACGTAGCCACAGTTCTTCATTTACATGAAATCACACAGTAGCAGATCTAGAGAGGTGGAGCTGGGGACGGTGGAGGTAATCTGAAGCCTGCTACAACTGCTGTGTTTAGTTTTTTTAGTAAAAACTCTTGTTTAATCGCTGTAAGTGGATGTAAAGTGGACTTCGCGGCTTCCGTTGAAAAACAACAAGGGCGCTTGTCGGCTTCTATGGTAAAATGGGAACTCAAGATGCCTTGAAAGTGGACAATACTGTTTTTTTGACAAACGTGTTCAGATCTCACTATATGAGAATAATGTATGTTTTTTGCTAATGAATATATAATCTCCATATAATCACATGAGTGTATAGTATGATATCTCACAGAAAGCATCCCCCCCCCACTTTCTGTCTATGCGGAGTAGCTACAGTCCATTTATTAAGGGAAGACGCTTCACATTGTGACACGATACGACAGAATTGGTGCTTCCAGTCTAGACAGCTTTGCTGAATATAAAGGGGGTGATCTAATTCTGCTGCAGTGCACTCATAGATTGCACATGAGGGAAATACTCATCTCAAAAAAAAAAAAAAAAAAAAAGCATCTTAGGAAACCATGAAAAAGTGAGAGTTTATCTATACTCTGTTTAGAGATGATAGAGGCATGTCTGTGGTTCAACAGTGAATCAGGAATCAGCACTAAACACATGTCTGAAGTATAATGGTTTGTGGCCTTTGGCGCAGAGTTTGAATGGGTGACCTTTGTGTGGGCAGGTGCTGATGAATATACTGCAGGCAATATTTAAGAGCCACAGAAGGTAAATGTTAATGCTTTGGCACCCTTAGCTTCTATAACAGTTTGGGCTTAATTACCAGCTTCACCCAGATATTGAGTTCTATGCCAGGTTGTGGGAGTGGAATTAAAATAGCAACAGTAACTAAAAATCACTGTTCATCTAGAGACCACAGACAGTGAGAGAGAGAGCGAGAGAGAAGATAGAAAATAGATGGAAGAATTTTTTTTAATACTACACATTAAAAGTCAATCCTGTCCTGGGAAATCACAGTTGTCTCTGTTACAATACTATAGCAGCAAAAACCTCAATCAGAGACGCTCCATTTTTGCAGGGTGTTTTATTGACTATTTGCAAAACACAAAATATTCATGTCACTAACAATACTTTTGTCCACGACTGTATATTGACTCCTTCCCCACCATTGAAAAGATATCTCGTCAAATAGGTTAGGGCGCTCCCCCCCCAAAGATGAGTTTTCACGGCAAACCTTGTTCTAGGTGTATTAAGATAAGGAATGCACTAGTGCATGTCCTGAATGAGTTACGGGACTTCCCGGGTCTACTGGGCTCGAAAAATGGACAGGAACAATCACAGACAATATAGATCATATATGTAGATCTCGCATGTAGATCATGTTTTGACTATTTTGAATCTGAGCGGGACAAAGTTAGGCTAGTCGGTGACAGAGAAGCCTTTACAGACACAGGAACATCTCTAGTTATGTCATGCATAGATCTATAACCCGGTGATCTATGCATGCATGTATGTAGCCTAAACGTATGTACGTGTGTCTGTTTGTTCTGTTTACTGAATGCGATTTCAAGTATTCATATAATTACTCGCAGCTAAAGAATATGACATCTCAATGTATTTTGCTTGAAAATGCAGTACAGATAAAAATGCATTTTTTCGTCCAAAATGTTTTTCTGTATTTCTGATTAAATCTATCTGCATTTAAGTGATGTTAAAACATGAACACATAAAGATAGAATAAAACGTTTTTTGTTTGAAAGCAGATGCATGGTTCTCTATTTTGATGTGTAATCTGTTCATATACTGTATGCATAGCAGAAAATATTCAGAAGGCTGTCAAATTTAGGTGAAAATCATCAAAAATGCTTGTGGTGGATGGCAACGTTTTAAAAAATGCTGGTGGGGAAAGTGTTTTTTATATATATATATATACACACACTGTTATATATACACTGTATATATAACAGACAAATTCATAGCTTTTCACGCTGCACCTGGTTAGGACACGTTGCAAATGCTATAGAAAGCACATCAGAAAAGTACGAAATGATTTCAAAGCTCTCCCAGGAATCGTAAAGACGGAGACACTCGTGTCACACCCGGTCAGCCGTGCCCATTACAAACTTACGGCCCATTACGAAACCCACAGCTAAAATCTCACAGATGGAAAAGCCGTGGACATGTTTCTGCAGCCTAATTCCGCGCTAATGCCTTTCACTGGAAGCTCTTAGCAGAAACACAGAAAAAGAAAATGAATGTGAAAGTTTTCCACTCCGTGTGCGTCTGTCACACGCAGGGAGGGCTTGGCACGCACATGCGTAACATCTGGACAGGAAGCGGTCTGTTAATGGAGGGTCGGCAGCTTACAGCAGGTGAGGACTGGAGAGTCTCGATTGCTAAGCTGTTCACAGATGTCCTCAATGTGCCTTTGACCAGGGCCCGTGGATATCACACAGCAATTTACACCGGTCCACAATATGCAGAAAATTTTTGCGTCGATAAGAACGTGAGCTCAAAGACATGAGTCGTTTGACCTTGTGCTGCTGACAAAAATATACTCCGGTCCTTAAAAGCTGACAGAACAGACATAAAGACAGTAGTTAAGTAGAGCATTAGCTTTGTTGATGGGGGTCTTTCACAATGCTGAAGCATGTGGAAATACAAGAGGTAAATCTGCTTACAAAGGGGTCCGGTATCACTGCACCTGCTCGGCCAGTTAAACACAGCCAGCGTTCCTGATGAGTGACCTCTCAGATTCAGCACACCAAGAAACGAACTATGAGGGAAGGAACATTTCCTTTTACGTTACCCATCTCTGCTTCACAGCGGTAACTCAATAAACAAGAACATTTATAATTCACCTCTTTTATTGGATGTTCCACCTCTTTTATTGGACGTGCTACTGATGTTTTTAAAAAAGTTAAATATAAAAGTACATTCTATATATAACTTGGTGCTGGTGTTTTCAACTTCCACAATCGGAAACAGAGCATGAGTAGTGCGAAAATGTATAATTCGTCATACAAATTGGATTTCTCATCTCAAGCAAGGGCTGTAATGAATGATGGTGTTATAAAATGGTGTTATTTTTTACCCCTTTCCGACACAAAATGTCAGTTGTGTTTGCACTTAGAAACTAACTACCAGTGAAGGAACATTTTGACCTGTGTTCGTTACAATAATAAAAACAGGGAAATTCATAATTGGTCTGGGTGAGAGGCTGTCAAACTTTAGGCAAATGGAAAGTAAAACAGTAATACTGTAAAATATGTTTGCAATTTACTCCTGTGATGGCCTGTCACATGCACACACACACACACACACATTTTAAGACGTAAATATAAATAATTATAAATGATAGTGATGAGACTTGACTGTATTTACTGCTCACTATCAAGCGATCCATGGAGACGAAGAAAGAGACTGACAGAAAGAAAAGATGGCACTGAAGAAAAAAATTGAAAAATTGAGTAAAAGAGACAGAAATAAAAAATATGGGCTGTGAGATTTAAATCAGCAGAGGATGCATATTGCAAACAAGAAAGAGAGAAAATAGGGTACAGGCCTGTACATGCCCACACGGCTGTTCCTGTAACGAGGCCGAAGGCAGAGAGGGATCCATTTGCAGTTTTTATTAAGAATAGTCGTACAGGCAGAGATCAGGAGGAGCAGATTCAACAGCAGAGATATTCAAATACAGAGTCGAGGTCACAGGCAGAGTTCAGGGCAGGCAGATAACGATCACAGAAAATGGCATACAGTCCAAGGTCAATAAACAGAGAATAAATCAATCAGAAATAATAACGCTCAGAAATGTCAGGCAGTAGCAAGAACAAGATTTCGCACTGAACTGAACTCAGAGTGCTGCTTAAATACAGTTCTTAACAAGCATCAGGGTGTGGTCTCAACAGGTGTGCATGACCAGCCCCAGGTACGTGGCATTATGGGAATTTGAGTCCGAATAGAGTGTCAGTACTCTGGCGGTGGCTCCCTCTGGTGAACCAGAGAACATGATGGAGAAGCCGCGGGTGTAACAGAGCCACCCCCGGGATGCGTCCTATGGAAAGCCTTGGTGAGACTGGGGTCAAGGGACCCAGGAACGCTCCTCTGGCCCAAACCCCTCCCAGTCAACCAGGTATTGGAGTGCCCTGGCCCGGCGCCGAGAATCGAGTAGCTCATTGACCCGGTACACCTCCTCTCCTTCGAACAGTCTGGGCTCGGGGGGGCTGTTGCGTGGGCTCCTCCACCACTGGTCCTCTCGGTTCAGCAGGCAAAACATGGAATGTGGGAGACATAAGAGAATTAGCAAGGGAGATCCAAACAAAAAGACAAAGGATTAACTTGTCTTAATATTTTAAAAGGGCCTGCATACCTGGGACTGAGCTTGCGAAAGGGCTGCTAAGACCGGATTTCCCTGGTTGACAGGCATACCCACTGGCCTGGGGCATACTGGGGATGTGGTCGACGATGGCGTTTGGCTTGGTCTTGTTGGCGTCAAACAGCTTGCTCAAGATGGATGTGGGCCTGGTGCCAGATCTGTTCACTTCTTTGTAGCCAGTCGTTGACAGAGGGAAGAGCTGTGGGTGTCTCAGACCAGGGGAACAGAGGCGGTTGGAATCCCAGGATGCACTTGAACGGTGTAAGTCCGGTAGAAGGTTTGACAAGGGAGTTCTGGGCATACTTGGCCCAGAAGAGATAATGGCTCCAGTCAGTGGGCTGGTTCTGGCAGTAAGTACGGAGGAATCGGATGACTTCTTGATTCATGTGTTCTGACTGGCCGTTGGATTGGGGATGGTAACCGGAGGTGAGGCTGATATTCACATTAAGTTGCTCAAAGAATGCTTTCCACAAGCGTGAGGTGAATTGCGGCCACTACGATATATACTACGATATTCCTTAAAAAGCAGATCGTGCAGAAATATTTCTCGTCCACGATCAAAAATCGTCCTGTCACCCACCCCTAACTAGAACCTTCATTAAAATCAATGTAGTTACTGTATTTCTTCATAAACTACAAACTGGTTCTTCCATTCTCAGCAGTATGACTGAATGAGAGTTGAGAGGCTGAAGCGCACAGAAGGTCTTTGAGCACCATGCTGCCAACTTAATGAAACGTCTCAAAACCATCACACATGCCGTTTCCATGTAATCTCACCATCTCGCTGCAGACTTACTGTAAAACTCACTCAACATCGTGGGGCAGAGTATGCATTTCATGGCTCTGTCACATACTGAAACTCAGGCACAAGCAGCTTGATGGTAAAGCGATGTAATGGTGTTTTTCTGCAATTCTGTGACTAAGCATAGACACATTGGGCTGTCTGCAAACCTGTCTGGTGCGTTTGACTAATTTGGAATTCGTTCTCCTGCTTTAGCTGGCATTTCTAAGAAAAACAACAACATTTGCAGCTGATTCATGCAATAAGATCTAAACGAAGAGGAAAGGACAATACTGGTTTGAAAGTACACGTTCTGTCATTTGTCAAGCGCATATTTCACCGCCTGAGAGGAATGCTCTTAAAAAGCCCAGACCTTGAGTAAACCCTTGTCTTGGTTTAGCTGGCACATCTAAGAAAAACAACATTTGTGGGTACTTTCTCAGTGGGCAACCTGAATGGGAAAGTGTGACATTCTCGCCATTTGCAATTGCAGCGGAGCAAGGTTAGACTGAAAACCAGCAGACTGTCTGTCCAAACCAGAGGAGGTAGAAATGTGTTCAGGATATTCAAGAGAAAAGCACAAATGAAATTCATGAGAAAACACAGGAGATTTGAATGATTCCATTTCATGACCTTGATTTGAGGACAACATTTGTTTTAAGGCCTCTGAAGTTAAGGGCATGTTCTAGATTAAGTAGTTCTGTCGATTATCATAGAAAGTTTTTTTTTGATTCGACCCTCAGTTTGTGAAGAAAAAAGAAAAAAAGAACATGCACAACAACACAAACAATGTGAAAGTCTACAGAAAAAGCTGCTCACAAGCCAAGAAGTGTAACTTCTACATTATGTGCACAAGGATACCAGAAAGATGCAGGCTACAATATATGTGCAAATCAACAGCACAAGCAGTAATGATACCATTGGAAAGGTGATTTAGAAATGTAATACCACATCAAAAACCACCAGTGTTGGGGGTAACGTAAGTTCCATAATAATATTCATTTTTCCAAGTAACTAGTAAATTAACGCATTACTTTTTCACTAAATGTGAATGTGCTTTAATTCACCTCACTCTCAAAAAACAGATTTAGGCCCAATCCCAATTCTACCCCTTACCCCTATACTTTCCCCTACCCCTCCGTTTAGCGATTTCACGTGTAGGGGTAGGGGTGTGTCAATTCTCTTTTGGTTGGAGGGGTAGGGCTAAGTGAAAGGGCTAGATAGCCCTCCAAACAAATAATTTTCAGGATCTCACTTCAAACTAAGGGCTATGAGAAATTTCCAACATGGCTGCTCACTCGAGCGAGCAGATGTTAGTAATTTTAGCCATGAATTTTTTATTAAATGTATATTACCATCAGTCTTGTGTTTACGGTAGAGCTGCACAATTAATCGTTAAAAAAAAATTGCGATCTCGACTTGACCCCCACACGATCTTAATCCAGCATTTTTACGATTCAGCAAATTATATTTTCAAGGACAGGAGACGAGCACAACTTTTCTGATCTCGTGATAACATGCAATCACTCACAACTGGCGTGATGACGCCTGACGTCAAATGCGGTTTAGCGCAGGCAGAGGCCAGGTGTGTTTGTGAATGAACGCCGGTTACGTTGCGTTCCGTCTCGCACACATCCGCGTCCACGCAGCTTTGGAAGTATACTTAATCGCGGATGAGTGTGGACAGAAGCGTGCGTATGCAGAAAAGGAGCAGCGCGTGCCGACTGTGCATTTAGGGACCATTCACACGTGGCGTCTTTTGCGCGCTCAAGTCCATTATTTCAAATGTAGATGTGCATTTTGCACACTCACAATGGAAGCGACGCTCTTATTTTTCCAGGCGCTTTTCAGATTGCCGCAAGCACACCGTGGCTCATATGTCCAGAACCAAACCAATCAGCTTCATTCTTTCTCATGATAACAATGAAAGCAATAGTTGCTCAAAGCTGTACAGGGAAAGGCTGAACCACAACTTGTAATGCAATAGGCTAGATTAAATAGGCGATATATGTTTATTTTTTGTTAATCAGTCTGTATGTCTCAGATCAATTTACATATATAATTACTAAATACAATAGTCACATCTAAAAAATGTAAAATATATTATACATATATGTGTAAATTTAAAAAATATATATATTTTTTTCCTTTACATTATTACATTATAATTTCTTTTCTTATTTAACTGCTATTTTACTGCTGTTTGATAACCTATTTTTCAGGGGTAAATCTCCAGAATCGTGATCTTTATTCTAAGAATAAAAAAATTGTGATTCTCATTTTATCCAGAATCGTGCAGCTCTAGTTTACGGTGATGTTCTGTAAAGAAACTACTTTAATTTTAAAGAAAACATGTGACATGAAACGTTTCATTTACTTTAGAAATTACTTTAATTACGTTACTTAATTACTTTTTATGTAGTTACTATTTTTTAAGGGAGCGACGCAATATCGCAATGCATTACTTTTAAAAGTAACCTCCCTCAACACTGAAAACCACACAAACATACATTTTGTATGTGTGGAACTAAAAGGTGCACAGACAATTGCCACATATGCTGTTCATAAAGTTTATGTTGCATTAAACTTCCAGAGATTTTTCTTTCAATTGCTTAAAAATAAAATAAACAGAACATTACATGTTCAAAAAAAAGGTACAAAAATCTGTCACTGTGATACAAAAGGCAGTTTTTATTGCGCTAAATAGCTCAAAATAGTACCTTAAAGATGCATATTAGTGCATTACAAATATATATTAGTACCTTTTTTCTGTATATTATACAGACAGAATTTACAGTATGTTAGAATACAGATTTAAGGTAAAAAATAAATAAACAAGAACTGAAAATGAATTGAAATGCTCTGTTGAAAGCTGTATTTTAAACGGTTATTTTTTTCTATCAGACCAAGCTTCATGACCAGCTCTCCACACACAGTGCTGCATTCACAAACCCACACAGAACCCAGTTCAAATCCAGGAGTTACTGCTCGACTGTACAGAGAGGATAAACATGATGACCTCTCACAGCTTACAACAACCCTTTATATTTTATATAAATATATATATATATATTTTTTTTTTCATTTTTGGATTGACCACCAAATCAACAAAACAATCTGAAGGATAAAGTTACACTGGAGACACCAAATACTCAGCTTTTTCTTCACTAGAATAAACTGCATACTATTTTTTTTAAATAATAAACAGTTGTATAACATTGCAATTACTATTAGCAATAGCAAAAATATCAACTCAAATCTTGTAAACGAGATATATTTGGAAGTGCTGTCAAATGATTAATTGCATCCAAAATAAGTTTATATAATATATATATCTATCTATCTATGTATTGGTTATATTTATTATGTTTATATAAAGACTCACGTACAGTATGTATGTATGTATATATATATATATATATATATATATATAACTGAACTGCCTTGAGGACCATCACCAATCTAGACGGGGATCAAGATGCTATAATCCCTGAAACCAGATTCCCCATCCAGCACCATTGCAACAAAACAACCACACCTCAGACCTCGAAACCAGAGCACAGTGATACAAACATTTCCACCCTTTAAGTCCCTACGGCATTCACATGTGCGCTGCGGCTGTAGCAGTATGCAAACAGTCAGAGTGTACCATTACAGAGAGCCTCTGAGAGCATGCGTGCCCTTGCTATCTCGGTCATGTCTGCCAAACGTGTAACGGTATATGTGTCCGCTGAGTTGTGTTTCATAGGCTGGGCATCACCTTGACGACAGCATCCGTCGATTGCTTATGAATGTCAATATAGCTGAGCTATTTAGAGCAGAATGTGATGATGACGAAAATGCAACGTTATACGAGGCAGCTCGTACAAACTCGAGCAGAAACACTTGTAGTTGAAAGCCGTGCTGTGTTATAGAGGTTATATCTTCATTTGCTGCGAAAAACAGCAGTGCTTGCAAAGCAGCAACAAGAAAAAAAAAAGTGTTTAGACCACTGTCAAGACTTAGTATGTGTCTTTCTCTGCATGAGAATCCACTACTGGGCCATTAACAGGTTTTCTGCACCAAGGATGTCAAATTAAGGCTGGGCGATATATATCGCACCTCGTCAGTAAAGCCGGTATTCTATAAATTCATCCTACCCGTGAATCCGTCCGCGCATGCGCACCTCAATATTGCATTCATATTTACTATATTTGCATTAGCAGTAAGGGTAGGTTGAGGGTTGTTTGAGGTGTAGATATTAATAAAACATTATTTAACAGGTAGCATTTTCTGATATCAAATTGGTAGCAAACAGGAGGTAGCAAAATCTGATAAAGTAGGATAAATCATTAGAACACTGATTAGCGTCATCAGCTGTTTTTAAATGTAGCCCCAGCTTATGAACCGTAGATCACTGAGAAGCTATGCGTTAGTTTCGCGGGCGATTCAATGGCGCAGCTTGTCAGTGATGTACGGCTCTGTTCATAAACTGGCGCTGCATTTAAAAACAGCTGATGGAGATTTAGCGCTAATCAAAAGAACCGGCTTTACTGATGAGATACGCATAATATATTGTTCGATATATATCGCCCAGCCCTATGTCAAAGATTTATTTACACTGGCCCTTAAAAAAACTCTACCTGGAAATGCTTAAAGTAGTTAAGAAGCACAGAATGTGATGTTTGAGACCCTTTCAAGCGCTCCAATGCAAAAAGTAAATAACAGATATGCTAATAGCTTCCGCATGTTTATTTGGTCACAGATCAGAACATAGTAGCGTGGCTGCTCTGCCAAAGAGCTTGATACAGGTCAAGGTCACTGTATTTAGCCCAGAAGCTCACAGGCTGCTTAGACAGGAGAAGAACGTGACGCCGTTACTGATGAATAAGAGCCACATGCTCTATGAGCAAGAAAAACGAGAAAAGACTCTACCTGACAGTTCATCGCCTGACAGAACCAGGCTGTCAGCTTTCTCACGGAGCCAAAGGATGGAAAAAAATGTCTCCTTTTGCCCTTCAGCTTGAAGAAAACCACCCTATTTGAAAGCACGCGTGGAGACGGTTCCTCGCATTAGTGGCACTTCCTGTCACTGGGGTTGGAGAGATGGGGGGGTAAAGCGAGGAGGAAAGATGCATAAGCACACCTGCATGCATCATCACAAATACCAAACATAAAAAAATAATGTGTTTTTCCTGACCTGGAAAAGTCATGAGAATTAAGGCAAAAGCTAAAAGTCATGGAAAATAATATTATTAAATAACTTTTTTTGCTTCAAAATAATTCATGCCAGTGGGAAAGTATCAAAATTGGTCACCAGCATGTCTCTCGTTCTTTCTCCATATTAATCGAATCTATTAGTCAATAATAATTTCAAGTTGGTTCTCAACTTCATTTAATCATTCATACTGAATCGTGAATTGGTCTGAACGTTTCATTGAATGATCCGTCAAAATTCTAGTCTTTTCTGGTAGTCAGGAATAATTTAGAATGGTCACCAAATCGTATTTAAACCCTGACAGGCAGATAAATGCTCATAGCACAGTGTACAAGTAGTAAGACAGCATGCCAGACAGATTCTTTGGCTGGAGGTAGAAATTTGCTTGGTCAGACTGACCACTAAATGACTCTGCCAGCAGAACATTTTCAGACGGCACCAGTGTTTTTAGGGTGAGAAAGAGATCAGGAGAAGCAGACCTTGCTGCGGGCCACCCTAATGAACCTGGCCTGACTATATGTTGCGGTAAACCAAGAAGACAGATGAATTATTAAAAAGGATCCAAAGACAGGACAAGGTGGACATTTTATCAGTACACTTAAGTTGCTGCGATGTAAAGACCCCAGAGGCGGGCTAACAACATTTAACCAAAGAAAGAACATCGATGACTTGATTTAAGTCAATGCAGATTTTTTTTTTTTTAACTAAGATAAAGCAATTTTGCAATAGGAAAGGATAAAAGACAAAGAACAGAGAAAACCAAGTAAGGCAAAAAGGGGCCAAAAAAAAAAATGGAACCTGAGTTTGATACAGATAATACACGGCCAAATCCCCTCAACTTTGTTTTCCCAATATTTTACCAGGGGTCAGAAATAGGGCATTTAATTATAGGATGAGGCATAGTGCAATATCATTCATATTTGTGTACTGAAAAAGCAACTGGATTAGCCGTCATAACCGATTTACAATCATACCACACAGAGGGAGAGGAAGAAAGGGGCCGAGAGTATTTTCAATATCATAACGGCACACGAAAAAAGGCCATGTTTGTCCGTACAGCTGCTGTGTATTCAGGATTTGGGATTTACCCGCATAATTATCTCAGAGTTAGTAATCCATCGCTGACCAATCATCTGAGAGATGGGGCTTACAAAGGCCGGCTGTTACCCTACTTGTGTGGCCCTTTATGCTATAATTTGTACCTACTATGCAATCAGATTACTCTTAATCTAAATGACTTGCGTCCTCGCTGGACAGATAATCTTTAAGCTTCATGTTCCAAGAATGAGTGAACATTGGACCCCACGTAAAATAAGCACGGCCGATGATGCATTAAATAATTCAAATGCATTTCTTTACTTGCATTCATAAAATATCTTACAGTAGTAAAATCCCTCTAGGAGAATGATGCTGCCAGATGGAAACATTTTATTCATGTGAATAACATCCTAAACCAGCAGAGATCCAAAGAGGAGGAAAACAGAATCAGTACGGTCCCCACTTTTCAGCACAAATGTGTAAATGAATATTATATCTTGCTAACATATAATCAGGAAGAACTCTCAGGAAGGGTGGTAAAGTTGGCTTTCCTTTTAGGAGACGATTCATGAAAGATTAACCAGCAGCTTCTTACACTGACACCTGACAGTGAGAGAGAAGTGGTCCAGTGAGGTGCAGCAGGGTGGGTTCAGAAGCTAATGCAGATGATCATATCAAGGGCTTCCTCTGCAAGTGATAATCAAGAAGGCCTACAATACCTGGAGGAACTATGCAATCACGGCAGTTGCTTTTTTCCATCAACGGAGTTTAAATTCAAGTAACAGAATTGAGATAAAAAATTTTAAAAAAGATATATATGATACATCAACAGAATGTTAGATATAATAGATATAACAATAGACAGACAGAATGACAGTCAGAACAGCAGACAGACAGAATGACACATAACAAGAATGATAGACAGACAGTCTGACTGAATAATAAAAAAGACAGACAGACTGATAGAGCGGACAGGCAAAATTAACATAAAACAGGAAACGTTGATAGAGAAAGAGAGACAGACAGACAGAGCAGCAGACAGAATAAAAGACAGACAGGTAAACTGCAAGACAGGAAGATGGACAGAACAGACGGACAGAGCGATCGAAGAACAAGAGACAAGCAGAAAAAACAGACGGAATAACAGAAAGAGACTGACAGACAGGCAAACAGATACAAAAACAATAGGACAGACAGAATACAGACAAAATAAATATATATGTGACCCTGGACCACAAAACCTATTTGTAGCAATAGCCAAAAATACACTGTATGGGTCAAAATTTTATTTTATTTTATTTTTTTTTTTGGCCAAAAATCCTTAGGATAGTAAGTAAAGATCATGTTCCATGAAGATATTTAGTCAATTTCTTACTGAAAATATTTTAAAACTTGTGAGAACTTTAAAGGTGATTTTCTCAGCACTTAGATTTTTCTGTACCCTCAGATTCCAGATTTTCATACAGTTGTATCTCGGTCAAATATTGCCCTATCCATTCAAATCACACATCAATGAGATACTTATTTATTCAGCTTTCAGATCATGTAAAAATCTCAATTTCGGAAAATTAACACTTACGACTGGTTTTGTTGTCCAGGGTCACAAATATGTATAAATCATTTTAACAGTTATTTTAGCAAATTGAATAATGACTTTTGAATTCAGCAGAGAGAATGCTTTTTGCCACCTTATGGTGCAGTTACAGCATCTACCAGCAGGGGCAAACTGGGTCATGCCAACCCCCAAACTTTGACCCCTTAAAAGAATTGCATTAATTCTGCCACCAGTGTGTATAAAGCTGCACTGAATGTTCTGTATTCAAACAGAGCAGGTCACAGACACATGCAGCGGTTCTGCTCCTTCGGTAGCTTTAAGAGATGCTTCTGCGTAAGGTCCTCTGCTTTGTGGGTTGATTTCAGGCGCTGTGGGTGTGAGTTACCTCTCTCACACTCTGGTGTCAATGTTGAAAGGATTAGAGGAGCCCTAATGTTTCCCATCTGTCACTGAGCCAAACCGTCCCTCGGCTCATCTGATCCGCAAGCTGCTTCCTTCCTCAAAATCACATTTAACAAATGACTCCTCGCTCTCTGATTAAAGTCTAGATCCCGTTTTAATCCACAGTCCATATATTATAAATCTCATACATTCTACCTCATTATTTACTTTTCGTTTTGTTATTCTTTTACACTTTCTGGGCCACATACGCATATCCCACCTGTGCAGACCTATAAAAAGACCCAGCAGCTCTTCCAAAAACTACGTAGGCAGCATTTTAAGTCACCGTGGGCACACACGTAACATGATTATGCCGCCTTGTAAAATATCTAATATTCATTCTAAGACAGCATGCGTCTAAGACCCTAGGATTTCCTCCATGTGGAAAATGTAGACAGAATCTCAGAATCCAGTTACAAAAAAAGCACATACACTATAACGAAGAAGGTCACAGAAACTGAATGAAAATTATCAAACTAAATTCCAATATGGATTAGCATCTATGATTATTGTCGTTTTTCTCAGTCGCTTTTGTGCATTTTATGAATCATCCTCAATATTTGCAAACAAGTGTGTGTCTTTCTGTACCACCACACAATGGATTTCCTACAAAAGCCTGTAACTTACTCAGAATCTTTAGTTCAGTAATTATGCATGTATGTCAATGAACATATCAGTGCCATCAGAATGAAAAGTTCATAAGTCCAAATGTTTAGTCAGGTTGTCAATACAAAAGTGAACTCTTTTGCCTGATGTAAGCTATCTCAGAAGTTTGGATTGAAGTTTGATGAAATGTAGAAGGCTTGCGTATGTCATATCTATTTAAAATACTAATTTACACATTACAGGATGTGAGATATTGATTGAAAGAGAGTGTTTCTCTTTGGTGCTCTTCCTCTGTTTTGCCTGAACCCTTCCAACAAGCATCCATACTCTTCTTCTTCCCTGAATGTTTTGGATATTCATCCGCCATCAGAATTTGTAACTCTTGTGTTGTGTACAGAGCTGTGCTCTGTATGCTTAGCAGACGCACCATCTATTTCAGAGAACTGGTTTATAATTGGTTGATTTATATTCTATAAATTAGTAAAAGTCAAGACTCACTGCACAATTCATGGCAATCTTCCAAATAGTCTAACAGAAATGTGCAGAAAATATGTTTTACAGTTTGTAACTAGATCAGCCATTTTGTATTTAATGATGGTTACAGCACAGATAACTATGTAATACACTTTGAGCAACACAATTTTAGCAACTGCACATAATCAGCTGCATGACTGTACTAAAGCAATATAATAAAGCTTCTTCTTAAAATTCTCTGTTTGTAAAAAAAATAAAACTGTTATTGTTTTAATTAGATTTTAAAATATCTTTTTTTTTATGCCTTTAATGATTGATTGCCACCAATAATAAATGTGTATTAAACAAAACAGATTTAGTGCCCAAGTGCCTAATCTACTGTAGACGAGGATTGAGGAGGGTTGATCCTAAAGGGCCCTGAAGATCTTTGCTCCAAACCTAATCAAACACCTGAACCAGCTAACCAAGGTCTTCAGGATGCAGGTAGGTATCCACCTTTATCCTCAATGTGGAAGTAAGCCTATGGGTCAGGCTTCTCATTTGTTGTACCCAAAGAATTTTTACGTCAAGAAAAAGAAAAAACCCTTTTCCAGGGTTTTCAATAGAGCGGCCCTCCAAGATCAACAAGTTCCCCAGTAGTAGACTACATATACATATATGTAAACAAAATGTATTGCAGTAGAACAATCATTACGGAACCTTAAAGGAAACCTTCATTACAAGAACCATTTAATCTTAATGTGAAAATCATTTTTAAAAAAATCTATAAATCTTTATTCCACTATAAAGTGTCTTTTGTGCAATGGGGATGTCAAACGGATGACTTCATACAACCACAGATGCCAATAAAGAACCTTGTAGTCTGCCTGGTGCTGGATCCTCTCTGATTGAGTTACATGCATGCCATTATCTGGGATTAGGTACATGGTGAAATTCCAACATGAGCTACACTCCTGACTTAAATCATTAATGCACACGTTGAAATATAAATAGAGAAGA
This sequence comes from Enteromius afrohamiltoni, assembly GCA_034779775.1. NCBI lineage: Eukaryota > Metazoa > Chordata > Actinopteri > Cypriniformes > Cyprinidae > Enteromius > Enteromius afrohamiltoni. The sequence continues at coordinate 18,424,991 of JAUYWG010000042.1, forward strand.
GGGGCTTTTATCAGATTTTTGCAGGGTTACATTTAACCTGAGGCGATGCTAAATAAACCACTACAGTCGGGGCAGCTGTTACAGTTCAGTTCTTCTCTTAGGTCCATTACCCAGACCTGGATTGTAGCAGTGGGAGGAAGGTTCCATCCCACTAACCACAGCTGATTGACAGGAAACCTAAAGAACCTACAAGTCTATGTGAGGACAGACACCTCATGCCAGAAGTCAATCAAAAGGAGATCAGTGAAAGCCCAGTTGAGTTGAACTGAATTAGCGGATGCAGCACTTACCTGAGCTCCTTTGTAAAACGTTAGATTGCAAACTGTACTAAGATGTTGAAGTGAATTTATGCCGATATGAGAAGAGCAGTGAATACTGTGTAGGGACCCTGTGATTCAGAACACAGCCAAACAGCAGGACTCAGCATTTGTCACCTATTATGAAGCTCAAAGCGGTTTCTGGCCAATCTGTCCTCGCTTCCAGACTTGGACTGTAGGAGCTACTGATGTAAGCTATTTTGACATCAGGGTTACATCCTAGATATTCTGAAAAATACAAAACGATGATGACTTCATAAGCACTGACATCATTAGCACTAATTTCAACAGTGCATGCGCTATAAACTGATTGAACGAATTCAGTTACTGTCAGTCAAAGAGGTATGACTAAGGTGTTAATAATTTCTGTGTGCACCACAGTAAGACAACTGCACCTTGTTTTGCTGATGCAGAGTTTTAGGTCTGTTGCTGAAGAAAATCTAATTGGATGCCACAGAGGGATCGTTTGAAATTGCTGACTCCTTTAACTTTAGATTTGAAATTTTTATTATTTTAAGATTTTTATTTAATTTTTTTATGACAGAGAGGGAAAAAAGTCAGACACAAAAAGCATCACAGTTCACCGTAAATCACATAAATCTCAATACAAAACTTTGCACTGTTTGATTTCAATTGATTATCTTAACTGAAACAACTCTTCATAACCCCCTGAATGCTTTCCAGTCTCTTCATAAATACCTGGCTTTTTCACTTTTCACTGTCCATTATCCAGATTTTGTATCACATGCATACATTTTTACATCTGTCATGTTAATTCACATGTATTTTGAGCAGGATTTCAGAATGAGAAAGATACTGTGGCGTTTTGTCTCTCTTTGGGACATGTAATGTCGTCTCAGTCCCTGTGCTGCTCTCTCTCACGGCACCCATCGCACCCATCCCTTGTCATCGGCACGGGGTGTGATTTCTCACAGCTACATTACAAATAGAAATGCACGCGGAAAAGTGGGGCTTTAACAAGTAGGAAATGCCAACTTCACATCATCTTGATGGGATCCCTACAGTAGCTCAGAATTTAACTCTTGAATGCAAGAACAAAATAAAATGGATAATGAATCAAAGGAGCTTAATGGATATTAAAAGAAAGATGCACAAAGAGGGAGCAAAAGACGAGGCGGAGCCGGGCCACAGCCAATGAAACATTCAAAGAGCAACTGATTTTCCTATCTTGCTTATGCATAATATATACACACATACATATATAACTTATGTAAATTATATGAATGTTAATACATACACATGTAAATAGTCAATACATACTGTATGTGTTTGTCTTCATATATACATAATAAATATACACAATACACACATTATATAAACAAACATTTTTATTTTGGATTGCCCAACGCTATTATTAATATTTTTTTCTTTCCCTCTTAGTTTTCTCCAAAGGACTTACATATTTTTCCTAAACCAGGAACCAAACCAGAAGTCTCTTATAATATTTGATTATAAGCAACATAACACGCAGCACTTTTGCTTCACAATTTCCAAGTTCATGGGAGAACTTTCAAGACGAAAAATCTAAACAAAACAAAAAACAGTAATGGTGATTCATTACGCCCTTCCAAAGAGAAATATTTCCCCTCTCCCTCGTTCACCTTCCATCTTCATCCCTCCTGCTAATTGCGAGAACTAGCTGACCTTCCCAATATCCTAGTTTCCCAGCTACGTTATCATTCGTTAAAATCCGCAGAGACGCAGGAGATGGGGAGGCAATTTATTTCTGCCCCACTCCACACTCAGCCAGGAGCAGCAGCCCCCTCCCGGGCTTTTCCGTCAGTAAAAAAATAAATGTAAGGTCAAAGAAGCTACGCACACAATGACGGAGGTATGCACATATGTGTGTGTGTGTGTGCATATTGACAGTAATATACATGCTAATTCAGGTCACGTCAGACATCATGTCACAACTGCATGTCACTCCACAGCAGTCGTGACCTTAACAGCAAATGAGTTTTTATATAATTAAGCTGGTAACAGACTCTCGGTAATATCGCACTACATTGACAAATTACTATTAGACCAACTGAGACGTATGTTAATAGACGGCGAGATGATGGCATATAATGTGTGACAGGAATAAGAAAAAAAGTCAGATGTGTCTCAAAAAACTTCAGGATGAGCACTGGGTCATCCTTAGACTTTATGAAGAAAAAGAGATCAATGGTTTAAGTTTGTACTAGGTTAACCTAAATAATTGTATTGAAATATGAGATCATAACTAGTTCGCTTGTGCAGAACGACGGCCTGCCTTTTTGGCTCGTGGATCACTTTCACGCATGATGGTGAGCTCCATAAATCACGGCAGACAGAATGGGACTAATTACCAGTCACCTATATAGGCATCTCGCAGCTGCAGGGGGGACAAGCTATACCGCAAAAGCAGGCTTTATGGTGTGCATGGCAGCGAGGCTTTTGTGCAACACAAGGAAAAGATATCCAAGCACAATAGAGTCAGTGTCTGGAGAAACAAAAAAACAATAACATTCATGTGGAGTATGAAACAAATTACTGAGAACGGCCCAAGTGAGTTGTTTATTGTAAATAATGCACAATGTACGGTCTGCAACCAATACTGCTGAAATATTAGAATACATAACATTCTTCTGGAATTGTACGTGGGTGAGCTCTGCGACTCGGTTTCCAGGGATCATGACAACATGCTAATTTGGCTTAAACGTTATTCATGTAATGAGAACATGCTGTCATGTACAGGCTGCTCTGTCGACATAATATGATGCATTTCAGAGAAAAAAGAAAAACAATTATGCTTTAAATCTCACTAAGGCTGTGCTTGTTTGATCCAAAAGTAGAGCAAAAAAAAAAAAGCATTTTGAATGAACTACTTAAAAAACATTTTACGATGTCATTACTCTAGTCTTCAGTGTCACATGATCGTTCTAATATGCTAATTTGCTGCTGAAGAAACATTTATTATTATTATCAAGGTTGTGAATCAATGTTTTGTGAATAAAAAGGAAAAAAAATGAAGTATTTGAAAAAACATCATGTGTTTATTGTCATTACTGATTAATTTAATGCCTCTTCAATATGCAAAATAAGTAATTTCTTGAAAAGGTTTTTATGCCTTATGATTGTTAGTGTATGATAGGTGAGCGGTTACAAAAAAAAAAGAAAAGAAAGGAAAGTAGAAAAAAACAATTATGACATCAGGTAAATAAAACAAAGAGGCAGAGAAACTTGTTGCATATGATTAAAGATAAAAAACAAACACTAAGGTAATATTAATCATGCCCAATAAAAACCAGAACACGAAAAATGAATATGTTAATTAATAAGTACGTTTGGTTTCAGTCGGATACCCCTCACACACATTACCTATGCTTGATAGTTTGACACATGCTGTTCAGTTCTCACCAAGAAGCTCGACTCCTGCTGTAAACCTGTGAGCTACACCAAATCTCCAGGGTACTAACCTTGCTTACAAACAGATGACAGCGTATGAAGTCATATCACATTTACTAAACCAACCGATGACAAACAGGAGGAGCATTTGTGAAAACAAACCATATTTTTATCCCAACACGTAGTGCTGCAGAAATGACACACTTCACCTTTAAGAAAATCTAGCACGTTGCCGAGACATCCTTACTGACCTTGAATAACCCCAAAGTGCTCCGACCTTTCATTTGAAGGCACCGTTGAAATTGGCGAGACGCTCTTGTTAACCTTGCATAAACATTCATCTTAAACACAACCAAGAATTTTCTCTCCGGATCGTACATCGGGTCTTCTGAGCAAAGAGAAGCAGCATGACGTCGATTGAAATGTTATGACCGTGATTAACACAGATATCAAGGGAGCTCGTTGATCTTTCTCTCTACAAGTGCTACATCACCAGCTCCTCTATCTCTAAAGGAGAATGCAGGTATAATAGCAGCCCTGCGAACATTTGAAAGCTCTGGGATACAATTTTGTGAAATTACACAGATCTCTTTACTTTCAAAAAATGCATAGATCAGAGTTCCTTAATGCAATATTTCTGACGTCTAAAACGCTCCAGAAACTCCTTTAAGAAGAAAGGATGTGTGGGAATAATGAAAGGGACGCAAGGAAGGAAGTGGAACAAATAAGCATGTGCTCTGTACTGATTCTGCGCCTGCAAACACTTATCATCACTGTCGGTACATTTATCTTCAGGATGCCTCGGACAAGGTGGACTAATATGCGTTTATGAAAAGAGGTTTATAAAACATTTCCCAAGGTGCTTTGAGCCTACAAATGTGTTTTGCTTTTCAAGGCATGACGCAACGCTGCTGAACAAATTAGTCCTGATGAGGAAAGGACTTAAGTGCTCTATTAATTACGTACAGGTAGACCACACTTCAGGGAGAATATGTGAGAAGCCGCACCTTCTGCCTTATGTTCACGTTACACAGAGAGAAAGAGAGAGAGAGCAATGACAACACATAGAAACTGATATAAAAGGTCAAATTTGCAAAGCCTCTGGCTGCATTAAAGCAAGCAAAGGTTGAAATATTGCATGAATTAAACACTTTCTAAACAGCATTCATTTCGTATTTCAATTTAGGACATTTCTAATGGATTTAAGTGAATTAATGAATTAATAACACAAAGGCCAGAGCTTAAAGTCGGTATAAAGACCTTTAAGTTTCATATATTACGAGGCCTGCTGTAGTATTACAAATATGAGAGGATTATTTAGTCCAAGGACAAATGCAGAAACATGACATCAAACCGTGTAAGATGCTCAATCCCGTATTACTGGCAAACATACACTTCCATTTCACTTTCATCCATTTTGCAAACATTTTCATAAATGTACACAAAAACTGCTATAATCAATATAAAAGGATGAAGATGTCCGATGTTGAACACCAGAGAACTAATGGATATATACTGACTAAATATGATATTATTTTAATAATTAATTTATGTAAAGCTTGAACAATTGTTTTACATTTTATATCTTCAATAAAAAAAAATTGTTTATTTTATTAATATACATTACTAATATTGTTGTGGGTTTTTTTTTTTTATTTATTAATTTTTTGGTAATTATTTGTTAACAATTCTCAAAGAATAGAAGAAGCCATGCCAAAAAGATCCCGGATCGTTCAAAGCATTTAACCGAATGAGCCGGATCCGTTTGATTCATTAACGAGTCATTTAACTTAAAGGACACTGAACTTATCAATAGCTGATTAAATGAGAAGATCCGATTCAAACGATTCGTTTATTAATCAATCGGACATTCTAACGTTACTTTTCAAATGACAACTGTCACATGAATTCGTGATAGTGTTTTGATTTATAAGTGAACCGTCCCTTTAACTTAAGTCTTGTAAATGACTGTTAAATGAAGAAACTCTGCTTGTTAGTTTTCCCCCCCATCACTATATTGACGTTACGCAAACGATGCCTTGAATGACAACTGGCTGACGCTGAATTAGAAAGCGGCGCGAACAGGTAAGATGAAAGTGTTTGCCAAAGTTGTTAATGAAATGTGCGCTCTGGTTACACAAAGAGAGAAGAAAGACACGCTTACGTGAGATTTCTATCTAAAACATTAATAAATCACACACCGATGCTGGCTTGATGCTTTAAGTTGCTGTCTTTCTCGCACTAAAATGAAGTTGTGGTAGAAAGAGCGGTTGTCAATATCAAAGCTGTCAAAAATTCATTTGCATATGAATTCTCCTGAGGTTCACTTACCTGAACAGCCGATGTTTGCCGGTAAACTTGAGCGGACTTGGCGTCACTCTATGTTGCAGGTTGCACGGAGCACACGGACTGTGAGGCGACGCGCCGCGTCCTGACTCGAGTTTACGAATCCTACTATGGCGATGGCTACTGGTGAATTATTCATGAGACAAGCCTTCGCCATTGGCAGGCCACTAAACTACGTCAACCTTAACTAATTAATATTCAACATCGGCATTTCGCCATTGGAGAGCTGCATAGAACGTCAGCGGTGCGCCATTAATATTCACACAGTGAGGCTACGCTATTGGACGGCAGCCACGCGACGTCAGCAGGGCGTGAGTAATATTCATAAACTGAAGCTTCGCCTTAGTATTTATATAGAATTGGTAATTTCTCGTTAGAAATCATCACGCATGCTCATCCCGATACCTCAGGGGCAGCGCTACCTGAGAGCACACACTGTATGCCCTACTTTCACTGTCTGTACACTGCCTTCCTTTCATTCTCCCTATGGGAAGTAATCATTTTGCAATTATATTTCAATTTTTTTTATTTATTTATTTTTTAAGTTTTCTCTTCTTTGAAACAACGTATTAGGCTATTCCATAAATAAATGGCATTTCCATGAGATTTGAAACACTCTATCAGACCAATAATGTATTTAAAGTGTGCAAGCTAAAAAAAAAAAAAAGTTTATATTTGAAAACTGCCACACATTTAGGCTACTATTTAATACTACAATCCTAACAAAAGTAACTAAAATGTAAGATAAAGTGATTAATGAAAATATATAATTTATAAATAGTATACTATTATTTAAATAATAATATTAATACATACCCTTTTTGTGAACTCTTTTCTCTCTCTCACTATGGAAATGATTCCTGGGCACATCTATAACAATTATCCTGGTAACATGAAATTAAAAATTGACCCTGGGCATGGTATTTAAAGTTTCAGATTTAAAATAAAAATGCATCCAAATTTTTTACAGGAGGGAAAGATCTGGATAGAGGAACAATCACTGAAAATCTGCAACCGAAGAATTCCTTAATAAAATCAATAGCTCTTACTCTTTAAGCGGGGCAGCTTGAGTCAATTTGGACTTCAGTAAAGGTTTGAATGATGTTTAAGATGTCTGCTGTGGCAAGACGGCCTGCCAGAACGTATAGACCCCTAATTGCACGCTACAGTAATAGTGATCTACAAAAATTCTATTTTAGATTTTAAAAACAGGGTATGAGGAAGCACCCACACTGAACTCCACCCGTTCATTCACTTCCTGTGGTGACATTGGGCAGAGCTTCCATTCATAGAGATATTTTCTTTCCAGGCATTGACAGCACTGCCCGTTCTCACACTGACAGCATGAGAATGAATTTTTCAGCGGGATGTCTGTAGCAGCAGGAGGTAGATGAGAGTGGTAGGTGTACTTCATTTCTCCATTAATAATCCTAAATAAAAACATTCATGCACAGACATAACAGGAATAGTTCGCCCAAAATGTCAAAATTGCTGAAAATGTAGTCACCCTCGAGCCATCCAATAAGTATGAGTTGGAGAAATTCGATATTGCTTACCAATATGATCTGACTGTAAGCGTCTAAGGACTAGTTCACTCAAAACCTTAAAATCTGCTGAAAATTTAGTCACCTTCAGGCCATATAATATGTTCAGTCGATGAGTTTGTTTCGTTGGAAGCTTCAGATTTGGAGAAATGTAGCATCCCATCACTGGATCCTCTGCAGTGAATGGGTGCCGCCAGACTGAGAGTCCTAACGGCTGATAAAAACATAACACTGCATGTTTGTAAGAGACAAATCCATGAAGAGTTTTGAACTTTTCGCCAACATATTTGTTTAGAGCTCTTTTTGCTTGTAAATAGTGTTTGATCTCTGCATATTCCTCTCCTGATTCACGCAAGATGACTTTTATTGTACAAAACAATATAGAGGATTTGCATATTAGCCAGAAGCAGTTGTTTGAAGTTAAAAAAGCATCTGAGAAGATGGACTGGAGTCAGGAGGATTGCAATGTTTTTTTCAGCTGTTTGGACTCATTCTCACGGCACCCATTCACTGCAGAGGATTCAGTTATAGGATGTTAAATTTCTCTGAAGCTTCCAACAAAACGAACTCATCGACTGAACATATTATATGGCCTGAGGGTGACTCAATTTTCAGCAGATTTCAAGGTTTTGAGTGAACTAGCCCTTAGACGCTTAGCAAGTGCGTCAGAGCTTTGGATCAAGTCTATTTCATGAGTCCCAGGATTGAGTCAGTTCTGATGAAAGCTGCTATTCCCACATCTCTGAATATATTAACGATGTCACTTCATTTCACAACCTACAAGAACCTGCAATTAACGAATAAATGCTGACTTAACTGACACCAGCAGAAAGGTATGTGCAAAAAACCAAAGACCACACAGAGCAAAGTAAATCTCGAGTCTGGCGTGCAAATCGGCAGATAGCTGTGAATGGAAGGGGTCTGCTTACAAAAATGTCTCGTGATACCGAAGTGCAAAATTCCTGCAGAGATGCTGGTGACGGAGAAGGAGCTTTTCCAGAAGTGACTCTGACAGTGTGGTGTCGAAGGAGTTGAAATAACAGGTCTATCTCTTGCTCCACTGATAATGAAACAGGCAAGCTTTTCCCTCCAGAGCCCTCTTCCGCTTCTCCTGCAGAGAGAATCAAGTTCTTGTACTCTGATACTGTCAAGAGCAGAAACTCATGATAAACAAGACATTTAAGTGCAGAAACAAGAAAGACATTAGTTATTAATCTCATTCTGCCACTTGAGTTTAATGCTGATTGTTATTCTTTTCATCTTACCAAAACTAACTAACTAAATAAATCTCACAAGAATTTCTCTCAGAAAAACAAAAGACAGATAATAAAAATTAGAATAAAATTACTTACAGAAAAAACAGCTCGTTTTACGTCCATTATTTTTATTTATTTATTTTTAATTACATTTATTTATATGAAAATAAAGCAAAATTGATCAATTTTCATCCAAGGAAATCATACGCAATACTGCAAATATTTTTATTTTACATATCGATGTATCAAAATTGCATTACAGCAATAATAATTTATATCTATATATTATATGTTGTATATTATATTTATAACTCGATCCTGATTGGTCAAAGGTTTGTTATTCCCAGATAACAACCAGTAAAACTAATAACACATGCTCATCCGGGTACTACGCGTCATCTTGCCCGTGAGTAATTATACCACTCCGTTGTGCTGATAGTTTGGCGCCATCCTGTGGCTTAAACATGCTTAACGAGTTGAAATGGAGGACTTCAGCATTGAATTCAACATGTATGGAAAAAACTGAAGATTTCAGCAGTGGATAGAAGATGTTTTGACTGACTCTGCGGTTAAAACAATTATTTATTATTGTATTATATTATTTATTATTTACTTTTGTGGCAAGAAGCCGTGTAATAAGCGGGATAATGTACAGCCACCAGGCTGTTATCGTAAAATAAAGCCCTTCAGTCCTAAAAATAATTCTGTTATAAATACATACAAAAGATAGAGATTAAATCTCCTTAAAACTATTCTACAAAACAATTACATAATACATAAATTAGATCAAATGATCATATCATATAAATCAATTGTAAACTGTATACTGTATTACACTCGCTATATATTTCTGTATCATAAACACTATATTATATACGGGGAAAAGTAAAAGTGACCCGAATAAATGTTCAGTGTATTATATAGCAAACCTGGCATCCTTCCTTTCTGAATTGACTGGCAGCTCTCTACTGATGACCTTTCATTGATATGCGTTTCGCTGCTTTACGATCCCAGTGGGCTTGTCCTGCATCCCCTTTACATCGGCTACAAAGAAAGGGGCTGTTTCTATATCGGGCTACACTTATGCAGTCTAGGCTCCTACACCTGAAGGTCATGGCAGATGTGAATCCTATAAGGCAGCGCGGCGGAAATCAGCGAAAACAAATAGCTTGACGTCCAAAGCAGGCGTGCTGTTTGAGACGAGATGTGACGGAATACGCGTGTGGTGCATTACGCCAAACAGATCTAACTCTGACATGAGCTACAAACTGAGATAGAAAAACTATCGAGACACAAAGCCTTGATCTTTATTATTTTTTTCTTTTAATAAAAGTGAAACATGCACATCTTGATAACCGTCATTAAATGGATTCCAAGGTGTGATTGTGTGTGTGTGTGTGTGTGTATATATATATATAGGCTAAATTATT
>JAUYWG010000042.1:18435373-18483676 GCA_034779775.1 Enteromius afrohamiltoni
TAATTTAGCCTAAGTGATTTATTTAGTTATTCATTTTAAAAATAAATACATCTTGCTGCCCCCAAACTTTTGGACAGACGTTTATATATTTTAAATTGCTAGTGTAGTAAATTAGCTCAGACAAATCAAAGAGTCGGTCTGAACAACCATCAGTCACTTAAGTAACTCGCATTGAACTCGTCAATGAGGTTAAATTTATATCAATCAGTCCAGCCTGAATCTGGAGGTCTGTACTTCCGTTGTCTTTGTGTCTTTTGTGCGGGATTTCTTCTGGGGTCCTCCCTGCAGAAAGGGATTTCCCGAGGTTGCTGATTGGCTGAAAGTCAGTCGTCGTGGGAGTATCGGGAGCTGATGATTGGGCGGCGGCTGAAGGAGAAGCGAGTCGCGGTCCGTTTGAAGTCCTGTTCACGCTACACGCGACACGCAGCGACAAAGCGACGCGATCCCGTTCGTTTCAATGGAGAGCTGGCGATTTCCGGCGACCTGAGCGACCGGATGTGGGCGCGTCCAGCGACAAATTTCAGAATCTCTCAGATTTATGCAAATGAAAGAGCGACAGTCATTAGGAAAGAAGAGGATAGTGCTCACGTGTTCATTCTCCTGTCAGCTCCAGCAGTGATGACGGCGTTTGAGTTTTTGCCATAGATAAACACACGGAATGGAAAAAAAGTACTGTTTCTCATTCATTTTTTAATTTTTTAACAGTTCAGAGGGGGTGCTAAAAAACACTAATTAAATTTTGAGAAAGTAATGAACGACTAAGTTTTGCTATCAATATTTTATATGCAGCAGCTTCGAAAAAGGCACAATTTATTCTGTGGTATTAAACTTTTCATATGCCGCTGTTATTAAAAACATGCTAATGCCTATTCTCAAATATGTTACTTGCAATGTACTGTAATTTAACAAATACAGCCTAGAAAAGAGAGAAAGGTGTTTTTTTTTTCTTCTAATTTAAAAAAAACAAAAATAAATAAAAATCTCCACAGGACATGCCTGCAGGTCAAGCCTCCCGCTGATTTGCATGAAATCATTTTATAATAGCCAGAGATAAGCTTAACGATTTGCAATATTAAGAGGATTTAGCATTTCCAGTTAATTATTTAAGATAGGCCTGTTACTTTTTTCTTATGTTTAGGCCTATATTACTTTTATATATATTAGATATACTTTTTATTACTAAAATTCAATGCAGGTATAGCCTGCATTCAGGGTTATGCACGATCTGCACACATGCGCCACACGTTTTATATATTTTTTTTCAAGCAAGACTGAATCAAAACCATACTAAGCACGCATATTAAACTACAATATAGTTATTCAAAATACATATACAATGACTGATTATCATATGGCTACATATGTAGTTACATATAAAATGCAGTTATGCATATCATAGTCCAGTTTAGTGTATTTTAAGCCTGGACAGGCATGAAAAAGAAGTTTTGTGCCAGTTCTGTGAACGTGAGGGCAGTTTTTGTGAAGACCAGAGGTTAAAGGTCTCATCAAGAATTTTAGTCTGGTCCCGAGATGAGGGATGGAAATCCATCCAACAAAGTCTTTAATTATTTTACCCATGTAATGATGTCCTGTGTCTTTGACCATTATCTTGGTTATTTGCCCAGTATTGACAATCTCCTTCCTGAGTTGGGATTCTCAATACGTGTTCTTTAGTGTTAATGTTGCACGCTGTCCTGTGACAATGTCTGTTGGATCTGCTTGCATCAGGCAGGCAACAGGGTATCATGGGCCGATTTATGACTACCTGCTGTCTTGAGGTCTCTTTGTGGAATTCAGCTCCTCAGGTTTCAATGTTCCGATCAAATCTTAAGTGTCTGATTCACTCTGAATCACTACACTAGCGAAATCATCACAAAGCATCTTTAATCTTTTCATAGCTAGTTTGAATCAACTGTGGCTTTAATAATCACAGTGAACCTTTCAAATTTATAGCAAATGTCATCTTTAATCTTGCTTTTCCCAATTACTTCCAAAACAACAGCAAAAATACTATTGGGCAGGAATACATAAAAAACAAAATGTCCCGGACAATATGAGCACAGCCTCGTTAACCGCTAAAATTGTTACACAGCATCAGTCTGCATATGGTACATTTCCACGAGTCCTTTCAAAAATATCATTATGTTTTACTGTATAACAACACGGAGGCTAAGCAAAAGCACAAGGGTGAAAGCCACAGTGAATGAGGAACGGCTCAAAACTGGTACGATATCAAGATCTTCTCCCGTCTTCCTTCAGGCAGCTATCTGTGTCTCCTCGGAGAGCTATCCCTGCTCCTCTCGTCTTTCCTCCTGGACTCTTTGTATCTGTCAGAATGCCTGTTCTCTTTGTCCGCCCTCTCCAAGTCGTTCTTGTACGAGTCCCTGGAGTCGAACTCTCTGCGGCTCCTTTCTCGCGACTTTGACCTGTCCCGGCTCCTCCGCAGAGGCTCCTTGTCTCTGCTTCTGGGTCTATCTTTGTCCTTGTCCGCTCGGGCGTTTTTGCCGTTGTCCTTGTGCCTGCGTGAATCCGGCTGTCGATCCTCGTGGTCCGGAGCGTGCCTGTGGTGCTGCTGCTCTTTATGTCCTCTCCCGCGCTCAGGTTCTCCTCTCTGTCGAGCAGGGGGCGACTCATCCTCGCGTCCCCGGCGGCGAGAATCTCTGTGGTGCTTGTCAGATCCACGGCGGTCCTCGTTGCTGCCGTCTTGTCTCCGGTTCTCGTGTCTCTTGCTGGGCCGCTCCTCTAGAGGAGATCGCTGGTTTGCTACCTTGCTGGACCTCTTCTTCTCCTTGCTTTTGTCCTTTTTCTTGCCTGAGGACTTTTTACCCCTAGAGTCAGAGTCTGTGAACGGAAAGAAGAATTTCGTAAGTATTTGGAGGAACCAAAGTTAAATATGGAATTCTGGCTTCCTTGTGCCTTGGAAGCCTTTTAATAAAAAGACTAATTCTTTCACTCTAATGCACTATTTCTATTGTTTCTCTATAGACGTGCATGATCGTTGCACGCGTATCCTGCATCTTTTTTGTATCTTGCACATGAGGGCGGCATTCTTAAGACAATGTGTCAAGTTAAACAAATTCCAGCTTTTACATGCAGCAGTACTCATCAGAAATTAGTGCTCGTTCAAAACTATGGACCAATCAGAAGATCCCATAGGTGGGGCAAGCATTGCAAGCTTTTGTTTATAGTAGCAAGTTGGCATGGCAACTGTCCATTTGCAAAATTCCGCCCTCCTTAGTTACTGTTGCTATGTCTGACAAGCCATGCTGCTCTTATGGTACACATCTTATCACATAGTAAAAAAAAAAAAACTTACTTAAAACACAAAGTAAACAAGAATGAACACCAGAACGCATTGTATTTCAAACGTGGAAAGACATCCACCGTCCACTGGTGTTTATCTGCTCTCTGCTCTGATTTTTTTGTTGGGTGAGATGGTGGATTTGGATTCGGTGAGAACAGTCAATAGCTTTATTCGATGGCAACATTATTTTATTTATTTATTTATTTATAATTACTCACTTTTTTGCTTGGACACAAAGACGCATTCTGTGTGAATGTTGCCTTAAAAGTCCCGATACAACTTACTATAATAATCTTTTTATATATATTTCCCATTTCTGATTCCACTTTTGCAATTCCGCACTAGCCTTTAAATCTGCAATATACCCACATTTTCTTCCAATTACTACCCCATGTTTGTGACACTAGTCTTAAAGTCGTAATGTAACTTCAATAGTGATAGAGCTTTCATATTAGCTTTCATATGATGAGCCTACTGCACTCAATCTGGCCTATTTCTATAAACTCAGTAGGATCAAACCACTAACCTGTTCACAGCTTGAGCAGCGTTAAATGTGTTTGCGCATAGACGCGTTTAGAGAACAGGAAGTATGTGTTCCTTGGAAAACAGCAATAAATATCAATTAACAATCATCAAGCGGTAGCAGAGAGAGGCCTGACATCACATCTTTTCTAAAAATGTAACTTCATTAACAGCCTCGAGAACAAATTACTGCACTTGAATGGCTGCGGCTCACAGACTCCTGTCAGAATCTGCCTGTTCTCATATCTAATTATAATCACTTTTTACACAGTGCTGAAACCACAAAAAGTGTCTATTTGCATGCAGATTGGAGAGGGGAGTGTTTAAGACAGTGTTTGTCATCACGCAGTAATTCAAAACAAGCTATTTATGAGCACTTTCTGACTGGGATGAAGATATTTCTGTCCTGTAAATCCAATCTATTAAACAAATCAAGTTTTTGCCCCTTTGCCCAATCTATCAATCAATCTCCCATAAAACTCATAAAAAACAAATATTTTAAAATGTAGTAATTAGTTTCTAGGCCTGGAAGCTCCTGATTTTCACAGGTTTTCCATTATCGCAGAGATCCTAAAAAAATAACAACAAAAGGACAATCTTGACTACAGAATTTGGAAGCCATTTTTGTCAAAACTGAGAATGTGATGTGATGGGATCTACAAAGTGGGCACTCTGTCCTGAAGTGCAGGCTGATGAGTGACCGGTCATCAGAGCTCAGGAAGGGAGGGGGAAAACACTCCATAACAAGCAAGAAAAGCAAACATAAACACAAAACAGATCTCACATCGAGTCCAGACATGAACGCAATGAATAATTAGGCACTGGGCCAATGGCCACACTTTCTTTCACACTTAATGAGATTTTAAGTTACGATGGAAAACATTGCCTCTGCTCTCGTTCAATACAACTGTTTAGTCTACAACGCAGACACAACGTAACATCAACAATCCAAATCTTTCCTTTAAATCTAAACCATAAAAACTGGACATTTAGTTTTGGTTATGTCAACAAAATCATGAGCAGATTAAAATAACATTCAAGTTGGGAATAAAGCGTTTTTGGTGCATATAGTGCATTTTACAGTGCACTATAAAGTTCAATTATTATTATTTTATTATTCACTTTATGGCTACTGAAAGAGGTTTGGGAAGGTTCTTATAAAAATTAGACCCCAAGCATCAATAACCGCATTTTCAAGTCTTTCTCCAATAGTTCAACCTTAAAAGCATAGCTCACTCTCAAAAAGATTTGAAGATTTCTTTTTTATACAGACATGCTTCTTATATTATAACTAGCGGTGGCCGTTATCGGTCTTAACGTGAGACTCTTATAGCACAATAAAAAAAAAAATGATCGCTGTTAATCTATTCCCAAAGTTGTGTTGGGAGCTGGGTCTATACTACACAAGCTATGGTGACTTTCACCTTGATATTTTAGCGTGGATGTATACCTAGCCGAATTGCACTGTAGCTCTATTCTGACAGAACTAGTTTTCTAAACTACTGTACGTGTGAGCTTCGATTCTTATCACCTGTCGCCCGTGTTTATTACAGAGGTGAGAGGGTCTGTTTTGTACATCTGGGCGTCACTGAGATCACACGCTCTGTATGCGTGCATTGCTATAGTCATTCATAATAATAATTCATAATAATTTAAAGGGGCTGTATGTAGAGTTTAGTGGTTGAATTAGGCATTGCCTTCAGAATTAATCAAATTAAAAAATGTATTTTCCTTCATCTGGCAACCCGGGAAGCCGGAATACAATTAGGGAAAATGGCAGTAGGCAGGGTTACAGAAACCAAAGCAAACACAGATATTCCGGCCCTGAAGACACATTTAAATTTTTTTTATAAATAACTGACTGTAGAATTGTTTTTAAGAATAACAAGTGTGTTAACTTTTCTTAAATATCTGCAAACAAATGGTATTTTTAGGTTTTAATAGAGTCAAAAACCTATATACTGCACCTTTAAGAACAATTAACTCTTTCTAAATTCAAAGAAAGGTCCTGTGTTTTTCATATTACAATATATATTTATATATGACAGAAATACCAAAACAACAACATCATGCAGCTTTAATTATAAGGAACATTGAACTAGTTTAATCTACTACAGACCTCATTCCACTGAAATTATTTTAGTGCTCCAAATAAAGCAGGTTAGCCAATCATAACAGACGATAGCCTGATAATGCTTAAGGTTTGGATACCTGAGGAGCTGTCACTACTGGAGGAGGAGTCTGAGTCGCTGGACGAATCAGAGTCACTGTCACTGTCAGATGAAGAATCTGAAGATGAGGAGGAGTCTGAAGAAGAAGAGGAAGAGGAGGAAGAATCAGATGACTCCACTTCCTGATTCTGGGTCATGATCATCTTAGGAGCGTTCTTCAGATGTTCTCTCAACTCATCCCTAAAAGAAAAAAAAAGTTCAATAAGCTTTTGTTCTCAATGACTGGGGCTGATCCAAAAAGAGATTTCACAGGTACGTACGTAAGTCCTCCAAGGCCAATAGATGTAAAGAAATTAATGGCAAATCTCGTGTTTCTCGGGTTGTCACGTGGGAAAAGGCCCTCAAAGAAAGACTGAAGAGTCCTGAGGAATAAAAAAAAAAAACCCAATATGGTTTATTCATTAATTATCGATTAAATGTATTCAATAAGAAACACAAAGGAAAGCACTTACATGTCCTTCAGTCTCTCGTTCAGTTTTGGTAAACCCATATAAGCACAAAGTTCCTGGAACAAAATCTTCACAAAGATTCGACTGGAGGATGTCGTTGTGTCTTCACTCATTTTAACACATTCAAGGACCTGAGAGAGAGAAAATAAAACTGTTTTACTTCACCAGGAAACCAATAATGTGTCTGGCCATATTGATGTGGTGTTGTCCTAAACGTAATTATAGCTTGCGGTATGCATTCGTTTATTAGCCATGTCTAAATGCTGATGTGGTGAACGTAAAGTAAGGAGTAATAAAAGTTACTCACACTCCATGGAATGGAGTCTGTGTAGAGGAGATGTGCAAACATTCGAGCAACATTACGCAATTTGTTGGTTTCAAGCCGGTGGATGGTTTCATACTGTTCCTGGAAGATGGCTTCAAAACTCTCCATATACTCTTTCTTCAGCAGGCAAAACCTCTACATAAAAAACAAACGCACACAACTGTTGTGACCTTGCACCAATAGTGCACAGAAGTGCATGTCACTTTAAGTATTCATAAATCTAGAGCTGGAGTGCTGCAATCTATAAAAACAAAAAATGTCATAATAATGTCAAAATTGTGATTAATCAAATAATTTTTTTTTAAATAAAAATAAAAAGTTTTTATTTTACACAATGCATGGCTCTCTACTGTGTATATTTATTATGTATACTGTACACACAAATACAGCAAAATAAAGTAATTTAAAAAGAGAAAGACGTGCTCACCCCAGCTAGAAGACCAAAGAACTTCTCGTATGTTCTTTGCTGGGCACAACAGTCCAGGATCATATTGCACAGCTCTTTCTGTGGAGAGAAACAGAATCACATGAAAGTAAGCCTCAAACACAGACAGAGCATCAGGGCACAGCATTTTAAAAGAAACTTCAAGGAAAAGTGTGGGGCTGATCATCCATTCCCCAGCACTTCTCCACTAATGCCTATTGATCTCATAACCTCATATCTTCACCAAGGAGCCTAGGATTCTGAGACAGACAGAGCAACAGACAGCCTCAAGATCAATGTAACAAATTAAACCTGAACACATTAGATGAGATG
Organism: Enteromius afrohamiltoni; assembly: GCA_034779775.1. NCBI lineage: Eukaryota > Metazoa > Chordata > Actinopteri > Cypriniformes > Cyprinidae > Enteromius > Enteromius afrohamiltoni. Next base: position 18,442,962 of record JAUYWG010000042.1, read on the forward strand.
ATCTAAAAACCGTTCTGCTGAACTCTCGAGGCTCTTTCCTCAAGTGCACTGGAGTTCGGTCCAGGCACATGAAGCACTGAGCACTTGAAATATGGATTAATCATTAAGAGGTTTTTGTAAAATTTTAAAAACTACTTAATGAAAAGATTACACTAAGCCATCGGCTTTAGAAGACTTGCAAAACTGTGCATGAGTCATACAGAATACTCTTATGATGCTTTCTGTGTTATTTTGGTGCTTTAGACATTATTTACATTCATTATATACAAAAGGGTTGCCAGGACACTATACACATTTTTACAATTCCATAAAGGTATGGCAAAACATGCAGGCAAATAAAGTAACATTAAAAGTAATTTACATAGAATGCTGTGAAAGAAAATGTCCTTTTTTTAAATTCTTCTAAGAATACAGAAAACATCACCGTTTCAACAAATATTAAACAAATGTTTTTAACTCATCATAATAAACCGTTTTCAGGATCTTGTAATACTGAAAGAAATCATACGAATGTTTTTATATTTCTTACAATATATTAAAACAGAAAATTATTTTAAATGTTAATATTAGTATTGCATTTTTCTTAGCAAACGTTAGGGACTGGCTGACTTCAAATGCATTATGTAACCCAAAAAAATACTGTTGAAATAAATATGGACCAGAAATTGTGTATCCACATTATCTAAAATATCTTTTGCATTCTGTGGAAGAAATTAAACCATACAGGTTTGGAACAACTTGAAATGTATATCATGACAGTTTTCATTTTTGGGTGAACTATCGCTTTAAGAAAGGTAACTAAGCATCTAGAGCAGAAATGTCAAAAAGTCTGATGTGACTGGAGGCATGCAAAAAAAAAAAAAAACCTATGGGGGAGAAGTGATGTCAAGTAATTCTGTTCAGGTCAAAAATTTGAAATCCCTTATTGAACCTTTCCTCGTCCCTGGCCTTGCTGTGATCCTACCCACAGATGCCCATTCCTCCCCTCATAGGAAACAGGAAGGATTAGCTGCTCCAAACAGCTATTTAACTCTTCCACTTTACACCTGCGTCTGGCTCAGCTGAGCTCCAGAGGTCTGAGCTGCCCTTCGCTGTAGGTGTAACATCTCATCCTGCTGCACGGATACAAGAGCTGCAATACTTCTCTACTTATACCTTATAACACGCCATAAGCCTATTGATTTTATCCCCACGTATATTCATCGGGGAGCTCAGGATTATGAGGAGGAACGACATGCTTGTGATCAACTTACAAATTAAACCCCGATAGGCTGCAGTCTGGCACCACATTAGAGTTGAAGCTGAAAACTTAAGGAGGTCTAAACACTTTCAACAGAAGGATATCAAAAAGTGGAGTGTCCAGGCAGATAAAGTATTGAGCACTTGAGGTATGGCTGAGTATTAAGCCCTGATGAGATGGGTTCTGACTCTTCTAACATTTGCCTGGAGGCAGCGAGCCACATGTGCCAGGTGTGACGGTAAGGTGTTCTGATCACAGGACAGTTTGAGATGAAGTGTGGAGCAGAAAGGTGGTTGAGCCCTCGGGCTCCAGCATCTCATATTAACACCCTGTATGTCTATATATATATATATATATATATATCTTTCTCAGAGAGGTGAAATCGCCTACAGTCTGCACATGATTACTGAGAAGAAACTTTTTCTCTGCTTTGAGCGATATTAGAGGAAAATAATATCATAATATCCAATCTAAAATCTCAACGGCCGAACTTCGCATCAGCATTCAACACACAGAACACACATATACTGTTAATGTTATGTAGAGAAATGAAAACAAATCGCAGAGGCAACAATTACATGCACTCGCACCAATGCTCCCAAATATATTTTGAGGTCGAATAGATGAATTTCGGGTGCATATGTGACCACAATGGTCGCAATTTCGAGCCCTGTATGTTATGTAGCACCAACTCCTGAGAAACACCATTTCATTTCACTATGTACCGTGTCAGCGATACGTGGATGAAAATGTCAATAAAGCTTCTTAAACTTGAACTAATTTTGCACTCGAATTACGTTAATTGTCAAAAAATAAATAAAAAGTCAAACTAAATATTTACTAAGGTATGTTTAATTGTGAAGTGTATATTATGTAAATAAATACATTTAAAGATCAATATTATTCAAAGATTCTAAAATTTGATTATATCTCAAAAGGCTTAATATTAAGATGCATTGTCCACACGTCCTACTCCAAATAGTCTATTTATAATTTTTATAATCTGCCTTAAGCGATGTTAATAAACGTTAACAGAATTGAACTATACTTAGTATAAAATAATTATATTTTTAATAGATTACTTTTACTTTTATTCTGCATACAGTGTGTATGTATATGTGTATATTATTATTATTTTAATTTTTTATTTTTTTTAAAGCCTAGGGTAATCTTTTTAATTACAATATTTTAAAATATTAGTATTTAATAACCATTTCGTACTTCATTTATACTTTAATTTCCAACAGCCATTACTGCAGTTTTCAGTGTCACATGATTCTTCAGAAATAATTTTTTTGAGCACAAAAAACATGTGGAATAATATTTTTTAAAAAAAAACCTACAACGCAGTGTCACTTTAATTCAGCGTAAGGGTAAAAAACCCTTTTCTGTGCAATATTTAACCCATGATGCAAACATCTTTTCCTACACATTTGACCAACTGAATATATATATATATATATATATATTACTGCCTAAACTTTGAAAAGTAGGCTAGTTACTATTTGTAATGAGTAAACAGTGACTTTTTATTTCGTCTTAATTTCCAAAACATCTCAGAAATTAGCAGATGAAAGCTTTGAGTTCCAGAAGAAACCCAACTATGGTTCTCTGACTTCACTAATACCTGCTTCTGGTATGAACAGGGAAATCCCTGCTAATTAAACTGCTCTAATAACACCGGCAGCATTACTGTGCAACAGACCAAGCAGGAGCACAAATCCGCGTTTTGGCATTGGTGAATCACTCTCTGATTCGCTCATTAGCATCATCCTCACTGCCTCAAGCAAAGAAACCATAGTGGAGCTTTAAAGATTCTGTCAAGGGAGATGTCAGGTAAATCTCTTCAGCCCAAAAGGCCGGAATCCCACAGTGGCCCTTTGTGTTGATCCTACCAACACAGCAAACTAGAGGGATAACATGCTCAAAACAGCCATTTTAACACTTCCTTTTTCGCACCTGCGGCCCGTTTGAGCTCCCGCATGCACTCACTGTAAGTGCAACATCTCACCCCTCTTCCCTCTGTTTTGACTGCCTGGATACATTATAACTAGAGGAACCACAGAATGATGGACGGATTGTGATTGACATGAAGCTGATAGAAGCGTTTCCCTCAGGACAGACTGGTAATTTTTGAAGAGAGATATGAGAGGAAGGGAGCGCAGGAGAGCATCCGTGATGTGAAATCTGTAATCGTGCACAGCAAGACTGTTGCCACAGATGACCGGCCATCTGCTCTGCAAAGACTGATGGAAAAAAAATTACGAAATGCCATTAGCTTTTATTAAAGTGGCAGCATAAAGAACAGAAAGAAACAAATCAAGGGCTTTAACCATTTAAGAAAACCTAAAACCATGTCAGCCCATTTCATTTCCTCTGAAAAGAAATCGACAAATCGAACAAAAAGCACAAGGACTGAAACCCAGACAATCAATAACCACTTACGTGCAGTATATCCACAACACAATAAAACTTTGATATTGAGACCAAAAAATAAATAAAAAGAAAGAAAGAAAAACTTCTTAATTCTTTTGCTAAAACCCCAGCATCCCCAGTAAAATTTAAGCTGAAAATTCGCAAACACACCCGCTTGACTGACTCACTGGCATACAGGAGACATTGAGTGAACTCTACAACAACATTCTCTAAGTGCACAGGGCCAAGCAACATAACCTTTTTCTTTATGCCTTGATGAGTGCGGCCTGAGTCTTACGCATCTACCTGTGGGACAGGCAGAAAAAGTCAGGTTGAAGATCTGCCCATTCAAGAACAAGCTGGCGTATTCAATCAATAACTCCCAAAGAGTGAAAACTCAGGTGAAGAGCTCCAAGCAGAAGAAATGCATTTTCCATTACCCCTGTATGGGGTGTGAAATATGCTCCACACACGCAGAGTAAATATTTAATGTGATTTTATAAAGATGTCAAAAGTACACTAATACAATGTTGATTCAACACTGATAAAAATGAATGGTTTTAACTATTACCAAACTACTAATAGCAAAAAAAACAAACAAAAAGAGAGTGGCTATTTTCACTGTGTAAATAACAAAAGAGGCTAGTTACACTAAGCGCAAATAGAAATGGATTCTCAGCTATACTATTTACTGCAAATAGTGCCAATTACTTGCACCTCAGTATTGCAGTTCATTATAAAAGTACTATCTTATTGAATGCACATAACCCAAATTATTAAATGAATGCCACCTTATTGGGACACACTCGATTGAAATTTTAAATAGGAGAAAAGTAGTTAGCTTGATCTGGATTTGAACCCAGATCGATCGTGTCAAAAAGAGTATGACAAGTTTTACCATATGTGCCACTGAAGTTGACAATTGATGGCTATTTTATTTTTTTATGCTGAATCACACGTTGGTGTGTGGAGTTAGTTTAAACAGCCTATGCCAACAAGGCTGGATATTTGCACTTAGAAAAAAAAAACTTGGTTAGTATTTAGTGTGGTATTACAAATTGTGAAGTTTCACTGGTTTTGGAATGATACTGAGGGGAACTTCAACACGCTCCTAACTCCTCTACGTATTACACTTCAATTCAATTAAACACAATGGCAGCAGAAGCTCTTTGTGAAAGGAATCATTATTCGATTAGCCTCTCATGCAGCTGAATTATCTTTACGCTAAATGAATGTAGTTGTGATTCAGTCTGATGCACTCAATCCATACGTTTGTACTCCATGTGGCTGAGGCAGAAATGTGGCTGAATAATGAACAGGCCATCTGTGAAGTCCCATGATTCATTCTGCACTTTTGATGTGTTTATTGCTCACAAGGCTAATAATCGCGCCATCAACTTCACTGCCAGACAGCGGCTGCTCAGCATCAATTTTCGTTGCCTTTGCTAATTTCCACTTGAACCTTGTTAAAAAGTGTTCCCTATGAAACATCGTACAATCCTCTGAAAGGAAAACTTTGATGTGGCAACATGGAAATGATGAGACGGGCTGTGATGTTTTCAATACTTTCTGCCCTCGAGATTTCAAATTAAACATCAACACAGCAAGTTAAATCATTTACATTCTCAGGTGCCAAGGTTTGGCCTTCACCTTTCTGAGAGTGAAGTGCAACATTATCTTTTTAAATTGAAGGCTGAATAAGATTGAATCATCTCAGCTTCATGGACCTGTGCAGACAGAACATTTAATATGACATGAATGAAAATGAGGCTTCCTAGATCTCCCATCCTACTACAATTTAGGCCCCTGACCTACTGTTAAACTACTGTTGATCTTTTTTATATTAATACTTTTAATTAATCAGAAGTGTGAGTCAAAACTTTTACAATGATACAATCTTTATTTTAAATAAAAGCTGCTGCTTAAAATGCGACAAAAAATAGTGTGAAGTCATTTAAATGTTCATGCAAAGTACCCAGTAGTGTTGATGCAGCCATGCCAGGGAGATGCTGTGTGTTTCGAAAGTAGATGAAGTTAGCAATCCTTAAGTTCACGTTCGATATTATTGCACAGCCCTTATTTCAATGACGTAAAAATTAAACGCAACACCGCTCAGCAGTTCAGACTGAAATCGCAAATTGCAAAACTTCAGATATGTATCCGATTTAGGACCCATATGAAAGTGCCCTGGGCCAGATTTAAAAGAAATTGGATGTGTGCTGTTCAGACTGTCATAAGAAAATCGGATTTGGGCCACTTAAGCCTGCAGTGTGAACTAAGCCTAAAGCATGTCAACATATTTTGGTTACACCAAATACACTAAATAATGATCTTTAAAATAGCAGCACATGACCCCCAGGGCACTAGAGTACAACCTAATTTCTCAATAGTGTGACTGAACAAAATCTGAGATTGCACCGGTGTGACCAGGCATTTGAGGAGGGAAAAAAAATTGTCCATGGCTCTGTTTCTGTGGTTTAACAACAGACACACGTTAAGGCCAGGACACACAAGCCGATGGGATGTGTCACTCGGCATCGCATCCAGTATACAGAGCAGAATAGGTTCTACTGTATTTTGTCGTATCGCACTCCACTCATGTTGACCAGGTTGTGACACCGTGTCTACATCGGACCAGAACGGTGCGATGCGAAAAGAAAACTAATGCTGTGTTCTATTTATGATGTATTGGCACAAATTTCTAATTATTTTTAACGGTCACTTTGTCGCGTCCAGTGACAACACTGTGTCTACTACACCAGATGCAACCGGCACGGCGCGACAATACATCAGAACCTATTTTTCTGTCTACACTGGGTGCGGCGAGACACGACATATAAATGGAACGCAGCACTAGTTTTCTGTCAGGAATGACATATTGACTCAAGTTTCCAATGATTTTCAACAGTTGCTTTTCCACTGTAGACAGACTTTAGCTGTTGCAGTGCGGCGCAACAACTGTCTCATTCAGTGCAGACATGGTGTCAATCATTTAAAACATGTCAATATTGCCTATACGAAAATGTGGGTGCACCTAACTTCTGAGCTGGTGCACCAGTGGAAAAAGTTAGTGTAGAATAGTCAAAACACATAAGCGAAGCACATGTGGAGCCTTTTTCAGTAGTTCATCTCTGTACAGCTCCTCAACATCTTGAGTGGAAACTGGAAACCAAACATGTGATGGACTTCTTCCAGACTATAAACAAGCTCCACCCTAACAGAGACACCTGCCAATCAGTAGCAGCTGTATGGAATTTAAAGCTACATTCCACATTTTTATAGACATCTTTAAAACACGTGAAAGTGAATGACCTCATCCGGAGAGATTTCCCTAAAATAGAAAAGTTCCTTATCTTATTAATAACAAACCCTCACCATAACAGCCATTAATGGTGTTTTACAGGGTTCACACTCTGTTTGACTAATGGATTTCATGACAATGAATGAATAAATTAATTAAAACAGATAGGGCAATAAGAAACCTCAATATCCAGAACCATTCGAATACAGACTGAATCGCTAAGTAATCATTCAGATGCACCATTTTTCAAATTCCCTTATATATTCAGTTTTTCCATGACCGTGGGAACACTACAATCCTGCAATTCAGAAGCAAAGCCAGATCACTGGGCAAAAACAGCCACCATTAAACACTCAAGGACGGTTTATTCTGGAGCGACAACTTGGGAGGGAAAAAACGCAGTGGGTTCCAAGGACGTGAACCCATATGTGTGAAAAAAAAAACAGCACATGCTGTGATGTTAAAATGAGCTCTAAACAAGGGACTCGGTTTGTTGCGTCTCATTAAAGGGAACAACCTTTGAAAGATAAATGTTCAATCATACGACTAAAAAGAAATCAGGCTAACAAATCAAATGGTTTTACATTATATATATATATATTCATTTCATTGAGATGCCTGTAACAGTGTACGCTTAATTGGCTAAAAGAAACTCCAGCCAAACTTTCTGATTTCTAGTTTCAGATGTCTACTTCCAATAATAACTTATTTATCAAACAGTGATGTTAAGGAAAACAGAGTAGTCAACGTGTTTCCTCATGTTGCAGACACTAGGGGGTTTGAGGCAGGCTCAGAGGTGTGTGTGTGTGTGTGTGTATCTGATGACGCAGAGGGCTGTGGTAGGTCTGGATGTGAGCCATGTTCTGCAAACGCTGGCTTCGGAGGCAGATCTGCGTACATCCCACTGCTAACAAACTGGCAAACACAAGCACTTTGCAATGAGGTAATCATTTACACATGTATTTATTTCATGATTTAAATCACTTATAAGCTGCGTTATCAGCTCAAAGTCATCTTGTCAATTTCTTTAATGCTTTTTGTTAAAAAAAAAAATAAAATAAAATTGGTTTATGTTAGTTCCTGTAAACAATATTAACAGATTTACCAATTGAATAAATGTAAGAATGCATTAAAGTATTTAGTATCTTTAGTCAATTGTAAATATATTAAGCAATTAGGACCTTTTCCTGTTTTTTTTTCTATGTAAGAAAAATCTAAGAAACCGACAATAATTTTTCTTGAAGATAATGTTAAAAGTAACTTAAAGCTATTATATATAATATAAAATATGCACATAGTATATAACTAAATTGCATAAATATATATATGTGTGTGTGTGTGTGTGTGTGTGCATATATTTCCTAACAAGCATAAAATGGTGTGCGTGTGGGGGATTTGACAATATTAAATGAGCTATTTTTGATATTGAGTTAAAATATTGAAAAGAGAAATGCACAACTGATCTACTGGCACCAACAGAAAAACAAAATCCTTATTGTAAAGACTGGAACTGACATATGTCTGTATGCTGGGGAGTGAGTAGATGCGCCCCCCCCTCCCCCTCCAGACCTGCTCCCGAGCCTGTGCAGAGGGCTGAAGCGACGTGATAAAGAAGACATTTGTAGGATGCTACCCCTGTTACACAATCTCCCTCAGGCCTGCAAACACAATGTTTCCATCTTGTGCACCTCACTGGCTCTTTTCTCAAATGACCTAAAGCAACAGATGCGCTGGTGAGGGTGAGGGGGCTCTATTCTATTTTGGGACATTTTTACTATCCCATCTTATTTGATACAGTTCGCCTTAGTGGAAGTCATTTTAAAAGGGTCAAGAAACACGATGATCTCTGCCGTGCATTTTGTTGACATATATGCTCCGGGGAAAACATACAGATTTATCTGTACGACACAAGCTAAACAAGACAGTCCATATTTGGGATAAGGCATCAGAGGAGACCCAGGGGGTCAAGTCCAGTTATTATCCAAATCTCTCTTAAAAGGTCAAACACGCTGATTAACATGCAGAGAGCCAAGAAAACCAATATGTTCAGAACAGGACTGAGTGATATAGCTAAAACAACATCTATCTTGATATTTATATCAGCTATTTTATGCCAAAGAATTCTAAAAAAAAACTGTTAAGCAGCTCAACACTGATAATAATAAATCAGCATATTAGAATGATTTCTGAAAGGATCAAGAAATCTTAGTTTGAACAGCAGCTACGCTAATTTTGTTCCTATTTGTTCTGTTTCTATCATGAGATTGTCATCCCGTGGTAACTAGGAATTAAAAAACTCCAGCCTGAATCCAGGACACTTAAGAAGAGATGATGCCAACCCTGGAACAACACACAGCACTACCGAACTCTGCTACTAATTTATAATGTTCCTTGTCTGTTCGATTACGTTACTAATTGATCTTTACCTCACATCTATGCCATATGTACATGTCCAAACTACTACTACATATACTGTAAAACATTACTTTAGTGTAAAAGCTGCTTTGCAATGATCTGTCTCATGCAAAGCGCTATAAAAATACATTTGAATTGAATTGACAAGAGAAGCGAAGCGAATGCAAAACTCCACACACATCTATTGCGTTTATATAGAAAAACAATGGATAGTGTAAGCATAATGGAAAAATGAGTTCCGTCTGAACAGATCCATATTCAACTAAACATTTGCTTAATTGGCTCATATGTAGGAGGGCCGGAACGATACATCACTGCAAAGTGAATTCATGGATCCACTCTGAGATTTTCATAATGCATCGCGATTCCTCTGTAATCGGTTCTGAGCTTAGATTTTTACAGCAGATGGCACTGCATGCTTTAGAAACAGCTGCACTTTGCTTGTTTTAGAATCCTTACACACACTTGAACCTAAAATAATCATTCATAAAATTTGCATAAAATGATATGACTCCGTTTGTGTTTGCGGATAAAAACTAAAGTTGAGCGCCATTTACTGTTCAAATCTAAATCTCAGAATCGATTGCATTCAGAAAATCTCAGAATCAATCCATGAATTCTGCCTCGATTTTTAGTACCAGCCCAAATATGTAGCATGTTCCTTGGTATAAAATGTATGGAATACTAAATAATCAATATTTATTTAAATAAATAAATATTTGACATTATTATTGTAAAAATATATGCTTATAAGTGAACCGTGTAAAAAAAAAAAAAAAAAAAAAAAAAAAATTAAATTTAACTAATAGTCTATTACAGCTTTTTATAGTTTGCATTGTCTAGAAAAATTGCTTGGAGTTATTGTAACAAAGATTTGCGGAGCACAGCTCCGGTGCTGACAATTACAGAAACACCCATAAAACTGATGAGCTGCTGGCACTGAGTTTGCGTTTTGTGCACCAGCAGGGTGACAATCACAAACGGGCCATTTCTGGAGAAAGACATTTGATCAGTTAAACAGGAGGGAACACCCAGCTACCATTAGCCAAAACAGCCATTTTTCCCCACTGTGAAACTGCAAAACAAGGATATTAAGATGACAAATGCTTCCCAAGTGACCACAAAGGCACAAATTACCTCTGAGACTGAAAACAAATATTTAGATGAAGTTAAAAGCTTCCGATAAACAGCAGTGTGCAGGGACATGGAAAGCAACGCAGATCTGCAGGATTTTAGAGAGAACAGGAGTGTTTATTTACGTACCGTCTGGCTCTCGGGGAAATCCATTTTTATCAACTTGTGGGCGCATTCTTCGAAGTCCAAGCTGTGAAAATAAAAGATGAAAACGTCACCTTCTGCATCTCATGTGCTAATAAAATATAACACATTGAGTTTAACCAGATCCCAGGATGTGCATACAATTGTAGTATATTAATATGCAACCGCAGCACATAAATCAAACGCAATATGTATTAAATATGAACCAGACTGCATTCAAATTAAGCAAAACTATCACAGCACCAGAGGGCATCATCTGTTGAAGGTTAACAAGGGGAACACCATGATCAGAATAATAATACAGTCTTAATACCCAAAAGATATTACAAAATATGTCTGCTCTAAGGAGAAATGAGGCTTTCTATCTTAAGCAGGCTGACACTTTTGACTGTCCAGGGATTGTGTTGGCTCTTCAGCACTTCATTTAAGGTCAGTCCAAGATTCTCTTGCTTCAAAGACTAGTGGAACACATTTTGAGCCACTGTTTACTGTAAAGCTGTTGGATCTGCAGCAGTATTGATGAAGACATTATAACTGAGCTGCATCAGTGAAGATGACAGGTCTCTAAAATGAATTGAAACCTAAAATAAAATAAATAGGTACAGAGATTAATTTTTGACCATTTCTTTATAATGAATCAGTCAAGATAACTCAGGAAACTGGTTTCTAATTAATTAAAAAAAAGAGTAATAAAATACAAAATTCAAGAATGCCTGTTTCATGAAAGAAGTTTATCAAATAAACCAGGCTTTTGTCTGTTAGTCTGACTCAAAGTAGGAGTCTTGTTTAATGAAACGGCCCCCAGGTATCCAAGAAAAAAAAATCTGAAATCATATATAAATAAATAAATGTTTGATGCATAAGTCAAGATGATCAAGAAATCTAACCTCTCCTGCACACAAGCCAACACAAACAAACTCAGCTTAATGCTTTATTTTACGGAGTGGAAACATGGTTAAGTCTGACCAAACTAGAATCTCCGTTCTAAATAAAGTTCACTCTGCTCTACTTTTTTTAATGTTTGAATGCTGTGCCATGACCACTTCAAAGGGCAGGGGCAACTAAAAAGAGAAGGACATGATGGCTAGACTCGACACTACAGGTCCCAAGGTGCACAGTTAGCCACTAGGACAACTTCATATGACTGTCAGTCAACCCAGTCCCTATCCACATCAACACAGCAGTACACAGCACTATATACCATGCACCGCTAAATCAAACTTTACTGTCTTAACTGACACTGACCGTATGACTTTCTTCTGTGGAACATAAAGAAATCAACTATTACTTAAAGAAAAAAGGCAGTCATGGCCTTATAGATAGAGTTGGACTTGTAAACCAAAGGTTGTGGGTTCAAGACACAGGTCTGGCGGGAATTGTAGGTGGTGGATGTGAATATTTAGCACTCTCTCCACCTTCAATACCACAACTGAGTTAAGTCCCTTGAGCAAGGCACAGACCCCCAACTGCTCCCCAGGCGCCGCAGCACTGGATGCCCACTGTGCCGGGTGTGTGTTCACTGCTGTGTGTGTGCATGTGAACTTTGGATGGGTTAAATGCAGAGCACGAATTCCAAGTATGGGTCACCATACCTAGACCACAAGTCACTTCACTTCACAAAAAAAAAACAAAAAAAAAAAAAAAACAACTTTTAAATTGCAATAACATTTCACAATTCTACTGTTTTAACTTAATAAATGGTGAAAATAAGATTTAAAAAAAAAATTATATATCGTTCTGACCACAAATTTGTATGTATATATATATATATATATATATATATATATATAATATATTATGTAAGTGTATAACAACGTCAAAATTTCCAGACTCTCATCTCTTTCCAGGTTTTCTCATCTCTTCCCATAATTGTCTTTATATAAAAAGAAAGAAAAAAACCCACAATGGGAATCACAGGGTTCAACCACAAAACCAATGCACTTGATTTCAACAGAAAAATAGCTGGAGCTAATCTAATTTCCTACTGGGTCATACTTTTTCCTGTCCATACACCAGCCTTGCCTCCGGGCGGAGGATTTGTGGGCCAAATCAGTTTCATCCCAGCCTCAAAGGCAGTTTGTAGAAAGGCAGAGTGGGAACCTTTGTAGTCCCTTTCTTTTTTAGCTGTGCCCTCTTTCTGCACTCAGGCCAGTGAACAGAGAGACCATAGCACCAGGCGACCCCTTGCAGAGCTGCAGCAGAGCGCCGCGAGAGACCAGGTTTGTTTTAAGAGGTGAATCCAGCAGCCAGCGGCCAAGTTTACAGACATTAAGGAAGTCGGTTGACTCCCAGCTGGTGAAATATTTAAAAGCTCGTCACACAGCACTTGAACGCATTGAAAGCGGCCTGTGTCATGTAAGATGCGTTTTATATAGCTGAACATACACTTAAAGAAAAACATTTTAAATGAAGCTAGTACACATCCGAAGCCTGCCTCTGACTGCTTGAAATTCTAGATACAGAATCAGCCTCTGCTGCATCTTTAACATGCGACTGCTCGGCGACCCCGAGGCGCTCAGAGGTTTAGTGCTTTCAAACATTCTCTGCAATAGAGGCTTTTTAAAAAGCTTCAGGTCAACAGAAGTGGAAAAGAGAAGCCGTGAGGAAGCCTGTGAGTCCACACACACACACACACACAGAGTGGAGCATGACTCTTTGCCTGCTAGGGGTGCATGAATATGCATGCTAGATTCACAGTAGTTTTGCAGGTGATACAAAATTAAGTCACATTTATTTAACCATCAAGTTTCTTTAAGGCTCATTAGGCCCGTCACACTCATATGTGAAGTCTATACGTTCAATTTTCATTCATTTACATGAATCTGCTGTGAATGAACAGATTCAAACACTTCATACTTAATGTACAGTGCAAATGGTTTATAAGACATTAGCCAGTTAAAGGGTTAGTTCTATTTAATTGCATAGCTTGTCAGTGATCTACTGCTGTGTATCAACTGCTGCTCATTTTAAAAACAGCTGATTGAGATTTACCGCTAATCAAAGAAGCGGCTTTACTGAGGAAATGTGCATTAATAACCTTTTTCAAACCCTCTTGAAATCAAAACATAACTAATTTTGAAGTCCTTCACCACAGCGATTTCTGATCCGTGACGGCACTTCTGCGGCTCCGTGCTGGTGAAATTCAATTAAAAACAACTAATCTGAAACTTTATTAATTCAATGTGCGTGCTGTGGCCCTCAGGGGCTTCAGGAGCTTGGGTTCAAAAACAAGAAAAAAAACAGCCTCATCTCTACACATGGGATCTCAAAAGTAGGTTGCTTTTCAATTCCAGCCAAAATAAGCTTTTGCACAGACTATTTCTGGTGGCTTTTAGAGCTGCTCTCTTTCTGCTGATGGAAGCACGAAAGACGACACAGAACCTTTAGATCACATGACGCACTCACTCACCTTGATTGGATGGCGAGGTAAATCGTTCGACGGAACGCAACCAAGTTCACCTCTGTCTGGTCGAATATGGTGACTTTCTCTTCTTCTAAATAAAGAAAAGAAAATCTCAGTACAGTTAAACAGGACAGAGACTGGCTGAAGTTTATGTCATATGATATGTCTCCCTCCAGAGGTCAATAGCACTTGTTCTTTGCTGAGTTATTTTAATTCAAAGGCTCACAGCCTTCTTTGATGAAGCAATTAACACAGCTAAGCTCATCTGATCACAGGAACGGAACTTAAGAACAGCGGAGAGACACACAGCTGCGCTCAATGACAGGGAGCTCTTGAGGGAGCACCGGTGCAATATAAAAAAAAAAAAAGAAAAAAAAAAATAATTTTCTTTGAAATCCGAGGGGGGAAAATACATTCAGTCTGAAATAATACACATCTCAAAGTTATACACTATAGCCCTATTCGGACGGGACTACTTTTCTAAAACTGATTTGGGAAGGGAAAAAACAAACAAAATTACTTTTCAATATAATTTCAATAAATTGTGGACTGGATATTTTTTTCCTTTTATCACAGACATGAGAAAGATTAGTAACATCAGTCATTGTAAGTTTTGCATTTCCATTTACTGTTTGTGGCTGTTTACCACATTTTTTGATTGTAAATATGCATCAAATAACCATGCATTCTTGCTTGAAAATACTGAGGGTTGTTATCAGCATAGTAACACAAACGTTCAACAGGACCACACGCTTATGCTGGATTGCCCAAACATCAGTATTTGCATACTTTTGCAGAGTATGCTTCAGGCTTTAAACTACATTACAGTTTTCAGTTCGAGAAACATTGTTACTGGACCTCAGAGATCCTTTGAGTGTCTGAAACACAATGCGTTATGGTGTGGAACAGGTAGACTCCACGACAGCCATGGTGTTTTATGCAGTCTCTCCTCAGCTCGAGACCCAAGGGACCATACGAGCAGGGTTATCCAGGGGAACTGATGCAAAGCACTGGCACTTGCATAAAAAACTTGAATAAAAACAAGGACTATAGCATGCGACACTTGATAAATATTTTAAGTACCATCTCCAGCTGCCTCGTCTTCATTTTCGTCATCATCATCGTCATCATCTCCGCTGCCATCGGCGTCATCACCGGAATCACTGCTTCCTTCGTCAAGAATTTCTGAGGTATGAAAACAAGACAGATCAGTTAAAATATCAAATAAAAATATACATATAATTCAAAATGACAATGTGCACACTATTATAATATTATATTATTTAACAATAATACGTTGTTTCTTCCAATCTAACTACATGGTTCTGGGCCATAAAAAGCTATAAAGTGGACCAGACTTCATGCTGATAGTTGTCACCATGTTTTTTATTTGTATTTTTTTGCTTTTAATATATGTTTGTAGTGGAGAGCCTGCAAAAGTGGAGGAACAGATGAGTTGCATTATCATAAAGTACTGTAAAAATCAATTAATCAATTAATATTTCACAATTTGGATTTGACTTTGTGAAAAACTGTAACACTCTCTCATATTTGTCACTTTCTCCACTGCTGAACGATTCCATTAGCTTTGCATCTAAAGCCGTAAATGGAGTAATCATCTCCGTATCAGAGAACGAGCATCTCCAATCGTCGCAATCAAGGGCCACCATTTCAGCTTCCTGTACCATATGGCTGTCTCCAGTCCGTTGTACAATTAGTACACAATTAAAATTCAAATGCGCTAGCAGAGACAGTGCATCAGAGGGCATCTCTTTTAATAGACAGTAATGAGAAGAACGGGGAATGCGTACAGCAAAAGAGTCATTAACTCACCCCGTTTAATTGCTTTGTACTTCTCCTCGTTCTCCAGGAAGTTGGGATCCAACTTGAAGACATCTGCAAAAGGAATATTGTTGATGTAAAGCAGACATTCGTTTGCAATTACACGTTTCGCAGCAATTAAGTCAGTGCCAACGAGATGTAATCAGAGGCAATTACCCATAAAGAAGAATTTGCTGTGTATTAGCCGTAATACATAAAAAGAGCTTAATGTGATAATGGCTGTTCATGCTCCCCAAAGGGCCGCTTGTATGGATTTTCAATTAGCGCACTTTGTCTCAGTAGCCTCAGAAAAGATGCTTATCAGCAAACATCAGCACAAACAGTGGCTAAATATGAGAACTGAGAGAGCAAAACCCTCAATTACACACAGGCAGAGCAAGGACTGCAGTCTCTGGTTTGAGAGCATGCGTTCCCTCGCGGGTGGCTTTAGAGAGAAGGAAGTCATCTATTATGATCATATCAAGGTAATTAGCTGCTAAACATAAAAAATTGAGGCCTGGCAGGTTAGGTGAGTGAGGTACTGAATCGTACTCACTCAACACCTTTAGCAGCAATGATGAAAACAGGAAGCAGTGGAAATTACAAACTTAAAGCATGCATTTCATTATAACTGATACATTTATGAATTCAAATATTTCCAGTTGAAAGTTTGTTTGTAGACAAGAGGCTTTTCTTTGAAATAAAAATATATTTTTGGTTCAAAAGGGATGCATTAAATGAATCAAAAGTGAAAGTAAAGACATTCAAAGAAATCTACTTCAAGTAAATGTTCTTCTTTTGACCTTTCTGAAGGAACGTATCATGGTCTCCAGAAAAATATTAACAGCAAGACTACAGATTACAGATCTTTCACATAAGCAATTAATTGAAATAAATCATGAATACACCCCATCATATCTGGCTAAAAAGAGACTATGTAAAATCTTTAAAAATGTATCAAATCTGTGGATTTTTAAATTCTTAAATCTAAACTTACGGATACATCCAATACATTTTTTTTTAAATCTGCCCAATGCCAATTCCTCATATACAGAAAGATAAAAGGTTTAAACACTCAGAAATGGCATGTATAAGTAGCATCTGATCTTACTTAAAATGTCCTCTGTGTTGTAATCGTCCTCCAGAGGAAGCATGTGTGTGAACTGGTCCTCTTCCTCCACTAGGTCAAGTCCATCTGGGATAATAGGGTGGTCCTTAAACCCATCCTTCCTGATGGCAAACATCACCTCAATCATGTACTGTACACGCTTATCTATCTCTGATTCATGCAAGATGTTCCTCAGACGTTCAAAGATGGCTGAAAGAAATGACAGTGTAGACAAAACAAAAGATAATGATTGATCATCCATCAATTAAACAAAAATAAAAATAAAATAACAAGGAATTTACCATTGATGCCTCGGGGTGAGACCTCTGTCAGTTTGAGACCACACTCTTTTAGAAAGCTGATGGCCACTTCCACACTGTCATCGGTGGGCCTTTCCAACAGCAGGGTTAACATCTCTAGGCACAGGACTTCATGAGCCTTGAGACAAATGAAATGCAATTACACACTAGAAATTAACTCTGGTTTATAGACATAAATCTGTTCAAAGGACCAGAAGGACGTACCACATTCTGGTTGATGAGATGAGCCACAAACTTGGATGCTGTTAGACATTGTTGCTAAAAAGATAGAAATGTAAAAATGTAAATATTAAATTGTTGCTTTTAGAAACTGTACCCAACTTCCCGAAGACTTACTTTATCATTCCTCCTGTAACCTTTCCGGAAATTGAGGATAAGTCTCTTGAGAATAAGTTCTCCGATCTGAGGAAACTTGGAGTTGATGATGGCCACCACAGCAGCGTACACATGGGTGAAGATAGGAGAGGCAGCCTGGGCCTGAAGTGTAGACCTGGCCAGAAGACCTCTGGAGAGAGACACGTCAGGATCAACATCTATTCGTTTTTATTAGTTTTATTTAATCAGATCTGCCTCATAACTGAAGCGTGCATCACTGATTCGGTTACTTTTCTGTATAATATTGTCAAGTTACTATATCTTTATTGTGTAAAGCATTAAACAAGTAAAGGTAAAGAACAATATCTTAAAATACAGCAAACAGTACACTAGGAACATGGCCATAGAATAGTCAGTAAGCCGGCTGTCTGACAGCAAAACAAATTCCTTGTATGTGTGAACATACCTGGCAATAAAGCTCTTTCTGATTCTGATTGAGTAAAACACAAGAGCTGTGGTCTTTACCTGCCCCTCACAATATTCTCCTGCAGCAGCTCTTGAATAATGTTGCCGATGTTGGAAACATTTACTTTGTTGATCAGACCATTGATGGACTTCTTCAGGGCCTCCCAGCTCATCCTCTGATACTCCAAACTGTGGAATAAAAAAAGAAAAGAACAGATGAAAAACCTTTTGGTGGAGACACTTTCAGCCTGTTAACACAGCAGCGATCTTGAAACACTTGTCTTTAGCGTCCAATAATTTAAAGGTCATATTTAGCACATCAGTAATAGCAATAGGACCAAACCTTCACCGCTGTCTGCTTCTCAGTCTGTACTTCAGCATCAAATAGCCGGGAAAATGCTGATGTTACAGAGTTTTGAAGTCGTACTCGGCTCCTTAGAGAACTGCTATTTTTCCCCACCAACTAATTTCCTGCCCTTAGCTCTTGAGACTGATCTCTGATGTATTGTTTCTATCACCTATCTTCCAGTGTCTGGCCTCAAGCACAGGCCAGCGCTCGACTCTTTCTGCTATAGATATCCCACATCCCTAAGGGACATCTCTATATTTCCTGGCTGGTGACCTCCATTTTGCTGCATGAGGAAATTTAATCGACCCCTGCATTGAATTCATGTGGATGTGCTTCCCACCATCAATAAATCACAATCTATTCTTAGCACAATGTCTGAAAATACTTCAAAATCAATATGATTCAAGATGGATCAACAGAGATCACCTTTCTTATCTGATGATCACTCCTCATTAGAACTGGGCAATAAATCTAAAAACTATATGCTACTTTTATATTTTAAGCATAATGGCAGTTGCCAATAAATATTTTAGTATTTAATATTTTAAATATTATAATATTATTAACGTTATAATATTAAAAAATTAAGAACAATGTTCTTTTTTAACAAACATAATATTATAGTGTTATAAGTGTCCTTACTGTCACTTTTAATACATTTTTGCATTCTTGCTGAATAAAAGTATTAATTTATTTATAACCACAACCTTACTGGCACAAAATATTGGGTAATGGTGTATATTTGTTACGAAAATAGATGATAATGATAAATTATGATAAATTCTACACTATCAGCAGACCTCTCGCTACCATTAAAAAAAAAAACAACACTGCGTTCCTCTTTAGTGTTTTAAATTGATTCATTGCAATGGAGGGTTTGAACAAATTTACCAACTCTAGTGGCATTTATATTACTGATATTCATATATATTTCATTCATTCATTCAGAAATGCCTTATTTACATCAGAATTAAAACAATTACATAAATATTGGCAATATTCAATATTGTGCCCTACATATTATACCTTCTGCTTACGTTTTCCTTGTATGCTCCAAATCCAGGTGATGGATTTACAAAGTGCAATACCATAAATATATAGTTTAAGGTCAATAAACTTTATATCAAACAATAACAGTACAACCTTAACCCTAAAAAAGAAAAAGCGAATAAATACAAAATGTAGGAGCTGAGCTAAGTAAAACCAACCTGCTCTTGTCAGTGATCTGAGCCTGCATCATTCGCAGTTTGGCTGGTGGGATGTAGGCCCCACCAGTGCGGGTCAGGATGGGGTCCAGCGCTTCCTTCCTTTTCTTCACTGGAGGCTCCTCAGTGGGAGGTTTATCATTTTTGGCTGGGGAGGCTGACCTTCCCCTCCTCCTGTGTTCCCAATCCCTCTCTCTGCTGGAGCGCCGCTCATAACGATCCCGCTCATCATAGCGGTCTCGATCTCGCTCCCTGGACCTGATGCGAGGACGACAGAGAACATTAGAACTGAAAGGTGCAATATTTTACACGGTCAAGAACATAAACACTTTCCCTTACCTATGACCCCTTCCATAACGTTCTTGAGGAGTACGAGATCTAGAGCGGGATCTTGACTGTGACCTTTCGTCCCAAAAATAAAAACAAATGACACCAGTTTACAGAAAGGATTGATTTTTACATTTAATTTCTTTTTCAATTGAGACTAATATCTGCCTTACCGGTCAGGTGAAGAGCTTCTTCGTCTGTTTTTGCTCTCATCGTCAGAGGCACGCTGAAACAAACACAGTCACATTAGCAAAACACAGTAGCTGCACTATTTAGTCTAGCTCTGGATTTGTGCCAACTACCTTTAGATCAAATAACTTTAACAGTGTTCAATTTTCATCTGAAACTTTCACACGTTAAAAAACAAATACGACCTCACGTTGTGTCAATAACATTTACACAATGTCTCCAAAACATTCAACCGTCAAAAAATAGTTCAGATCAGGTTTGATCTTTTCTGCGTTTTCGCATCCACATCAAACATTTTTGATAGGAAAGGATGACGAACATGAAACAAAAAAGCACATGTAAATTAGTTGTGCCTAATAATAATTGAAATGTTTACCAATAATGCAAATAGTGCAACAGACTAGACTTTCAGTATTTTATCTTTTGAGTGATCACTGAGATGCCATGTAAACTTATTTTTAAAATAAAAAAATTTAACATTTTAAAAATCAGATTTCTAGTTAACTTACAAGAGAGATTTTTGTTTTTAATGTAAGCATCTTATATAATATTAAACTTTATTTCGCTTTATCTAAAGAAAAAATGACTAGTTTATAGTTTGTTTCAGTGAACAACAGCCCTCTTGAACAGCCAGTATTTTAAGCAGCCACTCACAATTACATTTAAACCAATATTGATTTATTGCTTAACCAATTACATTGTAAATTATAAACACCAATAAAATAACAAACAGCACATCCTGAATCTACAATCTATACTATCCCCCCTTTAACATTATGATAATGCTGTATGACTGTAACTCACCTTGATATGTGTGACACTGCTCTTTATCCTGTGCATAACACCATCATCACTGTCATCTTCACTGCTGTCACTGCTTGAGTCGCTGGAGCCTTGATTGTGCCGGGCCCTGGATGATGCTCTCGCCACAGGGCTGCCCGCTCGTGGACTCCCATCTCTTGAGCCAGTGTCCTCAGCCGGAGCTGAACCATCGGGTTTACCTGCTTCAGGATTACGCTGGCCATCTGAAAATACAAAACAAAACAAAAAGAATATCAAGATAAGGTTTTCAGACAGTTGATCATTCAAAAACGAACAAAGAACTGAACACGAATCTTGGCCATAAACACTTTTAGAGGGCCATCAGTACTAGCATTCAGGTTTTTTTCCCCATCAAAATCAAGCATTTAGTTACAGCTGCACAGTACACATGCCATCATACCACCCAGACTTGGAGTCAAATCCTGATTTACATTTCTATTTAAGTTAAATCACTTCAGGGAAAATGATTCAGCGCAGGATTCTTGACAACAGAAGCCAAAGCTCAGTAACTGAGTGTTGTATCAGCGGCGGAGAGCATAAAAGCCCATGAAATAATCATAAAGAGCAGATCATTCTGCCAAGCTTGCGACTGGGCCTGCGACTCAACACCTGCTGTTTTCCTGTGGATCCTTTTGTCACATCAAACACAGCCACCAAATAAAGAGAGTACAAAAACACTAAAGCCTTTATCAATGCAGTTTTCACTCTTTCTTTGAAGACATATACCATAATGACTTATCACAACAGTACACCGCTTTAAAAATGCATGAAAGTATGATCTTGAAATATATAATGGCTGCAGCCGCAGTGTGAAGTGACTGAGACAGCTGGTATCATATCTAGATATGGAGCTCAATCTCTGTGGGCAGCTTCACTCTTAATGTCGAGCTTCAACAGTGATCTTGACATTTTAAAAAGACTTAGAGGAAAGGCTTAAAATGAGCACTTGACACACACCAAACGAGACAAAAAATAAAATAATTGGCTTTGGCAGACAACGTAAACCAGTTGGCAGAGAACTCAACATGGTATGCAAGTAAAAATCTAAGAATGAAGGCAAGTGATTTGCATGAATCAAATCAAAGAATAAAAACATCCATCTCTCATATATAAGGAGATTTATCTAGAGTCTAGAGATTTACTTTCTATATATTTTATATGTTGTTACATTAAATTGTTGCAAACGTGTATACAAATGGTTAGAAACCAAACGTTTAATTCAAATACATTAATGGAAAGAATAAAATAAAAATAATTTAAAACTTTAAAGTCAGACAATTTTTTATATATTTGAAAGAAGTCTCTCATGCTCACCAACACTGCATTCATTTGATAAATTATATTTTTCTAATTCAAACTTTTGCAGCATCAATACTTCAGTCTTTAGTGTCACATGATCCATAAGAAATCTAGTATGTATTCAATGCTTAAACGTTTCTTATCATCAAAGCCAAAAAACATAGTGCTGCTAAAGCTTCTTTGTTGAATAGAAAGTTCAAATTCGTTGAATTTGTAACGAATGCCTTTACAGCCATGATTTTTGACATATCACAACATACTTTACATGCACGGTTGAAACATGCAAGATGCTGCAACGCTGTGGTTCTCTGAAAAACTGAAAGGTTTTTTCAAAAGATCAATCGGGCATGACATCCTTGACACAAAATGGCCTTAATACCTCAAAGGAGTCCTTTAACATCAAATATTCTTCTGTTTTCAAATATAATGCTGCATAAAAGAGCACACCAGGGTCTAACTGCGCCTCGATGTGAAATATGCTCTACTGAGATGTATGGCAAACCATAAAAATTAGAGCCATGTGTGTTCAAGTATCCTTGTGCAGGTGTCAGGAGACGGGAAGAGACTTGTGTTGTTCTCATTCGGTCAGATTTCAGATTTGCAACAGCTCAGCTCAAGGGATGATTGAAAGCATTTTATGGATGATAACACTGACTCTGAGAGCTACTGAAGTGAGACTGTTGGTGATGAGCTCTAGAGACAAGGGAGCAATAGATCAGATAAACAGGCATGAGTAGCAAGGTTATGTGTGTCCGCAGCGCTACACTGAGGCCGGATGCAGATGAGCCCTGAGATACAAAGCTCTATGGAAAAACACTGATTGTAGAGTCTGACCAAAGAAAAGATTTTATTCCTCAGTTGTTAGAAACAAGCCTTTTGTTTGAGGTCATTTTTCACCAAAAAACGAAATGTGCTAGCTACACAAACTGTGAGCTCACCCACAACAGGTGCGTCTACAGTGAAGCATTGCTCTGTCACTGTGTTCGTCCTTGTGCTGACTTAGGAAATGTTGGAAGCAGGTCTCAGCTGTAAGGAAACAAGCAGGTTTATGTGCCGGTTTAATGCTGAGGCAACCGTTTTCTGGTCATTGGATATACAGTTTGTTCTCCTGAAGCGGAATTATTTTTAACCATAATATTCAGAGGATATACTGTCAGTGACATTATGATTTAAAGGAACAGTTCACCCAAACTGTTTTCATACAATCATCAATTGATTAGGAAATGGGATATTATGGAAATTGTATTAAAGGAGTCATACAAAGCCAATTTTCCACAAGCTGATATGATCTTTAGGATCTTAATGGAAAGTTTGTTTTTAAATTTCTCAAAGACAGTTAAAAAAAAAAACGCTCAAAAACAGCTCTTTAGAGATCACTCTGTTCTGTGTACTTCCCCTTTAAATCTTCACGAGCTCCGCTGACCCCGGCCCTCTTTTCCAAGGCACTCTCGGAGGATCTTTTTGTAGCCGTATTCATAGTGAAACTTGCAAATTAGCACATTATTAGGAAATTTGCAAAGATTCTAGGGCTGCAGCTATCGAATATTTTAGTAATCGAGTATTCTACTGAAAATGTAATCGATTAAATGAGTAATCGGATAAAACATTTTTGCTTAATTAAAGAGCAATAATAAATATGGTAGAGAAAATAAGACATGTCTCTTAAAATTAACAATTAATTTTTTCTTTAAAAAAAAAAAAACATTTTATTTATTGGCGATATTACATTTTTAATATTAATATTAGGTAAATTATTATTATCATACAGTAAGTTCATTGCTGAGCATTCATAAACCCTTTTCATTCCAATCAAACTAAAATAACCACACCTGTTGCATTGAGCACATTTGACTTAGGGACATTTATTCAATGTTCAGTATTCAAACGATCAAAGTATCAAGTACTCATCCAAGCCATACAATTGATTAGTATTATGTATGTTTAATCGTAAAAGCCATGCACAACTTTTTTGACAGTAAACTAATTCCTTTGATAAGTAGCCGTGGTTTAAGCTGATAAATATTTTTATTATAGTGTAACCGTCAGTTAGAGCGTCATAATTGGCTCCTGCCACCCTGCCAAGCGGTGGACATCTGCATTCTGACTGGTTGCCGCAGAACCGCGTCATAGCTCATTACCAAAAAGTTAACCTGATTTCAACTCTCCTCAATGCTTTCGCCGTCCATGATGCAGCAAGCCGCCTCTCGCTACTTTGATGCTGTCGCCGGTGGTGGTGTGACCGCAACGGCCCATCCACATCCATCGTACAGTATTGCACTGAGCGTTGTGCTTTATCCCTTCCAAAATTAATGTACATTATTTAACAGTCTCGGTCTTTGAGTAGGACATTTTTGTCGTTTTCTGTTTATTTGGTGTCTTTGCTCATCGCGTTGTTATTGCTCCCATTACGCAGCACTAGTCCGTGCATGCACCCTCAAATCAAGACACCGTCGTCTCCTTCCGCTTAGTGGGTGATGTAAGCGTAAGTGCATTGTCACAGTAATGCAAAAATCATTGCGAAAAAAAAACATGACAAACTTTAAAATTCATTAACAGAGGCTTTGAGGCAGAGGATTTTGCCTCGATAATTTTTTGGTAATCGAGTTATTAGAGGAATCATTTCAGCCCTAAAAGATTCATTAAAATACATTATACTCACTGCTTCTGTAGGTGAGGCTGGACCATGAATGATTTGTATGAACATAAACGCATTTCGGTTGATCAAGGGCGCGTTTCTCTTCAGAACCAAACGTAACATTAATCCTCTGCGTCTTCAGTCACTCATATGTCGGGAGTAAATGACTACTGCTATGTTCATTAATACACTCAACAACAAAACCCCTCAATCTCTTAGGAGTCCTGCTTGTCTCTGCGTCTCGGTCTGATGACGGCTCACTCAGGGTGGGTCGGAGGTAAGACCCATGTGTAACTTGATCTATGGTTATTCACAAATTTTGCAATTTTATGTGACTATGACGACTAGTGCAATAAAATCTAAATCAAAGGACAAACCTACCAAGAACCCTCCTGCGATCACCACCATCACTGTCTCCATCCTCAGATGAACTTGTGCTGGCCTTTCTCTCACGCTGCTCCATTTCTCCTGGGCTGGGAGGCTGGCAGGCAGAGAGAGGACACAGAGTAAGAACACACTATTGCTGTAACAAAGTACAAGTACAGTAGGTCTAAGTGTATGAGTGTGCGCCGTGAGAACAGTGTGCTAAAAAAGGAGGACAAAGGACAAGGACATTTTTTTAATAAATTCTGTCACAGTTCTGCCCTGTTTATACCTTGTACAACTGTCTCAAGCTATTGGACAACAAATGAAAAAGATATGTTATTAAGATGAAAACCTAAGAAGATGACCACCTACAATATGATTTGGAGTCAAAATATTCTGATGATTACCTCTGAGTTGCTGGGAAAACATTTTAGACTCAATTTACACTATTTAACAAGAAAATCTATATAACTTATACAAGAGCAGTTTATTCTACTTATATTCCCTTTAATATAATGCATAAACAAATCCTATAACCAATGTAAATTGGTAAACCCCATAAATGGATATCATTAGAGGCCAGAGATGCTGAAGATGCAAAACACATGCAGTATTCTGCAGTAGGGAAGTAAACTTCAATTACAAGCGGCGCTTGGAAACGATCAGACAGCAGAGGAGCTATCAGTGAACTAACATCTGGAGCTCCAGTAACAGCCTGATTTTCTCCCAGCAGCAGCAAAGCATCGCTCTCTAAATTCGATTTCACTGAATATGCCACTCACAGCTGCCACTGCCACCGTTTCAATCAAAATTCAATTTGCTGTTTCAGCAGGATGGGCAGGAAGCAGATGCGTGTTTTCTGGGGTGTCGGTAATGCAAAACTCTTCATGCTGTTTCTGCATTGGCCGCAGATGGATGCGAGATACACAAAGAATAGCCATGAGCTTGCTCTCCTCTGTATAAAAAAATAAAGGTCTCGCTCTCGACATCCTATCTTTCCCCATTGAGCCTAATCCCAGACCGCATACTGTGGGCGACTCAAGTGATTTCTGCAAGCTTATGGGAAACTGGTCTTTCAAACATGGATCTGCCATTCAGCAGGTAGGCTGGTATTTCAGAGTCACACACACTGAGAATGCTGAGCGCTTGAGGAATAAATCATTTAGAAACACAGTGCCGGGTCGACGACAAAAAAGGATAAGTGAGAGACATATCAGCACTTTGCATAGGAAGAAATAGAATGGAGTGTCTTTCAGTGCCGACAGAGCGAGTGACATTAGAGTAGCGCTTTATTAAAAAATAAATAAATAAATGATAAAACAAACAGCCTAACGAATAGCTGGATCATGGATAATACCAGGGGAGTCCAATCCTGCTCCTGAAGGGCCACCTTCCTGCAGTGATAAGTTCCAGCATACCTGCATAAAAGCTTGTATCGGCCTTGAAGACCTTGATTAGCTGGTTGAGTTGTGTTTAACTAGGGCTGGAAATAAACTAAGAACAGAACAAAGACCTCCATTAGAAAAAAATAAAATATTAATGATGACAAAAAAATAGCAAACTGTTAAGGTTTTATGAATTCAGTTGCATAGATTTGTTTTCTTCTGTTTACTTTTATTTAAAACCATTATGGAGAAATATAGAAAAATAAAAACGGGGGGGAAATTATAATGAAAAATTTGTGAAAAACAAAACAGATTTTATAGGGTGCGACACCAGGAGTGGGACTGGACACCTCTAGCTTATTCCATATGGGCTGGGATTACCTGTAACAAAATAAATGATAAATAATGATAGTTAATAATTCACATCAAATGTGTTACATTATAGTACTATTCAATTTACAGTTTCTAGACATTTTAGTATAATTTACATATAATGATGGTTTACCTCTAGATCCTTAAATTGTCTTTCTTCAGCAAGGACTCATTAAATTGATAAAAAAAGAAACCTTCTATTTAAAGCCTTCTTTTCTATCTTTTTTTTTTTCAAATAATATGCATTAATAATGATTAGCAAATCAGCTATTAGAATGATTTCTGAAGGATCATATGACAATAAAAAAAATCAGCTTTGCCATCACATGGATAAAATGCATAAAAATAATTAAATTTAATTTAAATTGTAAAAACTAGTGCTAGGAAATGATTAATCACATCCAAAATAATAGTTCTGTGTAAATAATGTGTGTGTGTGTGTACAGTGTATATTCATTATATAAATACACACTTGAATATGTGTGACAAAAAATATTGTTTATATACTGTTGTTTGTTTGTTT
Organism: Enteromius afrohamiltoni; assembly: GCA_034779775.1. Classification (NCBI taxonomy): domain Eukaryota; kingdom Metazoa; phylum Chordata; class Actinopteri; order Cypriniformes; family Cyprinidae; genus Enteromius; species Enteromius afrohamiltoni. The sequence continues at coordinate 18,470,515 of JAUYWG010000042.1, forward strand.
ATATATATATACACACACATATATATTATAAATGATTATAACAGGTAAATATTTTCTGACTATATACATATAATAATTATACACAGTACACACATATATTTTATTCACAATTATTTTTATTTAGTGTACAATTAATTGTTGCCCAGCACTAGTAAATATATTTAACAGCATTACTATTTTTTGCATTATTGTTCAATAAATGTAACCTCTGTGAGCGTCAGATTTTTCTAAATCATTTAAAACTCCTACACCTTTGAAACGTAGTGAGCATAAGATGGTCCCATTCCGCACACCTAACCTGGTGTGTTTAAAAGCCTTGCAAGAATAACGTACATTAAAAAGAGAAATCAAAACAATGAAATGCTTTAATATAGCTTGTGCCAAACTAATAATTAGAGCATTTGTGATTCTGACAATACTGTTTGTCTGTTACTATTCAGAGACGAACAGTGAGCTTTAGATTCAACAGGCTTTGAAATGACATGAGCCCTTAAATAAGAAGGTAATTGAAACACTGCATGGAGAATTTCCATTGAAAGATAAAAGACATATGATACGGTATAGATGTGCTATTTAATTTGCATTAGGTTAACATTAATTAGTTGCAAAAAGAAAACGGTAATTTCAACAAAAACTTATATTATGGTCTTCACTTGAAATCTGAATGTTTTCAACTATATATATAAAACAATTAGACCTACTTAATAAATAACCAGGCAATATAATACCTTTCCGTCTAAAAGACAGACACGTTTTTAATGGGTTAGTTTTTGTGACTTGACCATATGTTGTTATTGTTTAACCATTGTCACTTCGATAACCTGTCTAGTAAACATCTTCACTTTAGAGAGAATCAGTGGACCCATAGAATACTGCTGAGCGATATGAGCGATGTGATATAAGATTTTTCTGAGAGTTTATATCAATATTACACCCAAATAATCTCACACACACTCTCAAGCAGCGCCATCTGCTCCATGTGTGCGGGCCCATCCGCGTAAAACCCGAGCTAACACACACACGGCACGCTTTAAACTGCCCCGCCGTGTAAAACATACATAATAGCGTTTTACTGCGGGTAGAACGACGTTGTGCCTACCTCATCTCTGGATGTAGGACTCATGTTCAAAGCCGTTTCGGACTCGTTTGACTCGGCCGCCATCTTTCCCGCCGTATTCCGGAAATGACGCTACGGGTGCCCGCGAGGCTCCAAAGTGGAGCGCAGTGAGCGCAACGCGTTTCTTCTCAGCAGTCATACTGCATTACTGAACATATGCTGGATGATTATCACTAATGGGGAAAAAAACAACTTTACGCCAGGAAACAGATGTCTTCGTGTTATTTTACATTACTTTCATGTCTTGAGGCTAATGTCCACGCCAAGGTAAAGTAAAAGAAAATTAATTGTTTGATTAATGTTAACGAATGTAAGTTTTTAATTAGTGGCACTGTTGACTAGGCTACTTCACCCGTTTTAATTTACTTCTCACGTATTAGAATAAATATTTAATCTTAGCTTTGCCTTTGATTTTGACTAGGCAAGGGTGTAGTGTTTTGTATCACAGCTCTGAAATAATACATTGATTTAATGCCTAAAAACCCACCCTTAGATCATGAGAGATCTTTTAATAAACTAAAATGCTTGGCATAAATTAAAAAAAAAAAAAAAACAATAATAAAAGAAAACATAAAGGGAAAAAATGATTTTTTTTTGTACATATTTAAACTTATTTAAATTGTATAATTTTTTATGGGGAAGTTTAAAAGATGCTGTCTAACTTAAACATAGGTTTATTTGGAAAATCTATGTATGTAGCCTAGGCATTTATTTATTTAAATTATGTCCATTTACTATGGGGGAGCTGAAAGGATGTTGTCTAGAATGCTTGTCAGGATAAAAATAATTAAAAAATAAAAAAAACTCTTTATAATTAATTAATTATTTACTTAATTTATTTCCATTTGCATCAATTTATTATGGGAAGAGTTTGAAAGATGCACGCAAAACCAAGAAATGTAATATTTAATTTCTTTTCTACCCCTTTATAAAAAATAATAAAAATTAAAAACGTACAATATAATTTTGTTTATTATCATTTATTATTAAAAACCTTTTCAAATGTTTCTTATAGGGGGCAAAACTGTTTCACAGTTAAAGAATCATATATATAATTAACTTTATTTACATTGATGCCTCGGTGTATGATTAATGGGGTTTAATGATTAAAAAATACATTTTTTTAAAAGTAAAACGACAACATGAATGTATTGTTATCCTTTCAAAACGCATCAGCTTAAAACCATAATGCATCATAACCTGCATAACGTTCTCTCTCTCATCATTAAGGCTCATAAAAATTTCCCAGAGCGATACAGAAAGGATATTGTATTTATATCTGATAGTGTAATTTAATTACAGGCCATGACACAATGTCCATATTTTCCACAGGCTCTATATCATTGTTTACATAAATCATTTTAATGTTTGCTTTTATTTGGTCTACTGTACAAATCCATGTTTACTGACATTAACTACAATTTCTGGCTCTGTACGCATTTAACAGACCGTATGTTTTCTTAGAAGCATCGTTCTGATAAATGCTGCCTCCTCTTATACTGCATGAGTCATGACCAGCTTGCGGTTTTAAAAATATCTACACCTGCTTTCATACCATTTGTTGGCGCACTAAATAACCTGCATTTATCCGCACATACTGTACGATGACAAAGAAAAGATATTCATAAGCTTTTAACAACTTCATATAAAGCATCCGCGACCCATCCAGCTCTTGTTTAGTAAAGGTTAAGACAGTGGTTTTGTTTAAATATTATTCCATCCCGAAGGGGCTTTATTTTCCTCTTCGTTTGTTTAAGGGCTTATGTGACATTTTCTTTAACCAAAACGACACGTCTGTTGTGAAGTGACCTGAACTCACTGCTGTTGTTGTTATTTCCACCTTTGACTCTCTCAAAGCAGTTAGTCTGCAAAAGCGTGAATGTCAAGGGACATGAAATATCAGACTACCCAAGACATCTCCTCTTCTGAAGCAGAGATTTGCACAATAAAATGTGGGGGAGTATTGTAGCAGGGGCTAGTTGTCACACTTTCTTTTTGCAAAATGTTTACAGTAAACAATTATGAAGCACAACGTGATTTACAGTATGACTGAACTATAGGGTATAGTATGCTGAAGAGCATGCAGTTTTGACTCAGAAATAGCTAGTAAATGTTAAGCGACACTGAATTAGGCAAGACATTTTGAAGAAGAAAGACAGAAATATTATTTTATTGTAAAACATGCTTTAGTAATCTTATTTTATAGCATGTAACAGATACAAATGACTGATAAAAGACTTAAAAAAATGTAAATATCAATCAAACTGTTATTTTGGGCAACAGATATTGGAATTAACTATTTACAGTAGTTAACAACATTAAAAAATTATCTTTGAAAAATAAAATCATGCTATTTCATGAAAATATGCTTAATTTAGGACCTTTTGTAAAGACAAAAAATATATATATATTATTGCAAATATTAAATATATATGTTTGGGGTCAGTAAGATTTTTTTTTTTAAGATTTTATATTTTTGTAATTTTGTATTTGTTTTATTTAGCAAGGGTGCATGAAATTGATCAATGGTGACAATAAATGACTTTATTGTTCTGAAATAATATCTTTTAAAAAAACCTTTCTATTTATCGTTTTCATTAAATAAGATTGGTTAAAACTAAAGAGAAGTAAAATGTCCATATAAATGAATTGTATCTCTGATTCAAAAGACAACACTGCCATCTACCGGTACTTATAACTATTCAATGAGTCTACATACATTTCATTCAAAATTAGAACAGAAATAAAGCACACAATTCGTTAAAATTTTAAAATGACAGCATTCAAATGTTGATATAACTCTACATTTTTAAACAAAAATTTTAACTTAACAACTTTAAATGTTAAGCTGTGTAATGGTAGTTCCTCTAGTGAATACACAGAAGTGTACACATCAGACTTTCAATTCAACATTTTTCTTTTAAACGTCTTCAAACATCAAGACATCAGCTGAATATGGAATGTGGTATTTCTGAATCACCTGATTAGACAAGAAATGAGTGTCCCGTCACTGACCCTGAACAGGCTGCCTCACTTTGATTTTCATTTTACGATTAACATCTGCTGCAAAGACATTTATCCTGTCCAGAGTCAGCTGAAGCATATAGAGCTGCTCACAGCAGCCAGAAGTTTAATGCTCTTGCTTAACGTGCAAGACACATTATATCACATGTAATGTTCCTTAAGTGCTGCTGAACCTTAGGATAAACAAACAGCATAATGAGTCCCTTTAATGTACCTACATGAGGATCTGATCTCTGCGACTGCAACTGAAAGTACTGTGCAAAAGTCTTAGGCCGCTAGTATTTGCACCAACAAAAAGTCAGTTATTTCTTTTGCTAGTGTGTCTGTGGGAAATTATGGGTTTATATTTCCATACATTCATTTTGGTATTAATTGTAATAATCCAGTGACAATTATTTTTGCACAAAGACTCAGACAACAGCTTAACAGAGATCTGATCTCGTCATCATCCAGCTAAAGATAGAAAACACTGACCTAAAACCATTTATTTCAAAAATACTAGTGTAGTGGTCTGAGACATTAGGACTGCATGCATGAGTGTATGCCTAAAAAAATTAAGTGCATGAAATTTATCTTTAGGGTTTTAAGTATTATACTGTATACTATCTGTATTAGAGCAAAATTAAAAATATTAGAATAAACATTTTATATTTCATCTTTCACTCAATTGCAACCAGTCGTCCTTTCCCTGCAGCTGAAAAACACCCCCACAGATGATGGTTTTCTCCAAACATACCGCTTAGAATTAAGGCCAAAAAGTTCTGATTAGACCAGAGAGTCTTATTTCCCACCATCTCAGTGTCCTTCAGGTGTTTTTTAGCAATCTTCATGGAGGCTTTCATGTGGCTGCCCGGACTGATGGAGGGCTGCAGTGATGGCTGACTTTCACCACTTTCTATCATCTCCTGACTGCATCTCTGGAGCTCAGCCACAGTGATCTTTGGGTTCTTCTTTACCTCTTTCACCAAGGCTCTTCTCCCCTGATAGCTCAGTTCGGCCAGACGGCCAGCTCTAGGAAAGGTTCAGGTCGCCCCAAATGTCTTCCATTTAAGGATTATGGAGGCCTCTGTGCTCTTAGGAACCTTAAGTGCAGCAGAAATGTTTTTGTAACCTTCTCCAGATCTGTGTCTTGCCACAATTAAATCTGAAAGTGCACCGTTTATAAAGTTATAGTCTCTCAAAAGAAAGAGTCGACTCTGAATCATTGAAAAGAGTACCAAGCCATTTCATGTTGACATCAACACGAAACATTAGCATTTGTCCCGCCCACTTGTTCATCTTTTCACGTTGGTCTGAATGAAAATGCTAATCAATTCTTTGCTATTAGGTGCCGCTTTTGGAGCATTGGAAAAGAAATGAATCATTGAACCAATTGTTTAGGAGTCCCAAAATCAAATTATGAACCTTTTTACAACCCATAATAGGGACACAAATATAACCTGTACAAATGCAGCTTTGTGATGACACAGCCTTAACAGATCCTATAGTCTATGCCGATCCACCAGTGACCTCACAGTTTACAGTACGCCATGTAGACACAAAAGCTGAAGTCACCGAATGTGACCCAAAACAAATATCCACAGGATGTTTGCAGAAATGCTTCCATAGCTCTGCAAACACAGATATGAGATGGATATTAAAAATAGAAAAGGTTGACTGCTTTCTAAATGCAATATCACCGTCAAATCAAATCAAATCTTTTTTTTTTCATGTTGTCCAGGGAGGTTATGAATAACTGATTCGCCTGTTTTATCTCCTTTCTGTTCCAATAAGTGCGACTAATAGGTTTTAGCTGACATGAGTTCAAGCCATTACCACATGATGTTATGAGACACAATATTGTTTAGAGTGCAGGTTATCCCAGCTCAGAGTTTTATATGTTTGAATGTGAAATAAAAAAAGACTCGCACTGGTTTCACCACAGGAGACAGGAAGGATAATAAAAGGATACTGCGGTAAAGAGAAAAAAGCAAAGGAAAGTCAGAAAGCATCTCTAAAAGCTTGTGTGCTATAAGCATTGTTTGTCAGACACAAAGACTCTTCCAAAAGCCTTCTAAGACACCTAATGTTAAGAAACAGAGAGAGGAAAAAGATTCATTCAAAGAAAATGTTAGAGTTGTATTTATTCATCTTTGGGCTTGCTTGTGCTGTTAGTTAAAAAGGGATACTTCACCCAAAAATCATACTCCTGTCATCATTTACTTGCTCTCCAGTTGTTTTAAACCTGTATGAGTTTATTTTCTTTTGTTGAGCACAAAAGAAGATATTTTAAAGAATGTTGGGAACCAAAAAGTTGATGGCTACCATAAAATGTTTGTAAATGATGACTGAATTTACATTTGGGGGTAAATTATCCCTTATTATTAAATAAAGATCCAAGTAAAATCTCACATCTGTGCCTCAGAAGGGAATCATTTAATTATTTTTTAATTCTGTCTACAAAAGGGTTATATTTAATATTATAATTCAAAGTCATTCAGTGTCAATCTTAATATGGTTTAATAAAATGAACAATCAGCTATTTCACTTGTCATGTGTTTTTCTGCTTAGTGAGTGTTGCATTATTAACTTGTCAGACTCTATTGAAATCAATTTTGGTTGAGCTTTTGTGTGTTAACTGTTTGTGTTGTTCCCTCTGTAGGGCTCTCCAAAGCTCTCCACGGATTCATTAAAGTCAGGATGTTCCCTCAAACACCTGCTGTCTACATAGCAAGTAGATAGCAAGCAGCTCTGTAGGTTTTGGAACAGAGCCACGGCGAGCCTTTGGGAGGGATGAGCTCTCAAAGTAAATAAATGGCGTGATACACAATGTGATTGTTGGTTTTCATCCATGAACAGTTCTCTGGGGTTCCCAGAACCAACAGAGAAGCTGATCGACATGCTCCCGGTGTGCCACGAAAAGTACATCTCGGCTCTGGATCCAGAGATCCCGATCCATCATAGTCTTGGTCCATTTAGTGACTGTCTGATGCATTTAGCTTACAAAAGTAGTTTCTCCAGTTAGTTTTCCAAAATGTGTCTGTGAAAGAATCTGTACTGTTCAAGTGGCAGAATAGAAACATTTTTCACTATTTTTCATGGTGTTTTCTGTCCAACAGTTAGTTGAGACTATGCTGTTATTAGACTTAATTACAGTACATGTAATATTATTATTTATCGTTATTTCACAGCTGACTATAAATAACACTGGGTCACAATTGCATTGCTGAGAAGCAGCTCCACAAAGCAGTTTTCTTTTAATTTAATAAAAATAAGTTGCCCCTTCTGAAACAAAGCCATTCTCAAATGCATGTCGATGTGGCGTCACAGTGACAGAGGCCACTCCCACAATAGTTGATTGACAGCAGCGTGTCACACAGACTGAACTGGTGTTTTTACTCAGACCCGTCATCAGGCCGAGACGCAGAGACAAGCAAGACTCCTAAGAGATTGAGGTGTTTTGTTGTTGAATATATTAATGAACATAGCAGTAGTCATTTACTCCCGACATATGAGTGACTCAAGACGCAGAGAATTAATGTTACGTTTGGTTCTGAAGAGAAACGTGCCCTTGATCAACCGAAATGCAAAAAGAGGGGCGGAGTCTGCGGAGCTCGTGAAGATTTAAAGGGGAAGTACACAAAACAGAATGATTTCAAAAGATCTGTTTTTGACAGGGAAAAATGAGCAAAATTTGAAAACAAACTATATTACAAACTTTTCGTTAAGGCCCTAAAGAATCATATTATCTTGTGGAAAATTGGCTTTGTATGACTCCTTTAACTCTTCACTACAAAATGATATCCAACAATATTCAAAACAGAACAGAAATTAAAAATATAAATAAAGCAAACAGAAATTATAGTAGCATTCATTATTAATGAGATATAATATAAACATGAAACCTTATCAAAGGTAATTTGAAACACACAAAAACGGATCATTTATTCCATGAAATATGCATAAAAAAAGTTACTTGACATGTAGTTGACATGTACACAAAACATGTTTTTTCTAAAAATGTTATGGTTGTCACGCAAATGTGGCCGGCGATCACTCTTCAGTGGAGACAGGGAACTCGAAAGGCAGGATTTCTCAAGACAGAACATTTATTTTAAATATATAAAGGAGCTGAACGAACAGCACGCGAACAAGACAACATCAACAATAACATTACATCAATGACTGACAGAGATACAGGTCACGGGACACCTGGACAACACAGCTGGCAGGGAATAATACACTAATGGAGTTGCAAATGATGCAAAGACATGAGAGAACAGGTATGTATGAGCACATTGACAAGGTAAACAAACACAGAGCACTCTAGAACAGGGGCAAAGACATACAGAGATGCCTACCATGTTACAATGGTAACAAATCTATTAAATGGTTAATGGTAAATTCCTGTAAAATTTGAATTTGATGTTGTTGTTTTTTTTCTAGAAACTATGTTTCTTCTTAGTTTTTTCTTATCAGTTACAGTATTTAGGGTTGTGTGTTACATGTAATGTTGTTAAATGAATGTTTATTGCATATTTTAGTTTAATGAGTCTTACCATTATTGTGTTTAGTGTTTGCGTGAATGACACTGAGCACTGAGCTTCTACATAAGTTCATGCTTGTGACGGGATTTGGTTCATCATGTTACTTTCTAATCAACACCTGGGGCCTGTTCCATAAAACAAGTTTACCAAATAAGCCAGGCGTATGGCAGATAGTCTGATTTATTTTAATACAAATTAACTGACAATAAGTCAGACTAACTGAAATAAGCCTGGCTTATTCTCTAATCTTGGTTTATGGAACAGGCCCCTGCATTTGTTGCTTATCAGTGTGTTTCAAAAATACAAAACAGATTTCAGTACGAGGTAATAGGTTGGTATTTTACCGTTTTATCAGTTAATGAAATTACGGTATTTAACTGTAAATGTAACTTAAAATCATAAAACTTAAAATGTTGTTACCGTATTTTTTAGATATATTCCAGAATAATTTTTACAATGTAGTTACAGAGTTACTTGTAGACGGTTTTAACTACAACATAAAGACTACTGTGCATGCATGCTTTTGTGGCCCTAACTTAACTTCCCGTAGACATCCCCATAGAATCAATAACAACAGCCCAGTCCTCCTAGAGCAGTTTTTTTTTTTTTTTAATAACAAGCAAAATATGTTTGCTGCATAAATCAGATGCAAATTCATTCTCTGCCTGGTTTCACAATGAAAACGTCTACAGTTAGTAGAACGCCCAAAGTGGACTATCAAAATAAAGTGTATCCAAAACAAAAGCATGTCAGTCAGACAGTCTTTGTACTGTAACAGTCGAAATAAGCATCCACTATCAGAACATAATATCCTCAAAATAAGCAACTCACTCGCCATTGAGTCAAGTTTAGACACAGTCCAAGATTTAATTCACACAAGATTTTGTTTATTATTTTTTGTTGTTGTTGTTTTTTTGACTGACCTGTTGAGGTGTTCTACACTCCATTTAACATCACAGTGTCTGAAAGAGGTTCTGGATGCGTGATGCTGAGAGGCAGACATCTAATGCTGGTCTGTCATTTACATCTGACAAAGCTGTGTTTGAGAAGCGAGAGATCTGACAATTTTTATAACCCCTGCAACCTTGTGTTTGTATAAATTGAATAGTGGGCAGTTGGACCAGAGGGGATGCAGCTGGTATCTGAACTGAATAGCAATGCTTATTTCGAAGTCTACCTCCACTCTGTGGGCCACCGCAGTGCTTCCCTTCTTTCTAAATGAACAGGGGATGTGATGAAGTGAAGCAGTAGGTGGTGAAACTGTGGGAAGAACAGGCAGACATTTAGCAGTCATTTTAATTAAATTCAGGAAACAGAACGTTTTGAACATGATCTATCAACGTTTTTTTTTTTTTTTTATAATATCGGCAGCACATGAGAACAAAATGTTACCTGGTTTATTAAACATATGATTACCCAGCATGCCTTGCGGCTTTGACAAAGAGCAGTACTCGCATTCGGTTTATGATTTTCACTTTAGTCAAAACTGTTCATTCAAAGACCAAGAGGCAGTAGAAACACAAACAAGTCTCAAAGAACACACACAACTTGCTGAAAAAGACTAATTGTGTCAAGTCGAGGAAAACTGATGGGAACAGTAGGCAATAAGAGCTCAATTTTTTTTTTTCTAACTGGGATTATATCCCTCTGAGTAGTCGGAAATGTCTATCACCAGCTCATTATGGGGCCTAAGCTGATAGGTAAACAGGAAGTGTTGCCAATTTCACATAAGCTAAATGAGCAGTTTAAAAACAAAAGCCTTCTTTTACACTTCCTGTGAAACAAGGTATGAAATCAGCAGACCATAACCATGAAAGAAAAGTTGTAAAAGATTTATTCACCCTCAGGCCATTCGAGACATTGATTATTTGTTTCTTCGTAATTTGGTGAAAGTTAGTATTACATCACTTACCAATGTATCCTTTTTAGTGAATGGGTGCCATCGGTCTGAGAGTCCAAACAGCTGATTAAAAACCTCACAGTAATCCACACCACTCAAATCCATCAGTTAACTTCTTATAAGGTGAAAAATGGCATATGTGTAAAAATAAAAACCAAAGCTATTATTATGTTTTTGTAATGTTAAACAATTGCTTCTGATTAAATTACTAGTGCATAAATCACTTCCTCGACCCAAAAATGTCATAGTTGTATAGAATTTTTGGACTGTTTTTACATGATTTGTGCATATTTCTCTTCTGATTTACAAGAGATGTCTTCTTTACCTGAGTCCTGAGAAAAAGTAAAAAAAAAAATATATATATATATATATATAATATATATATATATTTGTTTGTTTATAGCATAATTTTTTGTAATAATTATAATAAAAATTTTAAAAAATTATATTTTTCAGTAGAGGACATTGGGAATCAAAACAAAAGGCAATCACCAATACATTTTTAGTTTTCAAGATTATTTAAAGATGATTCACAACTACGTTATATCAGAATAATTTGATATAACATTTTTCTTTTTGCAAAATGTATATACAATGTATCTATAAACTAAATCTAATATTAATGTGTTTTTGGGGCAACATGTAATGAAAAAATAAGTGTAATAATGGGAGAAGTAATGGACAAGGTTTTCATTATAATATATAATATTTCATAAAATATTAAAATGTGCTCATGGTTAAACATCCAAACATTTAGTATCTCTGAAAAGCCTTGAATGTGCTCTGTGCAGGACATCCAGACCTAAAACTGTGGCATGTACAGAGAAATTCACAAAAATATAATGTCCTCAAGTGAGGATGCAGGGTCTCAGGAGGTTAAGAAGACAAATGAATCTAGACCGGTAGAAAACGATATAGTGTATAACAGAAATGAGTAACATGAGTACAGTAAAGTGCAAGTTTACCAAAAGTTTTGCCTCTGTGTTTTCCACAAAAGAAAAGTTGTTGCAGAGTCTGAGGCAACTGCATTTCGATGAAAGATTATAAACGCTTTTTAAAACCGACAAATAGTGTACCATGAGACACAATTTATTAAAACAGTAAATAGGGGCAGTTTTGACTTCCTGTTGATTATTAATGAAAATCTGCAAAGGCAAGAGGAGAAAAGCAATATTGAGAAAGGATGATAAATCATTGTTTGTTTTCTGGGCCTTTCATCCGCTGAGGTGTCCTGGTGTATGTTGTGTGTGTTGCGGCTCCTGTGCTGATGCCCTAGTTTCCTGTAATTATGTAATCTAACTTGACTGCCTTGCGGAGGTACCTTTTCATTAAACATGATTTAACACAATTTGTGGTGTCATCCTCCAAAGGTTTTTCTGGAGGGAGTATCCTCTTTGCGGTTAAGCCCATGAGACTTCTCTTATCTGCATTGTGTGTTCAGATGCAGTTAGCTCTTTCACACAGATATAAATGTTATTCATGTCTGTTCAAACAGCACAGCCCTGCCTGTCAAAAGCAGGTTAGATGATAGCACTGCTTTAATTCAACTACACACACTCGGCGGACACCTATATTGCTTGTGACACTGAACACAATATTAAATTCATCCTAAATAATTAAAATGGCCCATTATGTTGCTGCCTAATTCAGAATGTGTGTTCATGGAGATTCAAAGGGAGAGAAATGTAGCAAATTCTATGAAGCCTGTGTTTATAATACAGTATAATGGTATGCTTAAGGCATATAATAAGTGCATAATGCTTTATAAAAAACCTTAAAATGGGTTAAAATGTTAAAATATCTCATGAATAATCATAAAAAAGAGTATGATTATTTATAACACACAATGAACACCATATTGCATTTAATTACAACCTCTAGTGAGTGGTTAGGTGCTGAGTGTTATTTGAGTGTTTCCTGTGAGTATTTCTGTTGAGAAACAAAATAAAGCGTTAGCAGAAATGTAGCATACTTATATTCTAATGAATTTAGTTATAGTAATGTTACTTATCAACACCTGTCTAAAGGGTACAATCAAAGCAATAAAAAAATCTGACAAACAAAAAAAAATCTGATATCTATGGAAACCTGTTTCCGCCACTGAAATTTAAAAAAAAGGTTATTGCGACTTTTTATCTCACAATTCTGACTTAGTTTCTCAGATTTAGGAGATATTAACTCGCAACTGTGAGTTATAAAGTCAGTATTGTGAGATATAAACACAATTCTGAAGAAATTCCACTCAAAATGGGACTTTTTGGGATAACTTATCGCAATACTGACATTATATTTTAAGTCTCGCAATACTGACTTTATATCTCACAATTCTGACTTTATATATCTCATAATTCTGACTTTATATCTCATAATTCTGACATTATATCTCATAATTCTGACTTTATATCTCGTAATACTGACTTTATACTTTATACCTCACAATACTGACTTTATATCTCACAATACTGACTTTATATCTCGCAATACTGACTTTATATCTCGTAATACTGACTTTATACTATATATCTCGCAATACTGACTTTATACCTCACAATACTGACTTTATATCTTGCAATACTGACTTTATACTTTATATCT
>JAUYWG010000042.1:18492468-18505358 GCA_034779775.1 Enteromius afrohamiltoni
CTTTTATGCGGTCCTTTGGCGGGAAAACGGCGCGGGAAGCGCCGAGGTACGTGTGTCAAAAGAGTCCGGGTGGGAACATCAGTACTCGGGAGAGGGTTCCCGCTGCTGTCGTCCGGAGAGCGCCACGGAGGTGCGGCTCGTAACAATAATAGTATCGGCTTTCAGTATTGGTAGATACTCAAAATCGGACTCAAGGGCAAAAAAACCCTGAAAAAACATCCCTATTTATAAGAATAAAAAAATATTAATAATCATTTATAATTTATATCACTCACACATAAAGAGAGAAGCTTGAGAGGTGCATCAGAAATGACATTAGATAGATCAGTTTGACCAGCTGACTATTCATTTTTGGAAGAAAGTGTCATTTAATTTTTTTTTCAACAGTTTGTCAGAACTGTATATATTTTGTTCAAATAGGCACCATCCGGAACCACTGGCGTACACACACACCGTTCACATTGTACATGTGTATCTATATCACCCAGCCCCTTATGAGGAAACCAGCCTGATGCTGTAATGCAGGATGACATCTCTTTCAAACATCAGCTCTCACTACAGCTGCTAAACAGAAACAGTATGTTGTCGGCCAGAGTCCAGGGCAGCAACTAATTTTCGCAGTACATGTAGTGAGCTTGGAATAATCATACAGCTTGAGTGAACAGTGCAGGTTCTCTCTGGAGCTTGCTCAGCACTTCATATGCTCCTAATAACTCTGATCAGCTTTCACTCACTCCCATATCTGATAATTGTGCTGAGAGAGGGAGCTATGGATGCCAAAAAAAGAAAAAAATGTAACCGTGAGATTAATTTACACTAGAATAATTTTAGATGCATTAGATATGCTTCGCATTTGCTTTCAAATGATTCATTCAAGCTATCCGCCATCATAACATTGCGCTGACAGGATGTCATTTGTATTAAAAATTAGATAGACTGTCAAAACAAACTTAGAATATTGCATTGACAAAACAGTATGAAGATTAGTTTGACATTTTAAGGTTACGAGCATAGCAATATTTGAGTAGTTAAAAGAGAGATTAAGTTTAAAGAGATTTAAACCTTGCTATGTGGTATTGTTATGCGTCTTTCTGCTAAAAAATGTATTCGTGAAGCTATAGGGATGAATAGAATTTACAACACAAAGATAGAATAGTTGTTTCATTCCAACTTTGGACTAACCTAAAAATTTTATGCATCTCCAACAGCTGAAAAAAGTTAGCCTGAAACAACCCAGCATTTTTTAGAGAATAGACAGAGAATGACAGAACAATAGAGCCATAGTTTATAGCCATAAATATGATATTACTCATTACTTGCTTAATCCATGCTAAAGCAAGCCTGTAAACAGAACCCAGATTCTGACAGTGATGAGATAAGGACAAAGACAGACACTTCAAGCTAAATGCTCATTGTTAAGCGGCAGTGCATTGTAATGTATCCTTAAGTGAAGTGCATTGCCCGGGGGGAGTGTGATCTGTGTAACCTGAGGTAAGCTTTAAACTAGGTATAGAGTATTAAACAGCTCGCTGTAGGCTGTCATAATGCATTCAAAACAGAATGTGCACAATGACAGCCACCTGGCCTGAAATAAATGAGATGAGCTTTAAACAGCCTGGAGAAATTGCTCTGAGACAAATATTAAAGCAAGCAGACAACATAATTAAAAACAGGTTTGACGTTTTATTGTTATACAGTGGAAACTGTTTTTAGCAGCTTTTGTATTATTCTGTTGTATTTTGAAAACACCTGCTAGAAGAGTTGCGTGATAATTACATCATCAGTAAGACATATCCGTTACGACATTGGCTGCAATGTTACTAGGTCCCTAACCCGGAATACATTCCGAGGCGTGTTTCGTTCATATAAATAGATAGATAATAAAAAACACTCAGTTGTTTTATCCCAACTTTGGGTCAAATATGGACTAACTTAAAAAATGTATGTCAAAATTGTACTCAACAACTCATGATAAAACTTTATATAGAAAATGACAGACTTTTGGACCCCACATCATCTTACTAATATATATATATATATATATATATATGATCTGTATGTTCCAATTTCCAACTTGGATTGAGTGTGAAAGCAGCTTTTCTGGCCTGCTGCAGGCTACTGCTGTGCCCGTGTGCCACACTGAACACCAGACACATGCAACAGCCAGCACACTCTCCCCTTTCCAGGGGAACGGCGTATAATGCACCCATTGTTTCTCAAGCCAAATACATTACTGGGTGTAAAAAGTACATCACTTTGGTGCTGTTGAGGCTTTCAGAGGTATTGCACATGTAGAAGGATATTTCCTCATCTTATAAAATATTTATTCTAAAGCAGCCCAGCCACAGTATCCCCAGAAAATAGAAAACAAACTGTATTTTTTACTATTAGATATTTAAATTGGTTAAACAATGCTAATAAATAACTCTTTACAAAACTTGAGAGTTCTGCCAAATCCCTTTAGAAAACATTTGGCAAACGTTACTGCTGCAAATTAACCACACATTAGTGGGAAATTATTGCAAAGAAAGATGTTTTGCAAAGAAAGATGTTTTGCAAGGGAAACCAATATCAATATCATTCCCTTACATCTCTTCTATGTCTCTATGGGTCTGGTTTATAAACTAATGAGCAGCCATAGATATCTCTCATCTTTAGAAACATCATAACTTTTTGAACATTCTAAGAGTGAATCATTAAAAATATAGATACAAAGTATTTTTCCCACTTTACATACACTCCACCGTTTAAACAAACAAACAAATTAGCATTCAGTTCTGTAAAATCTTCTTTATTGCTGTAGATTCCTATCAAACATTTTGAACAACTTTTTCATAGTTATAAGCTAATGACATAATTCAAGTAGGGATACAGGACCGATATTGGAATCGGCCGATAATGGCTATAAAATGCAAATATCATCATTGGCCTGATATGAAAAATTATGTCAATATGTCTTATCGATAAGAGGAATATGTTAACTCACATGCTCGGGGTGTGCTAGTGATTAGATCATGTCAGCAGTGTGCCTCATTCGACTGAATCTTTATTGGAATAACAAACAGACAGGGTCAACTCACAGACGTTCAGGCTTTCAAAGATTATCCACAACAGAGTCGGAGTCCAGGCACAGTTCAGGGCAGACGGCAAGGTTCGTAGTCGAGAAAACAAAGCAAGGTCATACACGGGAAATCCAACAGAATAAATAAACGCTCGGAATTGCTGCATAGAGACAAACATTACTTCGCACTGAACCAGTTCGGGATGGCTGTATAAATAGGTAATGAAATGAGCAACACCTGGAACCGATCATAGTTCCAGGTGAGTGTTTGTGTGTAAAAACAGTCCGGCTAAAACTAATACTCGGGAGAGGGTTCCCGCTGGTGCCGTTCAGGCCGGAGGTTACATGAGAAAAAACAAACAAACATGACATTTGTAAATTAAATTAGTTTACATATACTGATTGATTCATTAATGTATGATATATTTTTTAAACAAACTATACGGAAAAAAAAGATTTTCAAAATCTTTTTTGCATCTTTCTGGAAAAAATTGATTTTATTTATGGTTTATTATGGTTAAGCTTCAGTATACTGTCAAAAAAACATTATTGTTTATTTAATTCTAACAAATTATTTCTTGCTTAAAACTAACCAAAAAATATATATTTGCTTATCATTTCTGCACAGAAGTGACTTGGTGTTGTTTCCAAACAAAAGGAAATATATTATCGGTATATTCCAAAATATTGTCAAAAATACAATATCGCACATCCCTAGTGATAAGCTTAAATATGCTCAAATTCTGAATTTAACACGAAAAACATTTTATTTTTTAATGTACTGAATGATTTCAAAGTGACTTAAGATGTGGTCAAAAGAAATTATTAGTGATTTTTTCTGGAACGCAACTCTAATAGTAAATAATGAAGTCTCTGTAAGCAGCTTACTAGATGTTGTGTTTTTGCATAGTAAAGAGTTGTTTTGTAGTTCTATTTTTATTATTGCTCTACTATTATTATTGTTTTTTTTGGCTGACTTATTTACAGAGGTTATGGTATGGTATATCATTCATTCATTTGAAATCAATATCCTTGCTAATTCAGCTATTGTTTATTTTTAAAGAAACCCTGTTTGATCCGATGCTTAAAAGGACAGATTTTCTTACAGAGTGGCCTGTATAGATGCTGGTCTGATGGGCATCTTTACCGGACACTCAGTGAGGCGTGCCAGCCACCATCAGCAAGATCTAGTTTTTCAGCCCTTCAGAATTAATTCTTACTTTAGTGTCTGCGATACAGTCCACTTCCTCTTTATAAATATTTCATGCGACCGGTCTCTGTGGGACATCTCTCTCTGCTCCCAAGCAAGAGCTGACAGAAGGTATCTTCAGGCTTACCGTCTTCCTCCAACACCAAATGGATGCAGTCAGGCACTCACACCTCGAATAGTCCGCTCGCTTCCTGTTGGTTCCATCACAACAACGGCAGGTGAAACCAACAAAAGAAATAATTGGTCAAATGAATGAGGCCGTTTGTCTTAAAAAAAAGTATCAGGCACACTGTTCATTTCACCGCGTGATGCTGACATCTCTATTTTCCTCCATGAAAGCACTTCACTTTTTATAGCATCTTTGGGTCACAGCAGCTCGCTTCTTAAAAAAAAAAAAAGAGAGACTCACTCTGGATGCCAGACTCAATCAGAAAGGCAAGGATGCATAATTGAACAGCTGGTAAATTACACAAGAGTAGGTGATTACATTTCATGAAGGTCTTTTAGCTGTAATGATGCTGCATTACACTTATGCTGTATTGTCTAAAGGTCTGTTTGGTAAATCCCACTTTTATGTACAAGGAGCTTATTTTTCTCAAAATTACATGCAAGTAACCCTAAGCCAAACCCTAACCATATAGTAAGTACATGTAGTTAATTAATATTACTCATACTTAAATGCGTAATTATACTGTAACAAGGACACATTAAAATGAAGTGTAACCAATTCCTTTATGAATTATTTTTTATCATTATTTTTGCTGTATTTTTGAGTTTCGAAACTATTCAGAATTTTTGTATATAGATTTTATTGTTTTACTACTAGTATTTACACTCAGGATTTTACATAAATTATTTGTAATTATATCACAGTTACATTATTTTTTTTACAACAGTTTTGCAATCAATAGGTTTTGCAAAAGCTACTTTAAATTAAATAGGTAAAAAATGCAAATAAATCACAAATAAACGGCATTTAACAATTTTTTTAAATTACGAAAAAAGTGTGCAATTATTATTTAACTGGTATATTTAGAATACATAAATGGTAGCAATACCATTAGCCTTATCAATACAAAAGTGTACTGAATGTCATTTTGTTGTGCCAGAATTACATTTTTCAGCATGATGATAAATGTATTTTGAAATAACTAAAAAATTAGGCTTTTTAGTTACAAGAAAACAGAAGTCATTCAGGTTTAGAAAGAAATGAAATAGAATAAATTATGAGAGGGGATTCTTTTTTTATGTGAACTATAACTTTAAGAGAATTCCATTTCAAAGTCCAAATGGCAAAAAATGTTGAATAAAAAAGACTTGTACATATAACACGCAGCTCAGTTGATTGAGCGAGGCCGTTTTCATCCTGCCTCTTGTTACGCACCAGCTTTTATCATCTTGTCAAGTGATAAACCTGTGTCATGTTCTTCATTATCTCCCCCAGCGCTGAAATCACTATAATGAATCCACTAACATGTGTGAGCTTTGTAAAGAGCACGTCTCTTTTTCACGAGTGGTAATGTGATCTTTAAGTCCACGTCCTTTCAGAGAGATTGCAGTTTAAAAGCTTCCATATTTATTTCATGTCAATTCATTCATGAGACGCGACTGTGGTTACGGCTCTCTCTCAAGAAAAATGAAAAGGGAAATGCAAGATTGTATATGCCTTCAAGGGACCTTTTCACTTGTTAGACCAGGAACAGACAGTACAGAAGGTCTACACATAAAAACCCAGAGACAAAGTAACAAAAAGATTATACTTTCATTGAATTCAATTCAAATTGACAAAAAATGATTGGATTCATGATTAATCAATCACATAACGAAGATAATTGAAAGACTTTACATCACTGTGGTAGATGTACAAAGCAATGAATTAGCAAAAATGAAAGTTTTCTTTCTCTAGCACATTATTTATAATGAATTGAATTAATTAACACGTATAACCTTGGCTGCCATTCTTTCACATGTAGACAATTTCAGTTGCTCATTATGGAAGCATTAATGATCATCAATTGGCAGATTTGAAGCAAGGGAGATATCATCCTTCTAAGATTTGACCTCAGAATGAAGTGGACAGAGATAAGGTAGGTAATGACCACAAGAAATAAAACAAACAAAAAAAACAATAAAGAAATGGAAACAGATGTGTAGGTTTTCACAGAAAGCTACACTGAGGTCATGTATGACAACTTAACATCTATATTTTCACAAATTTCAGCTAGCCGTAGCATTCATGCCTGAAAACAGACTAAAATGGCCTACTTGCGAAGAAAAGCAATTGAATAGCATGTAAAGTGACTTACCAGTTTGTTTTGGTTCAACGGCATTGAAATTCTGTTAAGCCATTCTGACGCTAGAAACAAGGTCATGGGTTTGATTAAGGCTTGAGTCTTTGAATCCTTGAATCTAATGTATAGCTTCGAATGCTTAAATGTAGACGTGTAACAGAACGAAATGTCTAAGGAACAAAAAAAAATAAAAAGCTACAATTTCAAACAGGAGGGAAACCATTAAAGGGGCCTAGCACAGGCAGGTTTGGCCAATCCCATGTTAATCTTGGGTACCTATAGAGTAGTACTGCATCCTTCATAGCTCCAAAAAGGCTTTAGTTTGATCATATTTGTAAAAGAAGCTTTACGATTCTCTCGGAAAAAGCCGAGCTCCTGGGCATCCACGTAACATGTTCACGTAACGCTGGGTTCTTTTGTAAAGCGTAACAATGTTATCTTTCTCTTACAACCAAAACTCACTTCTTTGGAAACACAGGCCTACTTTCCATGCGAGTATGAATGGGAGAATGTGCGTGCTTCCGGGGAAAATGCCCATATAAGAAGTTCCATCCTCTACATAATGAAGACAAACTCCCCGAAACTTGTACAAACCCAAAAGTACAATTTTTGGCAAATACTCATGTCCTGAAAATATTTCCATACATAGCATGAGAATTCAAGTTTAAACAACTCTGAATGCACGAAAGTCCAATGTAAGTCCGGCACTCATTCACTTCAAAGGATCCACTGGTGAGCAAGTTCTGGTAAATATCAAACAACAAAAATCCCTTCCATCTTGGATGGCCTGAGGGTGAGTTCACTTTTGGGAGGACTATTCCTTTTAGGCAATATTCTCTTTCTCTTCAGGTTCATACATCTACTCATAGCTGGAAAAAAATACGCTCTCAACTTAATACAAAGTAAATATTTTCCAGAAAATATTTTCCGCTAACCTTGGGAGTAGACGAGCGACAACTTATTCCCTGTGACTGTAAAGACTTCATTAAACTTTACTGAAATGATGAGGCCTCGAGGACACAAGCGCTTGTGAAACAAGGCAGGATTCAGCGTCTACCTCCCCGGAGAGTCCTCGGAGACATTTGAGACGGAGAATAAAGAGTCACACTCTCCAGATCTAAAACTGGCCCTCGGAACCTCAGATATGTTGGATAAGATCTTGTTGGCTATAAACAATGAATAAAAGCTGAGATTTCTGTTACGTGCATTCAGTAAGACGTCAGTGTAAACGTGATAAGTGCTCAGACCCAAGAGGGCTGTGCTTGGTCTTGAGCAAGAGTGTGTTTTGGCTATCTTCATTAGAGTGTTCTTCTCACTTACAGCCATGAAAACCCCCAGAGGAGAACACAGAGAGTGTGCTGCCGCCTCGCTGCTCCTTGGAAGGAATAAAAATAGAAACAAATGAGACGATTGTTGACATACAGTAGAGATGTAAAATTAATTTGGATAAAATAGCTCAGATTATGGTTTGGGGATAATTAGATTCAAGACATTCATAATAAAATGATTTAATTGCAGCCTTTTGCATTTTGGAAAATGTAGGTGCATCTTTTTTTATCATTTATATGATCATCCTGATTCACAATTCCAGGAAAATTTGGAGTTGGTAAGATTTTTGAAAGAAATCTTTTATGCTCACCAAGACTGAATGGTTCAAAATACAGTAAAAATTGTATTGTTGTAAAATAGCATTACAATTTAAAATAACTGCTTATTTTATATTTTTATATGATCATTTTACATCATTCTAATATGCTGATTTGCATGCTGATTTATTATGTTATTATGCTATCATTGCTAAAAACAGTAGAATCATCAAATACAGCAGTATTACTGTTTTCAGGATTAAAAAATAATAACAAAATCAACAGAATAAAACAAAAAATGATGCATATATAATAACATATGTTAGAAAAATATATTTAACATTACAAATGTATTCACTGTCAAAAAATATTTGACAAAATATTAAGCAGCTGTTGTCAGCACTGATAATAATAATAATAAAAAAAAATAATTTCAGTAGCACGTTTTTAGATTTCAGATGTGTGTGTGTGTTGCTTTTGGGAACAACACACACCATGATAAACTGACTAATTGACCTAAATAAAAAATAGAATCAAGGACACATTTTGCCGCCATTGTTCAGTGACATCTGCGTTTCCCCGCTCTTGAGAATCACCAGCTGCTATAATAGTCAACAGTCCAGAGATGTGTTTCCACCGCACCGTCTTCAAGGAGAGACGGAGAGTCAACATTTAATTTGGATCATCTGGTGGAGGGAAAAAGAGGAGCTTAAGGGTGGGACTGAGTTGCAGCAAGGAAGGATTTTGAATGCAATCATGCAATCAGCGCTGTCTTCCTTGGGGTGCACTTCTATCAGTGGGCTGGTTTGTCTCAAGCAGACACACACATGGTCCTTGCTGAGAAGCAGAAGCGTATGCTTATTTCCCAAGGCCCCTATCCAGAAGTTGTTGAGATCTATGCAAATGATGTTGCATTAAAAACGTAAGCGTATTTCTATGGCATACTTTTTGTAATGACACTGTAATGATGCTGTATTACAGTTCAAACATCTGTTACAGCAAACACACACACTATAAGCTTTTGGCGGGAACAGCACTTCAAAACACTCTCAACTATGCCAAACTGCTTCCATTTTCAAGATCTAACTGCTATAGAGGCTTGGAAAGATGTCCTACTTTACCTTAAGCTCTGTTTGACTGCAAAGGTGTGTGTTCATGCGGAGAAGAGCTCTGTAAATCACATACCGGAGTGAGGAAGAACATTCATATTTTATGACGGAATAAGGCGGAAAGCTTCAGCAATTCCAGAAACATTTTTGTACATGAGTGGGAGGTCACGGCCCGTTTTACAAACAGTCAATCAGGTGGATGAACCATTGATTTATGTCCCATCGCTGCCTTAAAACAACCATATGAATCACATTTCATTAGGCAAAGTATCACTGAATTAATTCACTCCACTCATAATTGGAGTCAGTCTAAACGAGCCAGGGTCATATTTGATTTGAGCGGGAGCCTTGCAGACCAATCTATCAACCTCTGTGATGTGTAACATTAGTTTAAAGCCCTCATGGCCTCAAGAAGCTGAACGCTGGGTGTGAGGGATTAAAGACGGCCTCTTATTAAAGGCTCATCTTCAAGAGAGGCCATTCAAGCACTGGACCCGTAAGCATGGGATTTATTTAATGAATTTTAAATGGCTGCTGTCAAACGAACAAGTAAATATACAAGTGAAAGAATGTAATATAGCATGCTGGCACTGGCAACTTCCCCCCCCCGAACAAAGAGGTGTCATGGATACAATAAATAGAATAAAATAATATATCATTTTTTGTAAATAAATAAATAAAAATTAAACACTTAGTACTAGTGTCACGGGTCTGTGTAGACTTAGGCAGACGAAGACAGGAACAATACTTTCTTGATGAACATAGGATACAGGCAGTTGACACAAACTCAAAGCAATGTTAATAATCCGACAAAAGACAAGACAAACTGAATGGCCTTTTAAACAGGAAAATATTAGGGAGAATTAGGTGGATCAGGTAACTAATTTTCTAAACAGGGAAATGACCAAATAAGGAAAACCAGACAGACTAGAACACGAAAGCAAAACAAAACCAAGAAACACTCAAACACAGACCTAAGGCGTTACAACTAGTATACCCCATATATTTTCAGTAATGAATCATTATTTAGTTGGAATGAATGAATGCATTATAACCAAAAAGTAGTAAAAAATAAAAATAAAATAAAACAAATTTCAAAATAAATCAATACAAAATTTATAATAAATATGAATGTTGTGAAAAAGGGATTCATACATTTTTTTTTTTTTTTTTTTTTTTTACAAATAATCATTTTTAAATCACTAAATTATATATGTATATATAATTATGAAATATATACAATATCACTTTAATAAATAATACTTATAATACATATAAATTGCTACAATATAAGACAACTGCATTATAATACTAAAATGTACCATTAATTGCCATGAAAATAATGTCATAAAATTCTATTTAATAAACTTTATAAACTGTAATTTTCAAGATTATTAGGCAAAATTCTTTTTAGAGCAAAAGGCAAAAGAGCTTTATTCTCATTACTGTGACATGAAAAAAGCATTCATATATAAATGTAATAAATTGTGTATTTATAAATCAGTTATACAATTAAATTATAATATTACTTATGAATATGAATAATATATATTTTATTTTAATATATCACAAACAATATATATAAATGCCTATGACAGCAGTAACAATTAACATAAAAATTTAGAAAGAGACAAAACCAGTTGATTTATAAAAGCATGCTGATAATCATTGGCTTATTAATCATTAATCCTTATTAATTCATGTTAAGATTTATGTAAGAAATAATGTATAGTCGGCCAGTCGTTACGTTCAATGTGAAGCTTGAGAATAATGATATCTTATATCCTTATCCTATCTCCCTTCTCTCTTTCTATCCCATAACTTCTCGTCTTTTCTTTGCTGCTTTCCAATAAAAAAGCAGCAAAAGCCCGAAAAATACAATAAAAAAGACAAATGTTTAGAGGAAGTAAAGTTTAAACAACTTTAAAGCAGCCATGAAAGTAAAAGGCCCCTGAAGGGCAGACAAATACACTGACAGTGTTTTCTTAAGCAAAAGAAGTCCATCAAGCGACAGCAAATCTCTAAAGCTACGCTGTGAAATCTGCACATAATTCAACACCATGACAACAGATGGAGAAATGCTATTCTTCTGAACACAGCAGCTCAAAGATCGTCTCAAAAGGCTTGGCCCCTGTGGAAACCACAGCAACACTACAGATGACCACAGAGTGCCATACGTGACAAAACTGCTATCTGCTCCCAAATTAAATCCAGTTGAGAACTGCAGGAAAGAGAGAGAGCAATGGATGTGAGAATAAAGACGCCTCACACTTAAGAGTGAGCCACATCTCTTTCCCTCAGTGAGACAGAGGGTCTTTTCTCCTCCCTGAAGGGGGTTGAATGTGACACAGAGGCAGAGCCGTCCCCTGACAGAGAAGCTCCAATGCAGGGGACAGATGTTCCAGCTGGGCTCAGCTGCCGTGACATCTCGGCCTCCAGCAGCTGACCGCCCACTTTCCCATGGCTCAGCGCAGTCTTGTTTAGGACGACCCTTTGCTTTTCAAGAAGGGATGAAGGGAGACTAAATAACTTAGAGTTCAAGGCTGCAGCCTCACGCTTGAGACTGGCATCGCAGAAAGACAAATCCACGCTGGAGAGGATTCAGGTCAAGAACATCCAGTTGGACACAAGAGTTTCAACCATAGTTTCACTTTGGTTTTTACGCAACACAGTCTCACTCCAACTCGTCACATTTTGACGCTTGGTCAAAAGCCATTTGTGTCACTGTTTGAAGCTCAAGGTACCCTTTTTTTTATCACTTTTCAACGTGAAGGGTCCTTGTTTTAACGTGATATTGTTTTATTTTATCATCGTAATTAAAAGATATATTGGGTAAAAAACAATGGCATTATTGCATATATGCAGGGGTGTGATTTTTCAATGTAAGCGGTCAAAACAGTTTTATTTATGTTATATTATGAGCACATAACTGAGTTTTAGTTTGTAGTAGTTAGTAGTGGATTAGTTTGTTCATTTGCTTGTGTGTGTTTATATTGTTCAGAGGTGGGTAGGTTTGAGGTAGGGGTGGGGTTTGGTGCTCCAATAAAAATAAAAAAATATATAGTAAATTGTTTATGCATGCAAACCATTACATTAAGCAAAACAACTGAAAACAAAGGAGGACCCTTCATGGTTAGGGTTAGGGTAACTTGAGCTTTCCAAAAGCAAGCCAAGCGACAAATTGTGACGAGTCGGAGTAAGACTCTGTTGTTGTTTTACGAGGCCTTTAAAGCCAATCTAGAATCAGATAATAAGGGTCTTTTGCACCGCTTTAGTTCCTGAACTGAAAGTACAGTACTAACTATTTCCAGCCCTAACTATTTCCCAGTACCATTTGAAGGGGTGCATTGCAGTATGGTGGGTGACATAAGCTGGTCGAAAGCGACGTCATTTGCATGCGGCATTCAAAAAGGAAAGGAAACAAAGAACGCCGTAGACAAAGTCTTCAGGTAAATTTTAGTAGATTTAGGTAAATTATTAAAGAAATAAGTTTCAATAATGTCTACACAGTAAAATGTTAAAATATTGTATACAACTGAGCGAATATTTTACAAAAATTTAAAAGAATGAATAACTGTTATATTCACATAGAACTTTTGTTTAATATATTATGTTTTGTAAAATAAAAAAAAA
>JAUYWG010000042.1:18505458-18516018 GCA_034779775.1 Enteromius afrohamiltoni
GCAATTTCTTCTAATATGCTAATTTAATGACAAAACATTTCTTATTGTTATAAATGTTGAAAATAGTGTGTTCAGAAACCATTTTTTCTTTAAAGTTTAAAGAACAACAGTTATGTCAAATATAATAAAATATTTGAAAAAAAAAACAATGTAAAAGTGTTTACTGTGACATTTGACCAATTTAAAGTATCCATGCTGAACACAACAACTTACTCAGACTTTTGATAATGCATTTATGTACTTTGTGAAAGCTCAAGGTCATTTATAATTAATGAAAAATAACCAACAAATAACACAAACAATAAAATCAATATGCCATCTGGACTGCCGTTCAGGCAATGTGAAAAGATCATGAGACAATAATGTAGCATACAAGCATATACCAAGAAAAAAAAAACCCTCCTTTCACTATTTTTAAATTACTGTAGGCAGTATACAGTGTCTACTGTGCAGTGTTCAGTAAATAGCCAATATTCTATCCAAACACAGACAAAGCTGCACTCAAGACCCTTGTTTACTTTCGACTAAGTGCCTCAAACAAATCTTTGAGTCAAGAGGTTTGATGCCATAGACTTTGGCAAATTCTAGTTGTTCTTTCCTGGAAGCGTTCACTGCCTGGGAACTTGTAAACATGGCTGTTTCCCGAAGGACTGATAAAAACCTGTGTACTGACTCCCAGAAACTGCATAAATCTATCCGATCAGATTGGACATTTTGAGGAAGCTCTTGCCATTTTTAAGGGCAATTCACATCAAATATGGCCAAGCCTTCTGAGGCCGAGACTGGACAAGTGGAGCACAACTGTCTTACTCTGGGATACTGGCCAGGGTCTGAAGACCCATTGCATTAGACATTCATTCCTTGGCATCTATTCCAGGCAGCCTCCAATAACATGGAGCTCCAGGGAGAAGCAGAAAACTCTACATCGGGCTAATTCATTACTAGCATGATGATGTTACAAAATGGATGTTTATGTATTAGAAATGAATTTTCTTTATGCATTATTACAAAAAAATTATAGAGAAAAACTATGGAAGCAGATTTCCCCACTGAATAAAAAACAAAATGTTAAGTTAATTGCATATTTTCATTAACTTTTTTATATCACGCAATTCTGACTTTTTCTTCTCGCAATTCTGATTTTTTTCCTCAAGTAAAAAGTAAGAAAACTTTAGCAGAAATTTGCTACGGGTATCATAAGGCAGGAAACAGAAAAAATACTACTGTAGTGGACATCATATTCCAGGGCACAATAGTGGACATAGGTTTGCCACATTTTGAGTGGATCTTGGTGGACTAACATAAGCAAACTGTCCAACACCATCAGATAAAGATAACAACCGAAGCAACAACCGTTCTGAGTCTGAGTCTGGACTCAGGAATGGACTGTAACAGAATACCAGTTCTGAGTCTCCGGCCTCCATGGTAGGAGACAGTAACAGTTCACCATTGTTCTGAGTCTCCACTGTGTCCAGGGAGACACTAACAGAGCAATCGATACCTTGTTCTGAGCTCTGAGTCCTGTCAAGGAAAGGACTGTAACAGAGTACCACAGTTCTGAGTCTCCGGCATGTCCAGGAAGACACTAACCGAGCAACAACAGATACAAAGTCCTGAGGATCCAGCTTTGAGGCAGCAACAGATGCGACCTCGTTCTGAGCCTCCAGTCTGCGAGGAAAGGGATAATCTATGTTCATACCTTCACTCCAAGGCACCTTTGCTTGCGTGTTCCAGGCAAGGACCTTCTGCACCTGCTCCAGGGCCACATCTGCGTGTTCCGGATCTTAGGATGATTTGGTGCTCCAGGAGATCAGCATCCTCCAGCTTCATGTTCAAGGCTGTCAAAACGATTCCTGCTCCTTTCCCCAATGCAATGTTACCAGCCCAACCAGTGGATAAAGTCACCACTACCGGACTGCTCACTCAACCAAAGAGAACGTAACGATCA
Organism: Enteromius afrohamiltoni; assembly: GCA_034779775.1. Taxonomy (NCBI): domain Eukaryota; kingdom Metazoa; phylum Chordata; class Actinopteri; order Cypriniformes; family Cyprinidae; genus Enteromius; species Enteromius afrohamiltoni. The sequence continues at coordinate 18,507,407 of JAUYWG010000042.1, forward strand.
CTTATCCAAACCTCTTCCTGAGACCTTGGCATTGTTGTGTATTATCAGTATATGCTTTCCTAAATTACATTAGATATTAAACAGTGGGAACGGAAAGTATTCAGACCCCCTTAAATGTTTCACTCTTTTTTTATATTGCAGCCATTTGCTAAAATCATTTAAGTAAATTTTTTCCTCATTAATGTACACACAGCACCCCATATCTCCAGAGATGCTCAATTGGGTTTAAGTCAAGGCTCTGGCTGGGCCATTCAAGAACAGTCACAGAGTTGTTGTGAAGCCACTCCTTTGTTATTTTAGCTGTGTGCTTAGGGTAATTGTCGTGTTGGAAGATAAACCTTCGGCCCAGTCTGAGGTCCTGAGCACTCTGGAGAAGGTTTTGGTCCAGGATATCCCTGTACTTGGCCGCGTTCATCTTTCCCTCGATTGCAACCAGTCGTCCTGTCCCTGCAGCTGAAAAACACCCCCACAGCATGATGCTGCCACCACCATGCTTCACTGTTGGGACTGTGTTGGACAGGTGATGAGCCTGGTTTTCTCCACAGATACCGCTTAGAATTAAGGCCAAAAAGTTCAATCTTGGTCTCATCAGACCAGAGAATCTTATTTCTCACCATCTTGGAGTCCTTCAGGTGTTTTTTTAGCAAACCCTATCCGGGCTTTCATGTGTCTTGCACTGAGGAGAGGCTTCCGTCGGGCCACCCTGCCATAAAGACCGACCGATGGAGGACTGCAGTGACTTTCTACAACTTTCTCCCGTCTCCTGACTGCGTCTCTGGAGCTCAGCCACAGTGATATTTGGGTTCTTCTTTACCTCTCGTCAAGGTTCTTCCCTGATAGATTCTGGTGTAGTCACTGTGTTACTCACCTATTGAGAAGAACCAAAGCAACCTGAGCGTCCGATCGCAAGCCTTCCTCTCCTCGAGTTCTCTCCAGCACTGGAAAGCTGACGCGATATTTACACGGGTACTACTTCTTGTCGTATGGTTCCGCAGACATTTTCCTCTTGTTTTTTTGTCTTTCTGTCACTCTGCTCAGCTGAACGTCCTCTCCTTCACGTCATTACTAAACACGCCCCTTACTGCTGATTGCTTACTTGCCACCAACTCTGTTTTTCAAAAAAGCATTTTTGAAAAATAGCTTACCCTGCCTTTAACTAAAAAACAAACAAAAAACAACAAAACTGAAAAAAAAAAACACCATTACTTCAAACCACCATTATAAAATAAAAAACATTTTCATAAAACAGAGGGGAAAAAACCCCACATATGCACACACATTTTTTATTTTTTGTCTGAAATGAGCTCAGTATATGTAAAAAAATGAGCAAGATCCACTGTATGCATAACATCCATATGGCAGCACAGCAGGTTTTCCACTGTGGTACAGCATTGTCATATGGCAAAATTCATAGTTCCCTCATAAGTCATAAATCATCATTTTCAATTTTCTGCAAAGCTGCGAAAAACATGTTTTTAACAACAACAACAACATCTAGTTAACTGTTAAAAAAATTAAGCAAAAAATCATGATGTTGAAGAAACATACTGAGGTTGTGATCTGTGGTCCTGAAGGAAACTAAAATTAATAAATAAATCAAAGGTCATGTTGCAACAGCATATTATTGGTTACATTAATGTATTGTTGGAAATAAAGGAGCAGACTTTAGAGTTGTAGTGTTTTATGCTGAGAAAGTAAGGAAAATAATATTTGCCATATGGCTATGCTGTATACTGTACAGAGTTGAATAAATGTGCAGAAAAATGAATGTGCATGCCATGCAAAAAAAATCTGCACAATGAAACACCACACAACGAACACAGCTCTCTGCTTACACAGCACGACTGTACTCTAGAGAATCACACTCATATCAGACAGAGAGAGAGAGAAAGAGAAGAAGAAGAAGAAAGAATTTCGATAAGATCCACTCAACACAGATTCGTTTCTCACACAAAGCGGAGGCGCTGTGCGGCGGTGATATCCAGGACTTTAAAACACTGAGACAAATTGGCTTTGTGTAAAATCTCAGAGCCAGGTTTAATGGAGGCTCCCTGAGGGAGCACGGAGAGTAATTTGCGGCGGCACGGAGACAAACAAAACGCTCGGGCTTGCTCTGACAGCCACAGATGGATTGCATAAAGACTTTATGGGAAGATGGGGTTCAGCGCACGAGTCGACTTAAACATGACCCACATTCTTCAGTCTCAAACCTCTCCGCTCGACTGCACGCTCACGGCCACTGCAGGCCTCAGATCACCAGCAGAACCACTCTGAAAGCTGCACAGCAAACCAATTGAGGGGAGAAGAATCATGTTTAGGAGACAAAGATAACTGCTGACAAATATTCTGCTGGGTTTTTTAAATGGCATCTTAATAAGGGAAAGAATCTGCAATTTCTGCTTTAAAAATGAAATTTCAAAAAAGTTTCCTGAAAATATATTTTTCATTTTATGACACTACTATAACATTGGTATTAAAAAAAGAAATAAGTGATGCACCAAGTGCAATTTATACACATTTTACCATGTGGCTAATTCGTACGACCTCACTCGTAAAATTCTTACGATTTTTGCTAAATAGGACGTATTTCAGTTATTAGTTTAGTAATTTGTGCAAATGACTGATTAAATATAATAATTTGACTCAAAAGATAATGGAAACTTTTAGGAAAAAAATCACTTTATAAAGGTAAAAATGCCCATGATTTGTAAAAATCAGTTTAAACATATTGGAAAAGATAAACTTCTCTCAGTGTGCATTAAAAATGTCCTACTAAACAAATAATTTAACAGCAGTGTAACTAAGAAACATGAAGCCAGTCACTAATCAGACTAGAGCTTTCAAAACACAGATCAAAAACCACATATCACCTAGAAAAAGCACAAGAAGACATCAAATGAATCATTCCTAAGTAGTGCTGTGCTCCTGCCTAACAGTGACAGCTTTTTTTCCACAGCCAGAAATGAAACCAGCGGTCAGGAAACTGCGGTGCACTAACAAGAGCATTACTAAAGAAATGGACAGAAAAGGCCTGTGGAGGCAGAGGCGTAGAGAAAAGCTCTGCCAATCTATCACAAGAAAGCCTTTTGTTCTGGGCTGAATGTGAAAGCCCAGCTCCCAGACTGCGATGCCCTCCTCCAGCAGCACCTCTGGCCGTGTCAAGTCCTCCATCTCCGGCAAGAATCACCAGAGGGAAGCGACCCGCCGATTAATAACCTGTAACGGCACGAAAAGACCTCTGCCGGCCGTGATCCTCAGTGTGAGTGACCGCTCTCCAGTGGCACAGAGCACTATTCATCATGGCCAAATGAAAGCGGCTACGGCAGAATGGACCTCATTCACGTCGCTGTCCGTTCAAATTACACCGGCCACAAGGGGCCGCCACACAATGTGCCTTGTTTTGGATTTTCCTGATGGGATTCTTCCAAAAGGCCGTTCACAGAAACACCTTGTATGAATGGACCGCCGATGGCCATTAAGCATGGAGGATGTCCAATCAGTCTCCAAAGAGTTGAGCGTGAAGAGCAGAAACTGTAATGGAACAAAACCAGGAGAGCCAAAGACATCAATCAGAGCTAGTGTATCAATGGAAGTAAACTATTTTTATGTTGTAATGATTTTTGTGAGCTTAAAGTCTTTATACTGGGGGCCGTGAAAATGATACAAAGATAATAATTAGATCATTTGCCATCTTGTTAAATGCAGCATGAACAGCATGGTTAGATTGTGAAAAATGACTCGGTTCTTTATAATAAAAAGGTACAAAAAAAACAGTTTTGAACTCATGAGTCACTGGTTTGAATCAAATGTAATGAGTTGCATTAAAGGGAAATATGCAAAGATGAAAATTCTGTCATCATTTACTCACCCTCCACTCGTTTCAAACCTATATGAGACAACTGTATCTCAAACACACACACACACACGCCTTTTATAGTGTGTTTTTTATGCTACTGTCAACTGTTTGGTTACCAGCATTTTAAAAAATGTCATCTGTGTCCAAAAGAAAGACTAATAAAGTAAAATAAATGTTGGCAGAATTTAAATTCTTCAAAACTTTCATCATTCCAAATAAACAAAACAAAAAAACACACTTCATTTGTTGACAAATACTGACAATTCAGAATTTGTAACAATAATAATTTAATAACATGTTAAATGTAATCTTTAAAAACTGTTACAACATTCATTTCAATATTTAATGACATTTGTATGTATTTGTAGGTATTCTTGTATTCTAATGTATTATATAGAGGTATTGAATTAGATTGTAGCCTTTTAGTTATATCGTGATTATTATGCATCACCATTTATTGACTTCAATTTTACATTTAAAAAGCATATAAATAAATCATGGCCATTTGTCTTTTATGAAGCCCCTAAAGGAACATGGTGATGGAAAATTATATTTCAATGTTTTTGCATTCTTTTGATCAATTTTGTGCATTCTGCTTTTGCTGACAAAGTCAAAAGTTTTGCAAAGAAAAAGCTTCCCAGGGGAACACAAAATATTTACAGGAGGGAACACATACAAAAAAGCAGGAAAATATTATTTATCCTTTTTTTTATCATCACTATGTTACTTTAGAAGCTATGTACTGTAATCTCTATTAGCCATAACATGCAAATATTCATTATTATGGGAAGGGATTTTAATATTGGTGCATCCCTGTCCAATTATTGAGGAGAATGTCTTCAAAGTACTAAAACAAAGTAAAGAAATGAAGCGAAATCAGTTAAATTCCCATTCTAACTCAAAACTGTAACAGCGACTCTCCACACTTACTGCACTTAATCAGCGTAATCAGGTCAAAACCAACCATGAAAGTGAGAGAGGAAGAGAGACAAAGCGAGGAAAGCAGCAGAATGAGAGATGGGGTGATGAAGGCAGGGACAGACAGTGAGAGACGAGATAGACATAGTGTGGCTCCTCGGATATCATTAAACCATTTAAGCAATTTTTACAATCTGACATCACATGGCAGGCTGTCATAACTAAGTGGAGATATGAGCGGCTGAGTTATTGGAAGGTGTCCAGTCTGTTGTAAAGGCAGGCGGTGGTGTTGAGTGTTTGTTCCTGGCTGCATACTAACACACGGCGTTAAGGATGAGGCTCGTCACACAGAAGCAGCACAGGGTCACGGCCAGCTAAAGATAAGAGCTGCTGATCAATCTCCAGACTCGTACCTCAGATGCTGCCATCCATTTCAACCGGGTCTCAGCTGCTTCTGGAGTCAGGCGGACCGATGGTGGATTTCCTGGAAAAAGAAAATGCTTCCTTTTAATAAGCTATACATCTAGTTTCCTTTTACACACACACAAATCAATTTTTATTTTTACATTTTTCATGTTAACTTAAGTGTTATTTTGTGCGATTTTTGTCTTAATTAGTAGTTATTTTGTTTTGTGTGCATCTCTCGGCCTATATTTAGTTGAATTTTTATTTAAGTTTTAGTTAATTTAATACATCAGTTTAAATTAATTAAAAGTTGTCAACTAGCTAAAATGTGTCCAAAAGAAAGAGTGATCAAGTAAAATAAATGTTGACAGAATTTAAATTTCTACAAAACATCATTCCAAAAAAACCCACACTTCAATTGTTGACAAATACTGACAATTCATAACTTTTAACAAAAATAATTCAATAACATGTTAAATGTAATCTTTAGCAAATCTCAAAATTAACTGTTATGACATTAATTTCAATATACATTTTTTATATAGAGAAAGTATAAACAATAAAGGTAAAATATGAAACAGAATTTGATCAAATTTAAAAGTAATGACCTTTTAAATGGTGTTAATTTTAGTTTCAGTTTTAGCTTTAGCTGACTATAATAATCACAAAACCTTTTACAAATGATTCTTTACATTTTATACATTACTGTAAATGTTTTCACTCAGAAACTGCTAGTAAGTTTCATAAAGTAGAAATTCTGAACAGTTTTCTTCTAAAAAAACAAAAATAAAATAATAATAATATTTAAAAAAAAAACATATTTTTTCCCCCCTGAAATTCTACAGGAACTACTTGAAGACTTAATTATACTAATAATACCAATATACTAATAATAAGGAAAAATATTGTTTATTACTCTTTTTTTGAAAAATATAAAAAAATATTTTTTACTGTCTAAGGTAAGGAAAGCTAGTTAGACAGTTATTTGATATCCAGTCTGATATCAAATCTTATAAATAAATGAACTTCTAATCATTATATTATTTTGTAGTTTATTTCTTTACATGTAGTACTTTTTGAAGTAACTAGGAACATAATTTTTAAATTGTAAAAATTAGAAAATATTACACAAAAAAAACAGCACCAAAATTATAAAACCTAACTGGACTAGATGGACTATTGGCTTGCTTGGAGAGGATTTTTGTCTGACACGTCATCCGTGAGGGTTTCATGAGAACGTGTGGAGCTGAGGTCGTCTGCTATCTCAGCATGCAGAGAGCATCTGTGTCTCCTCCTGCGAAAATCGCAGAGAAAAGCAGAGCAATAATCCAGCTCTACACAGGCCCGCTTCAATGTTCATTACTTACGTACCTAGCAGACGCGGCCCACACAACCTCAAGCACACAAAGAAACCACTAAAGGCCCAAACATCATACAGACCCCTGACAGAGAAACAAGCTTATTATCGACTCACAAGTCACAACAAACCAACTGAGATAAGATAAAACAGTACTGTACTGGCTTTTATTGGATACACATATATAAGAACTGGCGTATAGGACCTTCTGGAAGCAGCATGCTGTTGAACAGCCACAGTGTAAACATATGTAAAAAAAGATGCTGTGGCAGTGGAAAACCTCTGTTGTATGTCAAGTAGTGAGCAGAGAAAGGCAGTCGGGTTTCCTCACACTGAAATTTTGTGAATGAAAAATAGCCTCTGTAATGAATAATGCATTGACTGTAAAGGAAACATCTCCATCCATTCGAGCTGCTGCTTGTTTGTTATCAGCGGCAGCTGCTGAGGGGGTTTTGTTCAACACAATCAAATATTGGGAATGTTTCTGAAACATTTGTTCCAATCTCTTTTCTCGTTCGTAATCACTAATAGAGCCACTGAGCCTGATGTGTGCGAAGAACAGAGAAATGCATTGCTTGTAATGCAGTCATTTGGAACAGAACTGAGCTTGAGAGAGAAAGAGAGAGAGTCTTACATCATTATTACAGCACGACAGAGCAAGAGAAAAGGAGACAAAGAGATGGAGGAGAGAAAAGAAGGGTGGATCACATAACCTGTAAATATAGCCTACAATCTGCAGGGTAGGAGGACAGCATGGTTGGGCTGTTCTCTGACATCCTTGTAGGTAATTATATTACATCCGGCACAATGGGGTGATCACATCCACCAGCTCGTGTCTTTTCATCTCACCCTCCCATAAAATAATGATTAAGGGGGCCATATTCTACACTGCTGCACCGTATTTCAATGAAGTCCACTAATGTTAGCTAGAGCTATGTGATATGATGGTACACGCAGAAATGTGTCAATCATTAGAGGTTCTGCTACAGCGTTTGTACTATAATATGTACACTTTAACTAACAGTGAACCAAACTGCTTTACGATAATTACATGCAATAAAGATACATGAATTGTCAATGGATTGCCAAGATGAGGAAAACTAGAATTAGACACAAAGATAGAACAACATGGATAGAATGATAGATAGACAGAATGAAAGATAGAAGGGTAGGTAAAATGAAGGTAAAAGGTAAAAAACAGGAAAAAAATAGACAAAAAAGAAAGACAGAACGAGAGAGAGAATGAGAGAACGATAAATAGACAATCACAAAACAATAGACAGATAGTATAATAGATAGTATGATAGTTAGGCAGATAAGATAAATATAGATAAATTTACGATAGATAGATAATAGATACATAAATAATAGTACAATAGTACTATAGATAGATACATAAATAGATAATACGATAGAGAGATAGTACGACTGATAGATAGCACAATAGATAGTAAGATAGATAGTATGATAAATACAGTGCCCTCCACTAATATTGGCACCCTTGGTAAATCTGTGTTGTTTATCCTTTTGATCTTTCATTCAAAAAATTCTAACCCACTATTGAAGTAAAACAATTGAAATGGGGAGAAAATCTCATTGTGAAATAAATGTTTTTCTCCAGTACTTGTTGACCACAATTATTGGCACCCCTAGAATTTTTTATGAGTAAAATATCTCTGAAGTATATTCACATTCATATTTAAGCACTCCAGGGTGATTATGGACATGAAAAGCCCTGGCTTCCTGTTTCACAGAAATATACTGTATATAGGAGGAAAAACAAAGCCGAAAATCCCTTAATCATCAACACAATGGAAAATAACCAAGAATATATTTAGGATGTGCAGCAAAAGATAATTGAGCTTCATCAGCAAGTGAAGTGGCTTTAAGAAAAGAGCTAGAGCAGTGAAAATCACCATTTCCACATTTCCAATCAACATGCAATGTTAGGAAACTGCCTGGAAGAGGACATGTGTCTCTATCCTCCTAATTCACGGAAAGGAGTAGAGTTTGAGTGGCTAAAGACTCTTCAAGGACCACAGCTGGAGAACTGCAGAAAATAGTTGAATCTCAGGG
>JAUYWG010000042.1:18524244-18559253 GCA_034779775.1 Enteromius afrohamiltoni
TATATATTATATATATATATATATATATATATATATATATATATACACATATATCATTTTATTTTTTAAATATGAAAAATGACAAGCACATAGTTCTAAGTATTAAAAAATAAATTATATTGTTTATAATAAAATAAATACTACTAAAATGACACTCCTTACACATTGGAGACAATGCTTCTTAATTTATAAGAGCAATCTTTGCATCATAAAATGTTAGTGAAAATAAAATCATCAATCCAAACTTGACACAACTACAAGCACACTATCCATGTGGCAGCCCTCCTTAATTGAGTGAGTATAGAAAATAATGTATCAACAGAACAAAGGAAGACAAAAGGGATGAAAAAAAGGCTGTGGTAACGAAACACAAAATCAGCTATCTTTGTGTATATCCTGTAATCCCTCTTTTAGCCCCAGGCCTCAGCAGCAGAAACTGGAAGTAATGTCCCTAGACACTCCAAAGACAACAAAGAGAGCACACACCCAGCGTATTCACAGCTCACACCCATTTCTCACTCAACTCCGCTCTCATGCGAGAAATCATTGGGAGAAGTCTGCGGTGATTTTAAATGCGTTTGTCATGAGAGAAATGCTGTTTGTTTTTGAAACGTCCCTAAGGTTGCAGAATCTTCTGCGTGAATCTGTGATCTAAGTGGCTCTTGCCTCTGCGGTGAGTTCTGAACAGTAATCTGTCATAATCTCCCTTTTGCAGAAAGCATTGTTTAAATGACTGTGAACTGACACAAAGGCCATTAAAACGGAGCATTCAGGAGAAAACCCGGGCAGGGGAAACAATGGAAGGACACATGCCTTCAGCCACTTGCAGGAAATTAAGCTCCTCCAGGGGCCGTTTTGACCCCTGCCATACCGACCTTGAGGTCTGCCCAGCAAGAGCCCATCCTGCAAAACATGATAGCTTAACTAGAGGAAGACAAAATACACGTGCTACTAGTGCTGGAGTACAGGAGGTAGTGAGCTATTGCATATATTTAGCTGATCCAAAAGGAACTGTAAAACAATTTCCCATTGCAATTTTTGGCTTTATGTTTAACATGGAGCCTGATGATCACATTCATTTTAAAAGGGTTACTTCAGAAGACATTTTTAAAGATTTTAGATGAAAAAAAAACCACTGTCAAAGTCCAGAAAAGTATGAAAGACATTGTCAGAATAGTCTGCCATCAGTGATTTGACCTTAACATTATGATGCTATGAGAACACTTCTTTGTACATAAAGAAAACGCTATGGTAAGTCATTATTATTACAATTTCAATTCGACATTCCACATTGCGTACTACCTCAGTTTAGGGATGGGTGATATTCAACTATTTCAACTACGATAATTCAGCATCCACTGCGAGCCAAAAAAAAATGTTTGTTGTGAGCACACACATGGTCGACCTATATATATATTTGGCATTTTCCAAATATTGGCATAAGCTGATACGTTTTTCAGTTCGGCCCATATGTTCAAGATCTGACTTTTATTTTGACGGTGCTGAGAAAGGAAGTGTCTAAGTTAACATTGCTTACATTTTCCCTCTTGTTCGCCGCCGTCATTCAGTTCTGTCTAATACAAATAGAAGTATATCTAAGAACAAGTTAGAACAGTTAAACAAAGGAAATAAAATGTTTATAAAAAGTATTATAATGATTGCTTTAATATTATTAGTAATAGAAAAGCAAACATTATAATACTTTCTCGTTTGCTGTCAGGGTTCAGCAAATACATTCATATGATTTAAACAAATATTTGAATGACTAATGTATCCTGTTCATGTGATCTATGCGTCTGGCTGTGTGAACTAAATGCTGACAGGAGCAGAGTTTAGCTTCACTGGAGACGTGCGATCAACCATCTTTAAACTTGTGATTTCAAATTATTCTGCGCTTTATGTGTTTGCTCACTGTCATATTAATTTTATTTTCACTGTGTGCTGTATTTAATGTGAGTGTTACTTTGGCTTTATTTAAAATATCATTCCCAAAGCACACAAACTACCCAGAATACTGAGTGCCCTGTTGGTTACAGTATTTACTTCCTTTTTAATTATAACTTTATTTTTTGAAAGTGATATTGAGCCTCTCTTTGATGGTACCACGAGGCATTGCTCACATCTCAGACTTCTGGAGGGGATGTAGATTTGTAATAGTGAGTGGAAGTAATGTATGTGGGTGCTGAGCCTGTGGCTGTTCTACATGCAAGCATTAGAGTCTTGAATTGGACACAAGCTGCGACCAGGAGTCAGTGCAAGGAGATAAAGAAAGGTGTAACATTGTGCTGCTGCATTCTGGATCATTTGTAGAGGTTTGATTGTGCTTGCAGGTAGTCCAGCCAGAAGAGCATTGCAGTATTCCAGACTAGAAATGACCAGTGCCTGGACAAAAAAATGTGCAGCAAGCTCTATTAGGAAGGATCTGATCTTTCTGATGTTGTGTAATGCAAATCTGCAAGATCAAGCAGTCTTTGCAGTGTGCTCTTTGAAGGTCAGCTGGATTAAACCAAGACTTCTGACCGAAGCTGTATGGGGAAAGTCATGCTGTAGAGCTGGTGTGGCAGTGAAGACAGGAAGCTCAGTCTTGGCCAGGTTGAGCTGCAGGTGATGATCTTTCATCCATGCAGAGATGTCCACCAGGCAGCCTGAAATCCATCCAGATAACCCTTGGATCATCTGGTTGAAAAGAGAGATAGAGCCGTGTGTCATCAGCGTAGCAGTGGTAAGAGAAGCCATGTGCCTGTATGATGGGACCCAGCGTAGAGTATGTGGAGAAGAAGAGGGGTCAGAGGACCGATCCCTGAGGAACCCCAGTGACAGCTGATGTGTTTTGCATACCTCTCCTCCCCAGGCCACTCTGAAAGACTCACCAGTGAGGTTATATCGGCCTAATATCCCTGCTGTCCAAGATATCGGCATTGGCCTTTAAAAAACCCTCATCGATCAACCACTACACATAATGTAATGTCTTTTTCATTTATACCTGATTTATGAACTCCACATATGCATCACACAGGTAAAAGAACTGATGACTTTCCATGAAAACCCTAATATAGACAAAGGCATCTATCTACTACTGCAGTAAAAAGAACATAGAAACACTTAAACTGATCAAACATGAAAACAAACCTTATATTGACAATATATGGTTTATCTGTGTATTTAAAGCCATCTTTTTATTAGAATAAACATTCTGTGATGCAGAAATGAAACCAAGTCTGGTCACAAAAAGTTATTTGAAACACTCAACTGATGTTATAAAGTGAATTCGGAGTAAAAGTATGTAAAGTATGTTCACAATCAAAAAAAATGTATGGATACACCACAGACTTGGTGTCACAGACTTGGCAGGGGCAAAACATCACCCAAATGTGTTGGACACCATAACCAGCTACACTGTGCTAATTCTGTAGGACTAACCAGCAAACTACACCAGCCTGGAAACTCACACTGGTTTAATCAGATCTGTTCCACAGGAAATAAGAAAGTGAAGGAGTCAAATCACAAAAGAAACAGGCTATAAAAGTGGAAGCCTACATGACTGAGCGAGCTAAATCTCAAAAAATGTTGCTCGCCACGCCAAGCCTAGAATCAGCCCACCATTACATTCTATTACCCATCAGGGGAGCCAGGGAAGAAGTGGCTGCAGATTGCAGTGATTAAAAACAAACTCTGCCAGTGAGCATTCAGAAAGGAGGGGCTGCACTTCACTTTGTGGAAGCTGAATAATACAGCTGCTCTTCCATACGGAGAGGGGCTGGAGTCGGCTCGTTCTGTCTGTCTGTGGCCTTGGGGACGCCTCTTGAAATGCCTGCACTGGCCAGCAAAAATAACCCACGCCGACTTCCCACAGTCGCCACAAACCACTGGTGCACACCTTCCACCAAGCAATCTCTACGCCACAGCTAAACCCAGACAGACAGAGTGAACACATACTAAAAAAACAGATCAACTTGGGACAATGGCTCTTTAGTTTCTTAGGCTCCAAACGGCCACCCTGCGTAAGAAAGAGAGCGTGAATGCTAGCTATGCAAGCTTGATTTCACACACTGCTACGTTCCGAAATGTGTCAGAACCACTAGTGTACTGCAAATCTCTGAAGCTCCCTCGGTAAGTGACGTCAGGTATGAAAGTTGTGCATTAAAAGCCATCCCTTTCTTCTACAATTTGGATTCATTAGCTGCTGTTTCTAAGTAATAAACAAACTGTGCTACTTAATCAGAAATATTTTACTATTAACTATTGACAGTTCAATGCTTGTTTTATTTGAAGCACATTTGACTGTTTTGTACATGTCATTCCGGTGTAAATGACCTTTTCACATGTGGTTTTCCTTTGCATTGTAATGATAGTTGGCTAATGAATTGTTTGTTTGTAACTACATGTATGAGTATAGAGTAAAAAGATTTTGAACTTTCAAGGAATTAATAAAAAATCTATACATTACCGTTCAAAAGTTTGGGATCAGTAAGATATGTAATGGTTTTTAAAGATGTTTCTTCTGCTCATCAAAACTTCATTTATTAGATAAAAAATCCAGAAAAAAACTGTAATATTGTGAAATATTATTTTAATTTAAAAGGACAGTTTTCTGTGTGAATATATTTTAAAATGTAATTTATTCCTGTGATACAAAGCATCATTACTCCAGTCTTCAGTGTCACATGATCCTTTCAGAAATCATTCTAATATGCTGATTTATTATTATCAGTGTTGAGCTGCTTAATAGTTTTTTTTTAGGATTCTTTGATCAATAAAATATTAAAAAGAGAAGCATTTATTTAAATAATAATGGATAATAATGTTCAGAACTACTGTTACAGTAGTTTACTGTTTCACTACTGTTCAATAGTTTGTGATCATTACATTTTTATTCTTTCTTCTTTGAAAGAAATTAAAACTTTTATTAACCAAGGATCTATTAAATGAACAGAAAATTTGCATTCACATAGTTGCATAGAGTAATGTTTCTGGACATTTTGAGAGCCATAATGAAACATGAGCATATTCTAACCTACGATGCTACATACTGTAGTATATTCCACAGCACATTTGTTGCACTATGGAGAAAGTATATTGCTATTTGTCATTGTGAGGCAGGAAAGGTGTGGAATTCTTCAGCACTCATAAGTAACAGTATTAATTCAGCCTATTTCCATTTGAACACACAGCCGGTGGCAGCGTAGCAATTGTGCTGTCAGAGGACAATGGACCTGGTGGAGATGCAGAAAAAAGGCGAGGAATGGGAGGGGGGTGTTGATGATTTGAGTTCAGCGGCATGTTAAAGCATCATGCCAGAGGCAAATAAAAGACCATAAAATACTCCTGGAAGGCACACACAAGATCAGGTTTCCACTCCATCATTGTAAACCACTTTCCAATCTTTGAATATCACCAATGACTGACAGTGTAGTATTCTGTCCTGAGAGTTTACATAGCAGATTTTAATTCAAAGATAAAGAAAAATGTGATTTTTTTCATTATTGGTAGTACATCATACAGAGGTCTAAATTATTGTACAAATACGATTTTCATCTGGCAACACTGATTCTAGAGAAAGTTAAGAGTACTCAACAGTGATACTATAACATAATACATTTTGCAGCTCTAGGGTTTTACAACTTCAAAATGTTTCACACTAATTGAAGTCCCTTAATTTTACCTATTGCTTTTGTTCTGGTGCAACTTTAGATGACCAACCAAATGATTGCATTTTTTTATTTCTCCATTCTACAAGTGGTATTGGTTTTGTGCTCAAACTGGACAGATTTGACAAAAGGCCCTCATACTTTTTTTTAATGATGGCAAATGGAATTAACACTAATGCTGCGTCGCATACTGCTTAAATAGATAATAAATGTTAAATTGAACGTACTACCCGACCATTAAAAAGGATGTTCTATATAGTATGAATGTGGGTAGTATGAATGGAATTTGAACGTTCTACATCCGCCACATTGATGTTGTCACGTGTTATGCGTCGTCACAACAGCACGACAAATTTAAACTTTCAATAAGTCATCCGATTATTTAGATGGTGTTAAACGAGTGTAATTTAATCACAATAAACAACGTTTTTTTCCTGAGGTACTTACACTTGAAATCTCAACGCGTCTTAACGTTCTGCTATTATTTGAATATGACGCCTTTTCTTCCGGAGCCTCATGGGATAGGAAAGTGTCCTATGGGTACTACAGAATTCGGCCAGAAGCAGTAGGTCATCCTGGTTCTTCTCGCCTACTGAATTTCGAATACTATGAATTCGGACACACTACTCGCCTCGCATGCTAGATAGTAGGGAAGTAAGCAATTCTGGACACAGCATATGTCCACGTTTACACTAGCACAAAAATTACAAAATCAAAATGACAAAAACTTCAATTACAATTTAAATAAAACCTGTCAAAATATGTCAAAATAAAGACTATAAGTACTATTATATTATACAAGTAATACTTAAATGACACACTGCAAAAAGTAAAAGAGCTTGTACTAGCAATTAAAGTCCATTTCACACTTTGACGAGCCATGTATCTGTTACTGGTAAAACACTAAACATACTAAAGAAAATAAAAGCACAGCTATTTTTGAATGGCTGTCAATGGATAAACAGGCCTTTTCATCCAGCAGGGGCTAACAGGGTCATCCAAACCAGCCAAACCTTGACACATTTGATATTTTGCAGAGGTCTCAAGATGTGTTTATTAAAAAAAAAGCATATGACGCACCATCTTATAAAAAAGAAAGATTGTGGCGCAAGAGACACATTGCAATGATTAAAAATGTCCATCTGACATTATGCACCAGCAATTAAAAATAGAGCTGATGTGTGCTACCACCTCGCTCTCACAGACTTGTTTATCTGAGCACTTGAATAAACAAAATGACCAAAATTCCCATCCTAGTGGCTCCTCATGCAAATGTTTCATTGACTGCTGAACGAAAGCACAAACATCAAAACAGTAGTTTCCAACAGATGAAGCACTGTGGTTTTTCTGCTGAAAACAGAGACTCCAGAGTTTCCACTGCTTACAGGGCAGTATTCGCTGGAATCCCATCAATCAATGGGACCTTATCTCTGCTGCAAGTGTTTGGCATACTTCCATGCGAATTTGCACAACACAAACAAACACAAACGCACACGCTCACAAGCCTGGCACAGTTTGAACAGACAGAACCAAGAGAAGACAATATAATAATGACCAGTTATCAGTTTCCTTTCTGCTGGTAGATAACAGTTTTTTTTTTTTTTTTTTCATTTTTAGTATAACCAATCGTGTTTACAAAAGCGGTGAGTGAGCACAGTGCCTGTCTGTGTCTGTATCAAAAAGATCAGAAAGATTGGCTGTTATTAGAATACTAGACATGGATCTGATTTTGTCTAAAGGAAGAATAACACACTCATGAATGCTTTATTTATAAGGTTGACATAATAGGCTTGCTTGAGATTAGCAGGTTGTATGCATAATGATCACAACCAGGTGCATGCTGGGTACAAATGCTATCTAACAATATATCTAAAAATATATAAAATACATACGAATACAAGGTTTTCGGGGCCAGGTGCTCCAACTGCTTTCCAACAAATGAGGAAACTAAAATTATGATGGGAAATAATATGCTGAGAAGGAAACTTAGTGGTTATTGCTTATAATTCTTTATATAGGAAGGTGTGTTTGTGGTTTGTAATTTGTATAATACACACCCCCAGCATCTCCACATAAGAGCGTTCCATGCAAATACTCAAAATTACTCAACACTTTTTTTTACCTGGCAGATGGAACATCCAGCACACCGACACAAAGTAGACTGTGTGAAAAAGATCAATTAAAAATGAAATTATAATAATAATACATGCCCTATAAATCATGATTTTTCCACAATTTTTGTAACAGGTAGGTTTAGGGGTAGGGTTAGGGGTTACACCTAGTCAAATAAGTTCACTGTGAGATCGGTGTAAAAAGTCCACACACGCATTTTGACTGGTAATGATAGATATACCTCATTTTATGATCACAGACGCAACACGACACTTTTTGATTATTTTTATGTCCGCTAGAAAGCGCTTACATTTAAAATGTAAATATAGGTCGTAATAAGGTACTTGCACAAATGACCTATAGGGTCATTTTTTGTTGGAGGACAGGCTCAATTTATAGCATGCAATTTTTATGCTTATCTCATCAGTGAAGCTGGTTCCATGATTAGTAGTAAATCAGCAATTAACCCTCAAAAACCATGACAGCCGCCCGCGGCTAAAAATAGCTGTTGTTCTTAAATGTTTAATAACTTTTGAACCGCTAATCCCATCTGATTGTATAAATAGTGGATGTTTGTTTTTGGATATTCAGAGGCTCTGTAGCGGACGTGATTATGTCATTGCATTTTGACAAAATTGATTCTCCAGAGAAATTCAATGCATTTCGTTCCTCTGAGCCAAACAGGAAGGATTACTGACGCCTAGTCCCACCCTTGTGCACAGATTGGTGCAAACTGTCTTACATTCAACCAATAAACATAGGTTTTGGTCTTTTGAAACACCGTTGAGGGGTTTTCAATGGAAATGTGAACGAACACAAAGTGAAAGTAAGGTATATCGTGTGTGCATGGAAACGAACACAAAATAACACACAGCACTCTCTGAAAAAGCTCAGAAAAACACACAACAAAGTATTTTGACATCAAACAAACCAAAAACAAGGATGAAACAGCGGTGCACATCATATAAATCACTGGAATTTAGTTGTTCGCGTAGTGCGGCGATGTCCCGGTAACATCATTCTGATGCAGACACAGTCGGAGGATTATCCTTTCAGCGGTTATATTATGTACTTTTATAGTTCATTAAAATTATTTGCAAAAAAATTTTATGTTGCACTCTGTATATTTCTCACTCATTTTGTGTGTAGTTTGTGAATCATTTGCACTGCTTGTATTTTTGTTGCAGAAGACAAGTTGTGCAATTGATTTTATTATTAGCTGAATGGTTTGTGTGTATTGTTCATAATCAGATTATTTAAGTAAATATATAAGTACTTTTACTGTGACTTTTCTACATTGCTTTGTTATTATATAATACCGTTTTTATTTTCTTTCTCCCCAAATGTTTTTGGACATGTCTATATTGTTAGTAAACTAAATAGACCCGTTTTTCACTGAAAGCGCCTATGACGATATTGCAATAAATGGCTATAACTTGCATGGGGAATGTTACATTTAGACAAAATTTACATTTAAGTGTAAAACACCCAGATACAACTTTCTAGAGAAAAAAATCCAAACTTCAGAAGTTTCTGTTTGAGTGCATAGTAAAAAAACATCAAATTGTTGCTTGCGTTTTTCTTAAAATTCTATAAGTTCATTAATTCTTAGAAAAAAACAGAAGGTAAATTAAAGACTTAAATGATCTAGACTTAATCTTCAAGTTCTCCTGTTTATAATGATATATGGCACTTGATGATAACTGCTAGAATAGGTCTGAAAAAACAAAGAAAAATGCAGCTGTGTCAGGCGGCCCAAACATGCTCCAGGGGTTAATAGGCAATATAGCGTTCATAATAACACACAATTCACCTCCGATAATAAACACGATATTGCACTGCTTGTTAATAAAATATGGTGATTTACTACTAATCATGGAACAGGCTTTACAGACTAGATGCGCATGACAATTACACAGCTCTACATTTTAATGAATGTCTACTGAAAATCATGGTTAACATGTATTATAGTCATTCTATGTTTGTTTACAAGCTCCAAAATGTTATTAAAATATAAAATAATGCATTTTGTTTAAGAGGATACCTGAAGGCTTACTAATGGGGCAATGGTGATAGATAAGACAAAAAAGGCTTGGGAACACTATTATATATAGGATATACATTGCAGTATTCCTAGCACTAGTAAGCTAGTATTCCATTTCAAACATTCCGAGGCTCAGGGCCAGTGTCAATAAGCTCAGTATTGTGTCACAAATGCAGAGCCTGGTGTGCTGTTCCTCCCTCTGACATCAGACATGTGTTCGTAAGTTCACACAAGCTCCTATTCAAGCGGGTTCTCTGTAAAAAGCCTCAGTGGCGGGTCTCTTACACTTGAGCAAGTCCTCCGCATCGCACTTCAGTGCGTCTAAAGCATCGTATGCACAGAAAGCGGCCCGCCATTGAACCTGTGAGGTCAGGAAAAGCAGAACAGATTGTACACAGCTGTTCTTTTAGTATCTGCATACAAAAGCAGTTGGGAGCAAAACGCCCTGTTGCTACAAGAAATGCATACACATCTCATCTACGGTGTCAGCCAAAACGCACGCGGTATAAGCAAACTTGACTTTTTTTGCTATTATAAAGTGCTTTCATGAATCAGTAAAACTTCACTGCAATAGGAACAGCAACCAGCTGTGCTTTTAAATATTAATGCTCTTTTCTGCCTCTGTATGCTGACAGCCCAATTAGGAGATCATTAATATTCAAGTGCACAATCATTTTGGGTTAAAGCAATTGCAAAATTTACTCTCGTTTAACCTTTAAGGCACAAAATGTGGATTTTAGTGGAGGCGGTGTTGTATGTTTATCAGCAACGCTCTGGGTAAAGTAAACTTGATTTTTAACATACTGTAAGGCTCTTTTTTTCATCGAATTGGGTTTTAAATTGCTTAGAGTAGCAGACGATTTGCTGCATTCTAACGGTTATAGGTCAACCACAACCCCACGTGGAAGTTTAGTTTCCAAAATGCAGTATAATTCATTGTTATAGACCCCAAAAAAAGAAAGTGTGTTTTTCTTGGCAAGCGCAATAACAGCTCCCTTGTTATAGGCACTATTATTGTCTGTCCCAATGCTCTCTTCTTCCTGTATATGTCATTCCGTGCATTTTTCAGCGCACACAAGCATATTCAATCAGAAACAGCTTCTCTATGCAACATGGCATTTATTGGCCGTCTTGCGCTATAAATTCAAAGAGAAAAGGAAATAAAATGATCATAATTCTTGTACTTAAAGTAAACATGATATCAAAATTGTCTTTTTACTGGCCAAATGCACATTCTGAGACTTACTACCCATAATTCATTTGTTATATATACTCCTTTTTTTTCTTGCTTCACACTGAAATATTTTTGAAGAATGGAAGTAAAGTAGGTTGCAAACTGCATTTTATGCTGACTTTAAAGGAGTTATAACATGGATCTCTTTAAAGTATACCTTGAGGTTTAAGTTATTTTTGTCGCAAAAAGTTTCATTTTCAACCACCTAACTTGCCAAAATGAACAATTTTAGGAGGTGATTCCCCTAAGGGTGTCAGTAAAAGGCCACTGCTGTGTTTGGCTTATGCAAAAGCATTACAGTTAATGCATGTTAATGCTTTGAAAACACTGCTGCTGCTGTCAGATCCAATACAGTTGCTTTATCTTTCAACAAATATTTCTTTATGAACTCTTGATTACGCTGTGCCTTGTTTACGTAATTTACAAAATGTACGTAATCCAGGACACCACTCAAAACAAACGATCGGTCGTTTCTGAAGTCAAAATACAATATGCCGTCTTCCACTTGTCCTGTTGTCGGGAGTAGCTCAGACGCGTCGAATACATCTGACATTAATCAAGCACCTGTGTAAAGTGTAGATGGCGTCAGTGATTATAAGCGATGCCTAAATCTGGTCAGCGATTAAGTGGGCGAATACCAGTGGGCGGGGCCTATTATGCAATGGTTTAAAGTGATTCGTCAGTGTCTTGCTCTTGAAGTATTCATATGCAAATTCATCTATTATAATGTGTGACATCACAGATTCCACAATATCCAATTCCTTCATTTTTGGTGCTTGGTTAATTAAATGCTATTTTTATGGACACTTAAGCTTAAAAAATGTTTTAATGGTTCAAGACATTTTATATTTTAAAAGATCACATATGTCTTCTATTGCCAACCCCAAGGGGATTTATTTGAAATTATGCCATCAATTACAACCCGAAGCCCCCTGTCCCCATCCTCCTTCATACAGAAAACAGCAGCTTGCATTTTAGGTCCTACACAAGACATGGTTTCGAGCACCATGTAACTTTTTCATTTGACAGACTGTCCAAGGTCATAATTTCAGTTTAGAGATGAGTCAATTCTATTCTTGTTTCTTAATATCAACACTCCTGTCCTCACAAGCTTTCTAAAGTGTTTTATCTCTCCACTTATATTTGATTCATATCTTGGCTTTTGTATTTTACTCTGAGCTCCCGTATGTCATTTTTTTTGACATCCAGTGGTAAGCACAAACCCACACGGTTCTGTTTTCTTTTCCTTCCCCCTGCTGTCAATGCGCTGTCACACACGATAAGCACAAGAAGTGAGACACCCGCACACATCACAGCGCAGAGACGCTGGAAAAAAGAAAAAACTAATACAGGCTCCTAAACCTGCCCTGCTCCCATCTCACCTGGAGATTATCACTTAGAATGCGCTTAGAGTGACGGCCCTGTAGCAGACAGGAAAACAGTGTTGCTCTCATCACAGCGATCTAGTTTAGTGGAACGTGACATCATTGCTTCAAAAGTGTTCTTTAATCTAACATCTCAAAGCAGGCAAAACTGAAACCGAGCTTGTACGAGCCAGATTAACATCTCAGTCCACTGACAAAGAACTATAGAGTTTGAAAGATATCCTAAGATATGAGCTCTCCAAAAGTATTTGGACACCAAAAGTGTCTGAATGGCATTAATAGCCGAATATCAAAGCAAAAAGAATGGTCTCCATTTCTGTCACCTGACTGAGTTTTAGTTTGCTTTGTTGGATACACTTAATATTCAGCAATATCATTGACATGATGGCCCTCAAGCAATGGGGTGGGACCAACATATGAACTTAACTTAGCTTAGCAATTGGCACAAAAGTCTTTTGTAGAGCTGCTTTATAGCTGAAACGAATCTATTTTGACAGTTATTTAACTGAACTGAATCAGCACTGAACTGACTCAAGATGAATAAAGACTAGGGCTGGGCATTGAGACAAGTTTCGATTCACAAGCTCGCAATTCAGTTCAATTATTTTGGATATATATTAGCTGCAGTGCGTGGAAAGTTTGCTCAAGGAAAACATTCGCTCGACTAAGCCGCAAAATATACATGATGACAGTCCGTTGCTACTAAATTACTATAACATTGAAGCTTAAAATGAACCAATTTGTATACAAACTTAAATTACACTTAAGATTTTTGTAATAATAAAGTTCATTCATTTTTAAACAGAAACCTTTAAAAAGTGGCTGTCATTTAAAGAGTAAAAAATACAATTAATATACTGTGTGTAGCTAGCCTGGGCCCGCCATTCTTTTCGCGTGCAAAGTTAGTCTGGCCAAGCTGCCGTTTTAGAGCATTTCAGATTCCCAAAAAAGTGGGAACCAATGAGAAACGCGCTCCTGCTGTTCATTTTAAAGTAACAAAGCACAAATCTTACTGCGATTTATTGGAAGGTATGTGCGCTACAGTATTCCCTCCTTTAGTTGAAAACAGGCTTGACAAATCTTTTCTTTGGATTCAAGGGTGTTTCAGCCCAAATAAAGACACCAATGTCTTCAATAGATCTGTTTAGAGCTGAATTGAACTTGTTTAATAATTGAACGAATCGTGCTAGACCAATAATGCAAACTTCTTCAGTTAAGAGATGATGACTCAGTAAAGTGATCATCCTAAGCCTGTGCACATTTAAAGTTTGGACTGAACACTAAATAAAATAAATCTGGGTGGTAACCAGTAATGTAGAACAAACGGTGCCTTTTGGAGATACCTGAGTGGCCTTACTGTACAGAAATACATGCAACCTCAGAGCTATTTTTAAAGGCTGTCAGAGGAAGGATGACTAACAATCCAGCAAGGGAAATAATTGGGCAATGTTCCTTAACATGTCAAATCACTTACTACAAAAAACAGACGTTTTTGTCTACAGTGGAGTGTCTCGAATACAGGTAAACAGATTAAATATAATGAAAGAACTCTAGCGCTAGAATTTAAATGGATACACTTGAACTAAGCATGCACTGCGGAGTGTAATCATTACACTATTACTAACTGTACTATTACAATTTGTTGGTTAGTATAATGTTTAATCCATCCAGACTAACCAGCTGAGAATCAGCACAGTATAGTGGCTTATATTGAGTGAACTGAGTACGTATCATAACGAAATGTCATACAGAATGTATTGCATTAAAAAAGCAGTATATTATTCACTATGGAAAAGCCTATACGTAATAGAGCAGTATGTTGGCCTACCATAAACTACACGTGTTAGCATAGGCACTTTAGCGTTAGATATTATATATCAAAAGACTAGAAGTGATGAAGTAAATTCTACTGAGGTGAATGTAATACAGACTACAGTAAGCATATATGCAGGAGAAGCATAAAGAAATGTATATAAATGTGATATAGCGCTATATACAATATAGATTTTGAGTTCATATGGCAGACAGAACATAGAAAAGTCTATACTAATGTCAATACACAAGAGGGTAGACCTGTCATGGACTATTAAGAGAAGAGGCAGTAGAGGAAGTAAAACAGATTATAGGTTAGAGGGTACGCTTTATATAGAAAATTAATAGTGCAATCATGCACTATTAAAAAGCAGACTTTAGACTAGAATTCGTGCAATAATGTAATCTATAACAGTTACTATACCATACAGTAGGCTACACTAAAACAGCACACTAATGGCAATAGAGAACTGGAGCAGGCGACTATAGAAAAAGCTGAATGTAGTTTAGACCTCGTGCAGAATATACTATAGAGCGGCAAGTAATACAGACTATAAAAAAAAGTAAAAGAGCATATAGAATATGAAGTGCACACTATTGACTCCTGAGGAGTCATACACCGGCACGGAATGAAGTGTAGCAGACAATAGAGAAGTCATGCAGTAAGACATGCGGTGCTACTGGGACTCCCACCTGCACTGGAATTCCAGCCAAACTTCTCACCCACGCTCAAAGTTTCCGTGAGCTGATTGCTCTCACCATGGAGCCCTCACAACAACAACATGTCAAAACATCCTCCCGACGACACAACATCCCGCGTCGCTCTCGACGAGTGACACGACGGCCGCCGCCGATGTCTTCTTCACGCGCAGGGTGACAGGTTTTTAAATCCCGCTCAGGTGGAGCATATCGTGAGGTGATACAATTTCACGTTGGTTTAAAGGTTGTGTGGGACCATCCGAGGCGGTAGTCGCTTATGTCCGAGCGCTGTACAGCGCCACCCGTCGGCCCTGAGTAAAACTGCAGCGCCTCCTCTCCTTCCTACTCTCCAATGTTCACAGCTCGGCCGGAGCCCGTCGTCTTCCCGGCTCCATTTCAACTGGATTTTTAACACTCCTAACCACCCCAGATCAGGACAGGACCGCGTCTAAGGTAAAGGAGAAGCTCTAAGGGTCTCGTAGAGTCCACGTTAGGCGGGGTAACATCGTCCTTTTTTAGTGTTTTCAGGTCTGAAGAGAGGGGAGCTCGAAACTGACTTCACGCATCAGTTGGTACACCATGCTGATACTGGAGTGCCTCCTACCATAACAAACCTCTTACAAAGGATTTTAAAAGATCCAATCTGAATCTTTTCGCCCCGGCGTGCGTTAAACGACTCGATTTTTCCTCGCATTTCGCTCGCGATATCGCCTCGTTCTCCTAAAGTGAAGGGGGTGGACATGCTGCGAATAGGTGCAATTATTGCTTTCCTTTGCAGCTCTTGAAATCTCCTTCTTCTCAGCGACAGATTCAGCTGGAACCGCCGTGTGTTTTTCTCGTTTACTCTCATAAGCTCAGCCACTTGCACCTATTCAGCAGACGGAAAGCGAAAAAACTCAAGGCTCTTTTCGCGGAGGAGGGTTTTGTGAACGTGTGATGGTCGCTGCAGCTTGTAACATTAAGCGCAAAACTGATACAATGTATCGCGGATCCATGTGAAACGTCATAATGGTTGCAACAATGTTGCCGCTGCGCTATTTACAAATACTATCAGCTCAGTCGCTAATGGATTAAGTTGGTGTGTGTCTGTGTGTGCGGCTTTACGTGTGAAAACGTGCACGTTTTGTCCTTCAGAATGACAACAGTTTGATGTAATTGAATCGGCTCATCTGCACGTTTGCTTGTGTTTTCAGAGTCCAGATACTGGATTCATTTTGATTGTTGCTCTCCTGGCAAGCCGCTTTAGCGTTTATTCCTTAAAACTAACAAATGACCGTTTTGTGTTTACTGGTACTTCTTTTAATTACCAGTGTAAGTAATCCAACACTGACTAGTAGCCTTATTAGATTCTACTTGCTTGTGTTTATTCACTCCTGTAGTGACAAGAGGCTATCCAATTAACTAGATGCACATTTTTACAGTGAATTTCTGTAGGAATCTATGATTCAGATATTAGCTATTCACTTCCAGCTACTAAGCATTCCAGCTGTCGCAGGCACCTATTCCAGTTTTTCTAGTACCTTAGATACTCGTGTTTATTAGTTTATTCAAATAGTTGCAGCTATCTGTTTCGCTGCACCTCTATCTTTTTAGAGACAGGTGTTGCTAGTAAATTTAGATTTGAGCATTCGGCGGGCACCTTTGTCCAAAGTGACTTACACTAGTAGCATCTTTAATCTCATAAATGAGCCATTGTGACTAACCTTGACTTTATGATAGATTCTAGTGCATCTAATAATTAAGTAATATTAAAGCTGAAATTGATAACAACCGAAACAAGTGTTTAAAGGAGCTTGAGATGATATTCTTTAAGTTTCTGTAAAATGTCACACACCTTCTTTGATTCTGTATTTAGAAACGTAAGGGTTAGGGTTCCAGGTGGCCTTGAGGTTAGAGTTTCCACTGAGCAAATTTGAGATTTGCGTCAACCCCAGGAGACTCCTGTGATCACAGCCAGCCCTGCTTCAGAACCTCTTGTTGTCCTTTACAAAGGTGGAAAATGTCCAGTGAAAGACAACGGTCAGATGATGAAAGTCCCAGCACCAGCAGCGGCAGTTCCGATGCGGATCAGAGAGATCCTCCGGTGCCAGAACCAGAAGAACAAGAGGAGCGAAAACAACCCACGCCTCCACAACAGCAGAAGAAATCCACCAAACTGTCCAGCAAAACAACAGCCAAATTGTCCTCCAGCGCAAAGAGGTAAAGCTGACGGATCTATCTGTTTTGCCTTTGAGGATTAAATGTCATTTTTTTAATTCAGTCCTCTCAAAATATTTAACTGCTTTTTATTATCACTTTTTGTGCATTCAAGTTAATTTTCGCAACGTGCCAATTAACAGTTTTGGCGTCTGGGCTCCGTACTTGAGAATAAAAGCACTAAGCTTAGATAATTACTTGAGCAAAGAAGCCGTGTGATCGGCTTATATTTAATTTAAAGAACCACGCAATGTTTACTTGGCAAAAAGTTCTTTTGAGGCATCCCAGAACTTCTACATAAAGTTTTTTTTTTTTTTTTTTTTTTTTAAGGAACAAGAGAAGCGAAGCAAATCACTAGTAAATACCTTCAAATTACACTGGCGTTGAAAAAACACACACACAAAAAAAACGGTAACCAATCAATCCGCATCAATGCTCATTAAGACTTTCTCAGTGTGGGTGGAATGACAGATCAAAAAAACCAAACTGTTATTCTTAGAAAATGTCAAAAATCCTGCCCCGGCTCCTTAACACGCTGTTGATAATGCTTTAGTAACAGCACCAGAGCTGTGCATTAAGGCTCTTGTCAAATATGCCCGAGAACACCCCCCTCCCTCCCTCTGCCTCATTTGCATATAAGCTTTAAAAGAAAATCTTTTGTGCTTAAAGTGACTTAAACCCTCCAACGAGGGGCGGGTTGTGTGCTAAGGGGAGCGGGCTTTGAGCTGAGGTGAAGATCAACGGTGTGCGATGGAGGGAAAGGCAGAAACGAGCACGGCAAAGTTTTCTTGTTATTGGATTCGGGTTATGCCTCCGAGAACAAAGAGGAAGCAGCCATGTTAGCTGTGCTGAAGGGAGAGCCAGCCGTGCAGTAAACGCAGCGGAGGTAGAGGGCAGTGTAATTCCCTGGCTGCTTGCAATTCTCACAGCTTTCTCTCCCTTTCTCTCTTCTCTCCCTCGCAGAATCCAGAAAGAGCTTGCAGAAATCACTCTGGATCCTCCACCCAACTGCAGGTACGTGATTTTAAGCATGCCGTCATATATTATCCCTTTACGGGCTGCTTAGAGATAGGGTGGCTGTGGGAAAGGAGTGACTTTTAGCACCAACTGTTGGAGTTGTGTTAAACTGATGGACTTGTGCAGGACGGATGTGGCGTTTTGCTCCTCGGCTTCAAAGAGTTAGGAAGGATGGTGAGGTTTTTTTCCCCTCTGAGCATTATTGTTGCTGATGTTCCTGTGGTCTTGCCGCTGTTGTGTTTTTAATAATATGGCAGATGCTGCACCGAAGCATATGGCTTTGATTTCACATCCTCATGCTGAACTTACTGCTGAACCCCCATCTGTTTTAATGAGCTGACCTAGAGATGCCAGAACGAGACGAGGGAGCCTTTAAAATTCCCTCTGTAGCTCTTGTTTTTTTTACTCTGAAGGACAGTAGTATTCTGATTGTTTCTTGGTGTCTTTTCATCAGGTGGATTTTTATTGGAAGGGTCTCTTCTAGTTGGTGATATTCTTAACACTCCGTGGTGGATGTGTGTTTTGGCTTTCAGCAAGATTGGAAGAGATTTATGCTTATTGATTCATGCCTTTCAAACAAGATTTTATAGATGTTATGTCATGTATTGGCTCAGTCCGAGGTGGTGTAAGATTGCATTTATTAAGATCGTAATTTAGCGATGGACTGATGTTTTAGTGATTATGCCGGATATTATCAGGATTAATTGTCAACCGAGCATTTGGCAGAAATAGGTCTGCAGTAATTTATTCATTAGGAATGTATTAAATGGATCTCAAGTGACCGAAATCTTTAGTAACTTTGCAAAAGATGGTTGTAACAGTCTTTTAGTTTGTTCTGTTCGTCAAAGAATTCTGCAAGCTGTTTTCAGCATTAGTGATGATCGAGAAATGAAATGTTTCTTTAATGCCAGATCGTTACATAAAAATAATTTCTGAAGGATTCTGTTGAAAATTATTCTTCGCCATCACAGGAATAAATGACATGCATTAAGATACAGTTAGAAATACAATCTATCTTTTGATCAAATATATGAATCTACTATAAGACAACCTAAAAAAAAAAAAGAACGTACAGACCCAAGATTTTAAATAGGTTTTTTGGCTGCTCTAGTTTTTGGCATTGAAAAACCACATAGTCTGACGAGTGTTATATTTAAATCAAATGTTTGCCAAACAGAGAGGCTGTAAATATAGCATCTAGGTGAAATCTGAAGCTTTAAAAAAAACTGTGTACCTGCTGTGTGACAAATGCGTTTGGCCATGTCGCTTTTTTGTTAATTTAGCAGTCGAGGAGAGTGATAGAGTGTCTGTTACCCAACATCAGATAAAGCCGAGTGCGAGTCCAATGTCCAAAAGCAGGCATTGAATACAGCGTGTTCATTTGATCCAGCGTTATGTCAGAAACTCCTCCAGCAACTGGTCTCAGCTCGGTTGACAGGTCATGCACTACTGACTCTACACACTGCAGCAGATAAAGCACAGCGGATTCTAAAATGTACCATGGTATGATATTATGTTTTTACATGTTTTAGCACCTGAACCGGATGATCGTGCGCTGCTGTTCATTGTGACGTGAAGCGTAAAAGCAATGCCTTGATGCATGCAATTCATAACAAATGAAGAGTTCATTCGCAAATGCGTAACTCAACAATTTTTACCTTTTTTCATTGTGCATTCCACTTAATCTCAATCAGACTGCAGTTGGATTATTTCGATGGAAGCTGTTTTTGCAAATAAACCCTTCATGTTTTTAATACATTTGCGGAAATTTGCTGTTTCTTTGCATAGCAGATTTTAATCGCCATTGAAGCTTAACAAGTATGAAATATAACAGCTTATATTTTGGCGTTGCATTAATGGAAAAAATTTGGTGTGAAAACGGGATTTATTTTACAAATAGTTACAAGAACACAAAACTATTGTATTGCTTTAAAAGAACAGATCTGTCCACTTGTTGTGACTGAAATAAAAATAACAGCCAGGATCAGAATTTGTCTACTTTTGTCATATAAGTTGAATTAATTTTTTCTTTCGGTGAGCTGTTCCTAACTGCAAATGCTCAGAAACAAAACCGCCATTTATTT
Organism: Enteromius afrohamiltoni; assembly: GCA_034779775.1. Taxonomy (NCBI): domain Eukaryota; kingdom Metazoa; phylum Chordata; class Actinopteri; order Cypriniformes; family Cyprinidae; genus Enteromius; species Enteromius afrohamiltoni. The sequence goes on from JAUYWG010000042.1 coordinate 18,544,476, forward strand.
ATTTATTTGAGAGGGCGCAACACAGTGTGTACTCTGCCAGCCGTGAGATCAGTTCAGCAGCTTGGAGCCGCGAGCCAGAGATGCTGATAGTGGTAATTGACAATGCAGGGATTTGGTGGCTTTTCATGGTCTGATCTGTGCAGCCACACAGTTCAGCACACTGAGATGTTTATCCCGTAACGTTCATCATTAGCTCCCTCACTGGCTCTTTTCTCAGACAGCATTTCCCTTGAGCGCAGTTTACCTGGAGGCTGACATATTATACTGATTTGTTGGTAATGTGCCACATCACATAGTATCTGTGGGAACATATCGCATATCACTCTGGGCTTTCATATGGCTGTGAGTTTATTTCTTTACAGCAGGTCTGGGCTTCATTACTTGAGTGAAATGAAAATTCATGTCATTCCAAACCTTTTTTTCTGAGGAAAAAGGTAGATGTTTTTGACACAGCTTTTTATAACACATCACATTGAAGTTTACACTGACCAGATGCTGTCAAGTGCCAAAGAAGATTAAAGGAATAGAAAATTTGCTGAAAATGTACTCGCCCTCAGGCCATCCAAAGATGTAGATTAGAAAGGCAATTTTCAACAATGAACAGCTTCACAGATTTGCAGGAGTTTAGCATTACATTACTTGTTCACCAGTGAATCCTCTGCAGTGAATGGGTGCCGTCAGAATGAGTGTGCAAACAGCCAATAAAAACAATAGTATGAATAGAGGATTTGCATTTTAGCTAGAAATTCACCTTGCTGAATGTTGATTGTGATGCTTGGACTCTCATTCTGACGGCACCCATTCACTGCAGAGGATTCACTGGTGACCAAATCTGTTCTGCATTCGCATAGGACTATTACAAGCTCGGAATCATATCTCAGTGTTTATAGCCCTTTAAACATTCAAAATAAACTAGTTTGAACACGACTCTTTTGCACAGTATGAAGGGGTCTCTAGATGTTTTGGGTGAGATACTCTTTTAATCAGGCAGAGCTGGTGTTTCTGTCAGCTCTCCGTCAGAGATTGATAGCGTATACTGCGCTTTTGTCACTGGTTTCACGCTGCTGTTGTAATAACTGTTTAGGCAGGCAGAGTTACGCTAATGTGTTTGAAATGATGTGTTCCAGCATGACTAAAGGGTGAAATGGTTACAGTGATTCACTTAAAGACATATTCAAATGCTTCTGTGTTCAGGTGCTGCCTGGCTTTCTGCGTTTCCCCTCAAATCTCTGTCCAGCCACTTGTCCCGTCGCTGTGATTTACAACTAGATCCTTCCTAAGGAGCAGATTTTTAACTGCGATGCGGAGAGCGCTCTGAGTTTTTAAGCAATCTATTAAAATTCATGCCGTGGAGCGAGAGGCCGATTGCTTCCCGGCATGAATTTGCATGTCTTCATAAAAATAAACAGTAAAACTCAAATCGCCTCTAAAGATGAATGATGGGTACTAGTCGAAGCCTCGCGTCCATGCTGAACAGGCAGAAAGAGGAAGCATTGCAAAAAGAAAGAAAAAACCATCTCGCGCTGAAGTCCCAGCGAAGCAACTCGGAGATAAAAGCGCATTTTGTTTTTATACTCAACGACCGCTGTGCATCTTCAGTCGTGGTTTACAGTTGAGTTGTCACATTTTTGAGAATATAACGCATACGAGTTGTGAATAATACCCCTAAGGCTCTTAATATATAACCAAAGTATGTTTGAGGTAGTAAGAGGCTTTGACATGAGCTTGCTTGGTGTGTTACAATATGTCTGTTGAGCTGTGTTTATCCCTGCCTTGTGTGTGTGCTTTACACCTAGTATTTTTTTATATTAATTGCTATTTTATTGTATTATATTTCATTTTATTTGATCTCATTTGAGCTTATTTCAAAAAGCAAATATTGAAGACATGCTATGCAAAGCATGTAAATTAAGTTTGAGAATTTTTATAGAACAAAATCAATGCATTTGAGCTCATTATTGCTGCTGAGGTTTAAAGCAATAAAGAAATCAATAAAATAAATGTGCAGTGAATTAGTATTACATATACGGTAGATACTGTACATCAACCAGTTCTACTGTTTGTTTGTGTTTGTGTGTTAGATGATCTGAACTTAGAAGTGTTTTTTTTTCTTCTTGATGAGTGAATTCCTCAGAGTAAAGTGTTGCCTTATTGGCCCTCATTATCAAAGCTCTCTCATTTGAGAATTGAGCTTTCATGCCTCTGTTGTGGCATTTTTTTTTTTCTCTCAGTCTAGATGTAGAGTTTGTGTGACCCGCGGGCTACAGTGCCACAATGTTCGACTTGTTGAACATGTCAGCAGCCCTGGAAGAATGTGTTTAACACGGTGCTGATGCAACAGTTTGAAACACCCGCTGCTGACAATCCGCTCCAGGATTTCTGGTTTTCTTTTTGTTCTTGTTATTTAATAAAGAGAGTACTATTTGTTTGGTTCAATCTTTATCATTTACTCTGCTTGATTAATGCAATCTGATTGACCCAAACCTTCTCCATCACTGGAGCACAGTGTCATCGGTGTGGGAGCAGGTATGTTGGCAGGAATGTTGGTGTTTTTCAAGATGCGTGGTAAAACGGATAACTATTTTTAGACTTGGTACTGTTTGAGCTTGTGCTGTTTGTTTTGTAATGCTAAATAACTCAAGGACAATACACACTACCATTCACAAATTTGGAGTGTGTTAGAGTAAGTTAATTTACAACAAGGATGCATTTAATTGACAGTAAAGACATTATTGAAAGTAGAATAGGAAGTTAAAAAGGAACAGCTTTTTAATAAAGAATGATAACAACTTCAAATAGGTTCTATTAATCGAAGAATCCTTAAATGCGTCGGTTTCCTGACACGTTAAGCAACGCAACTGAAGAGTCTGAATGACCATGTGACATTACTGACACAATGTGTATTTCACAGTTTACTGTTTTTACTGGATTTTTATTAAATAAATGCACTGCTGGCGACTTCTGTCCTAAACATTAACAAATCTCTCAGACTTTAACTTTTGAGTAGTAGTGTAACGTGAGTCTTCAATTTCACTTTTAATAAATAATATTTTGTTTGCAATTACGTTGGAGTACCTTTATTGTAAAATATTTAGTTTACTAAATTATCCCCAAAATCTACACATTATTAAATAATATTTGTGTATTTATTTACTATTCTTAATGCGAAATGATGTGCAGTATGATTTTGGCCATATCATCCCTATCATTAGCGGTTTATTTATTTATAATAATAATAATAATAATAATAATAAAAACAATAGTGGGCTGTGTTGTTTGAATCTTTTGGTTATTGATTTTTAAATTTGGCCAGTGCTGTAGATTTCCCACACTGTTGTGCTCTGCTAATATTGAAGTAATAATATCAAATTTATTGACTGAAAAACTAGACGGTATAAAGCAATTTTATTTTTATATCAGATTGTACTCTACACCAAAGAAATGGCATTTAAACTAAACGAGTCCTACAGTTAGGGCGTTTAGATAAATGAAGAGACTCATTACAGATGTAGGGTTCAGAACCTTGCAGCCTGTACAGCACAACATACCATCATCATTGTGGTTATTACAGCAGACCGCCGCAGTAACTCTCCTTCATTACGGCTGAATAAAGAAGCGCAAGGACAATGAAGGGAAACGGCGCACGATGCAAGTTCAGGGCCTGCGTGCTGAGACGCTCCGAGTAAATATTTAAAGAGGACTCTTGGCAAGATTGTGTAATTGAGATCTGATGCATACTCATGAATCACAGAAAGCAATCACGTCGCCAATTATGGCCCGGGTTCTCATGTAGTTTGTGCTGATGGTGCTCTCAGCGCTATTGCACACGGGTCAGGCTCTCCGCAGGCAGTTTGTACAACCAAAAATCTTTCAAATGTATTCAATGCTCAGTAACCCTTTGTCTAAATTGATAGGTAGCCCTTCAGCAGCGCCTCGTTTTCTCTGGGGGTCTTCCTTAACCCGCATTCTTTTTCTCGCTGCATCTCTCTTTCTTCTTTTTCCCTCGGTGAAGCTCACATTTATTACAGGCTTGTGACAGTGACAGCGTTTATCATGCCCTGGCTCTGGTCCAGCTGTCAGATTCACTGTGGGGCTTTTTTTTTTATTTTTTTATTGGTGTTGTGTCAGAGAATGTCCTGTAGACAGCCTCGCAGCCGTCTGAAGATACCCGTCTTTCAACAGAAACGCTCAAGGAGGGGGTATACAGAAGTCAACATTAAGATGAATCCATTATTTTTTTAAATTCACTTTTCTGGTCTTATTTTAAATGAATCATATAGGTTTTATTTAAAGTTAGAAAGTATCTTTTTTTATATATATATATTTAGTTTACCCTATTTTATTTTAATTTAAAATGTTCTTTTTTGTTTTTATTATTTTACTCATTTATTATGCTTTGAGCCACCAATAAGAATCTAGCATTTTCTTGTCTGACATATTTTTACAGTATTTAAATCTGATCCCCATATTTCCCCCAAAAATCAGTATGGGAAATGCAGAAAAAATCAGCATGTTTTCTTTTCCTCTCCACAGCTCTAACAATATACAGCTGTCTATCCATGTCTTATTCCTCACTGTTCCATAGAAAAATAAGTGGCTGGAATAGTGAAGAATTCGGCATGTTTTCTTCAACTTGTTTGTTGCAAAAGCGCAGTCGACAGTGTTGTGTAATCTGTGTCCTTTGTGCTTGATAAAGGGGATGGTAGGGCAGTCATTTCCTTTGACTGGAACTGCAGACATTACTCTATTGTGTCAGCTCTCACAAAGAGGTGGAAGGGTCTGAGCCGTATCTATCCATAGTCAGCGATATCCCGTGCCCCGTCTCTGAGACTGCCTGAGGAAGCTGCTCTGTTTATTTCTGCTTTATTTTTTTTTTATTTTTTATTTTTTTGAAGCTGTTATTTTTTTTCCAAACCGTGAGGGCACTGTGATAATCACTTATCAGAGTGCTTGAGGGCCGTGATTCCTGGTAATGTACTTCATTTTCTTAAAGTTAAAGTGCGCGCTATATCATGCACCAAGGTTGAGCAACAAAATCTTGTGCTAGTCATCTGATTTCCTAAAAATAAGGCAATATCTTAAAAAAGGTTAGATGAGTGATTGTGTTTACTGTACAAAAAGCTCCCACGGCCATGCAGTTCCTTTCAGAGCTGGATGTGTTTTAGGAAATGTTGTGTAGTGCATCTATGTTTTCTCACTTATTTGTTTGTTGTATAAAATCTTGATCAATGACTAGAAATAGGTAACCATCATTTAGTTTGAACTAATATTTGTATTTATTCATGTATTTATTTGATTGATTTAATCAACATGCTGATAGCATGCTGGATGATTCTTCATCTTTTTAAATTCATCCCTTCTAAAGCCGCAAGCATTCAGGTGGCCTTTTGGTCATTTTTCAAGGTGTATTTGCATTTGCATTCATTCACTTAGCAGACGCTCTTATGCAAAGTGATTTACAAATGAGAAACATCACAAGCCATTTTAAGCTGCTCTCCACAAGCAGTGCCAATGTGTCAAATTAAAATATTCTTATATATATATCAGTGGCAAAGAGAAATGTCCTCAATGATCCCTGTAGAAGTTGAATTCTTAAAGGGAAAAGAAGCCAAATTAGAAACAATCTGGAGCACCTTCTTATCATTTGCTGATCATATTGACGTTATCAATATAATAAAGTTATATGAACAGCTTGAACTGCTTGTTTTGTAGCTAGTGTTGATTTTTAATTTGTGGTATTACTAGCTTACTTTCTCAAGGTACAAATATAGTAGTACCTTTTGTCTCTTTTTGTAATTTTTTGCACATCAGGCAGTTGTTAATGACTAGAACAACACTAATGTTTTGTCTTGATTCTTTAAATGCTTGAGCTCCTTACAAATGAGTGGATTCTGACTCTTGTTCAAAAACCATAAAAACATGCCCAGAATATGATTCCATTGCTATCATTTTTTTTAATATCACATTGTTAGTTGTAAGAGTAAATGGTCATGGAAAGCTCATTTAAAACGATTCTTGTCAAAAATGCCTTATTTTTCCAATTCATAAATGCATGTTTTGTTTATTTTTATTAAAACACTTCAGATCTGCATCAGTTCAATCTTAAAACAGACTAATTGTGCAAGGTAGAACCATTACTTTCATATTCTCTCATACAACTCACCAACAAACTGTAGTTTTGCACATTTCTGGCCAGACCAGTCTTTTTTTTCTCTTCGAAAATGCAAGTGTAGTACCGTTCTAGCACTGGATGTCCAAAGCATATGTGTGTGTACATACACCAGACATGTCTCTTGGATTCTTGTGTCCGCCCTGCCTATTAATGGTGCATGATCCTCCCCAACCCCCACACCACTGAGGGCCATCGCTCCATCACCCGCGGCTGATAAGACAGGAGAGTCATGTCGTGGCTCGACCGTTTGGCCTGGTCTTTAGATAACCACCCCATAGCACCTCACACTGTGACTCTGATAACCAGAGCCTTTTTTCTTTCAAACACACACACACACACAGTAGCCTTGTTCTCCAGCGCCATTACATCCACTGCGCTACCATACACATCTGTTAATATGGTTGCATTCACACATGCTGTGCTTCACAGATTTATTGGTATGTGTAAAGACGTGTTGTGTCTTATCAACCTGTGCTGAAAATGAATATGCGTCTCAATCAGGCTTGTTAAAGGCATTTATTAGTTAGGAAAAATCCTCGATCACGTCGCTTTAATGTGGGTATCCAAGAGGGTCCCTCTGTGTTGTTTGCTCTCAAACCAGCCCCCCATTTGCTGTGTCTCCCATGGAGACGTAACCTTGTTAGGCCATTACCGCTGCACTATAGCCCCCATGACGCTTGGACTCTCTGGGGCCGTGTATTATGATGCCTGCCGCTGGGTTATTTGCACCGCGGTGACATGAAATTAGCTCCTATTCAACTGATTTCACAATTATCTTGAGTGTAGACTTAAAACGCTCAATAAAGCTCAGTGATTTCTTCATTCTTGAGAGCTGCACTGTTCATTTTCCTTAATGGCTGGTGTTTTGGATGAAAGCTGATGACTAATGAGCAGTTTGGAATCTTATGAAGTAATAGTGTCGCTCTAAAGGTACTGTGTACCGTTTAAATATTTGATTTTTGATGCTCACCAAGGCTACTTTTTTATTGTCAAAAGGTGTCATGTGATGTCATTTTGAGTTGTCTATGCTGTGCTGCAAGCAGTTTGCATACAGTATATAAGATCTGTAAGATTGCAAAGACTAAAGTCTCGAAACAAAAGAGATATTCTTTATAAAAGTCAAGACTTGTCCACTCCTTCCTAAAATGGCTCATTTAAACACGCCCCTATATATCTGTGTTGCAAGGTTTAAATGTTTTAAATGTATGAGTAGCTTAAGGAGATATTGGTAATAAATGTAACAATAATGAGCAAGAAAGAAATTGTGTGAGTTATTACTGTAACTTGTAGTGTAAATAAACTCTGCCAGAAATCAACTTTCGCCCCATTTCTCAAATTAGGCGCCTTTCATCTTCCTGTGGTGTTCGGGTTTCCCCTGCTTACACAGGAGAAACAAATCCTGAGGTTTTCAACTTGTGTGTGTGTGTGTGTGTGTTTCTAATGCTGTCTTGTGACATAAAACGGTCTCGGGTTTAGTAAGAACTATTTCAGACAGCTTCAGTAAGTCTGCCAACTCGTCCTTATGTAAAGGCAGCAAATATTTAGCCAAATTGTTATCAGATTTCTTGATACAGAGTCACAACAACTTATTGTTTACTGAGGCCGTTTATTGCTTTATTACTTCAGCCTCGCCGATTGTAAACTTGGTTTGTTTTATGGAGGAAACAGGTTTTGAAACACCATGAGGGTGAGTAAATTATGACGATTTCCATTTTAGGGGGAGAGCAATTTATTTTAAAGATAATTTTGGCGCTTGAGTTTGAAGGCTTTTCAAATAGATGTAAATGTCTTGCGGCTTTGAAGTAGGAGCTTTAAATTGGATTTGTATTATCAAGTCATGTCTGTTATTTTAGCTTGAAAAATGAGTCCTCTTGTCAAATAAGCGTTTTTTTTTTTGCTCACCTGACTGAATATCACAGTGACTAGCACACCATTTACACCAAGTGTGCATGTGTATATGTAGGACAAAAGAGAGCCTGGGTCTTAAAGGGAGCCTCGCTGCTCTACTCGGCTGGGACAAAAGCTGGCAGGCCCTTAGGCGAGTGCCGTCCCTTTCCAACACGCACGCCAAGGGAGGATCGTCTTCAAGACATGTCAGCTCAGATCAATTAGGCATTATCGCAGTTCTCCCCTTTGAACCAGACAAAGGTCCCAAAGTGGCCTGTCCTTCAAAACGCCACTGGTATTCAGACAGGTTTCTATATTTGCGCTATGCTGTCAGTGAGCCATTAGCACATGTTCATTCTGCTGGTGAAACTCACCTGATCACTGCTGTTTTTTTATTATTTTAAAGCATTTGCCTGTTTTTACTGAGCTGATTTTAAAGGAAAACTTCACCCAGAAATGAAAACTGTGCTCTGTAATATTTATTTTTCTTCAGTGCGTCATAAAAGTCGATGTTTAGTAGAAAGTCCTAACTGCTCCTTTATATCAGTGTTATTTTAGGATTATTTATAACCTATTAGAGGATGTATTAATAGTTGGACTTTTCATTCGTTTATTGTTTAACATTTCTATTTTTCAGCTTTAACATTTTAGTTAGCCTTTGAATATTTAGAGTTAACAGTGAGAGCATTGTTTTCCATTCAACCGAGTAAATGGTCAGGGATTTGGTTTTTGTGATCTCCAGAGAGCAGGCTTGCTGTTGAAAGATGTGTGATGTGGGAATTTCCAAAAACGTATTAAATTATCTGAAAGGAAAAAACAACAACTGTAAAGTTTCTAGAAATATACTGGAATGTTTCTGGATTTTTGCAGCCCATGTAGTTTGATAGCAATATGAATTCAATTCTTGATTAATTTAGCAGAAAACTAATCACCAAACATATTCGAAAATGTACAGTGTTCATATTTTGCATTTGGGAAAGTAACATTTCCCAAGCAAGTATGGATGCCGGTAATCTTCAAATGGCTAACTAATGGATGACACAATTATACAGACCATCTGATGGACATAATGCTCAAAAGTGGCAAGCGGTTGGCAAACTCTTATTTGATGATTGGATGGCTGTATGCTTGTATATTACAGGGTTTCCCAAACATCGTCAGCCAATCTCCATTATTGTTAAATCTTTAGTACCCACATGGATTTTAAATAGTATTTCAACCCATTGCATTTTGGGAGTTTGTGAACCCCAGTTTGGAAACGGTCTACTGGCAACTCACGCAGAAACATCATCTTGCATCGTTTTTATCCAAGATAATAAAATGGGTGCTTTTGAGGAAGATTTGCAGAGTGGATTTCTCAAAGTGCCATGAAATATTTGACAATTAAAAGCAAGTAATCTAGAATTCCTGAGAAGTACTGTATGTCCTTGAATTTATGTCTGTTGTCTGTGTAGAGACAGTCATATAATGCTGCTGAATCATTGGAGGCGTTTCATGTCGTGCAAGTCTGTGGTTGTAGTATCAGCTTAAACCTATTTCGAAATTATGTGTAAAATCAGAAGCAACTGCTATTACTTGTTCTTCACTTTCTGGTAATCAAAAGTCTGGCTGCACAAGCCGCCTTCTCTCCAGCACAGTAATACACTAACACCAGTGTCCAGATCTCTCATTCTGACATACTTATGCTTCCTGTAGCCTAAATGCGCTTAATTCAATCTTTCTTCAACATAAGAAAGGCTCCTAAAATAATCACCGCTCCATCTGTGCCATTTTACCTCAAAGTTAATTCAGTGGCTCTAAATGGGTGTCAGATATCTCATAATCCACTATTAAAAATCTTGACAGATTCCATCTGTCAAGTCTCAGCTGAGGTAGCTCAAAGCATGGCGCCGGTAGTCCTTTGTCTTCTCTCTTCTTTGCTGGATGGAAGCGTGGTTGTTTTTAGTCTGCTTGTTTAGTGCTCCGTTGATTTCATGATTGTGAGATCTTAGGCTGGCGGTGGGCTTGACGTGTTCAGCGGGGTGAAGATGCCTTTAAACGCATCGCTGGAGCAGGACATGTCCTGTAAGCCCAGGAAACCACATGGTTGTGCCGTGTCATAACCCACTAAAGTTTCCTGCCGCAGATGGGATTAAGTTCTCACTCATGAAGCGTGTGGATCTTTACATGTTACAAGAGAGGACTGAGTGTCAACTGCACGAGGTTTTTCTATACAGTTGAAGTGAAAAGTTTACATACACCTTGCGGAAGCTGCATAGTGTTAATTATTTTACCAAAATAAAAGGGATCATACAAAATGCAAAATGTTATTGTTTATTTAGTACTGACCTAAATAAGACATTTAACATAGGAGATGTCTCTTGTGGACAATATATAAACAAGTTTTTGAAGTTTACATCCACTTGAAAAATACTGTGATTGTTCAGGAGTTTCTTGTTTGTCCTGAACAACTCTTGGGATTTCCAGCATATTTGTGTATTTAAACCCATTTCAGCAGTGACTGTATGGTTTTGAGATCCATCTTTAGGCGCTGATGACTACTAAGGGCATCATATGCAACTATTACAGAAGGTTCAAACGCTCACTGATGCTTAAGAAGGAAAAAACATGCATTAAGAGATATGGGGGTGAAAACTTTTGAAAAGAATGAAGATGTGTTCCTTTTTTTTTTTCATTTAGTACTGCACTTCAGAAGCTACAGAAGATACACGTTTCCCAAAAGACAAAATAAGTTAAATAGAGTTGATTTTCCAATTTTAAAAGTTTTCACCCTCCCGGCTTAATTCATTGCTACATAGTTATTTAATAAAAATAAATAAATAATAATATATGTTATTGTGATATACGATTACTGTGATTTTATAATGATATTTCCTGTGATGTAAATCTCTGGTCATACCTCTCACCCCATTATGAGGTCATGCCAACAGATCACTTTGCAATAAGTGCTAATACGTGTAGGCCATTTGCAGCTGTCTCTCTCTTTCTCTCTTTCCCAGTTGAGTGGTAGCATGCACTGAACATGACTTTGACATGGCCTGTATGTGGTTAGCGTTTAAAAGCTGCTGTAAATATTGCAAGGTGTAGAAAACCACTTCCTGTAGCAAGTGCATCATAATAGAGGTGATACACCTCTCGCTCAGGGGTCTCTGGTGTTTATTGCAGATGTTATCCACAATAAGACCTGCATGCTGGGGGAAGCATAATAATGGGTTTGTTTTTCCTCCATAAAGCACAGAACTACTGTAATCACGATTTGAGTAATTGCATTTTACGCTCATTGTAGCCTAACAATGGAAACGTCTTTATTCAGATATATTGAGTAATGCCTCTAAATGAAAATCCTCCCATTTGGCTTAAAAAAAAAAAAGCAATAATAATTCTGAGCTCAAAACATTCAATTAATAGATTAACACTGGGTTTTGGTGTACTTAAAGTAATGGAAGAGGAATGTTTTAATATTTGTGTGTGAACAACAGATTATGAGCGCTGTTATTATTTTGTAACTAATATTTCTCTGTGATTATTTGCGGGTGCTGAAGATAAATTACAGAATAATTTAGGCATCCTAAATGATCTGTTATGTGTAACTGCTTTGATCTTTTGCATGCTGGGACTTGTAGATGTATTAAATATTTGCTATATATGAAACATAAAATTAAGCAGCAGCATTGTTAATATTGCGATGGTTTTAATGTACTTTTGTGTGTGAAATGTAAATTGCCGTTCAGTATTGCGAGATCTATCCAAGCACTTTTTGAGTGAAAATAGTCATAATGCCTTGCAAGGAGTAGAGAAACATATATAGATTTTTTTAATGAATTAATGTTAAAAATCATACAAATAATTTTATGTATTTTCAGGGCTCTAGACTAACTTTTTGCACTGGTGTGCACTTTTTTTCTTAGGTGCCAGCACAAAAGCTAGGTGCACCCAAATTTTCAACCGCATCACATTTAACACCGCAGTTTTACAAGTTCACTTTTTTTATTTTTTTATTTTTTAATCGCTGTCCATATAGGCAATATTGACTTGTAAATGATTAACTAACAATATGGTCAATATAAAGTTCTTTATTTGAAGCACAATTCTACAAGAAAGGTAACTTACTTACCATTTACTACCCAGATCAAGAGTTTATAATTATTTTTTCATTTTTAAGTATAAGAATATTATGGTTAATGCAGTAACGAGACGGTAGGCATATTATTGACATAGGCTCCATGACATGACATGGCTTACCCTGGGCATGAGCATGCTCGACCTCAATGTGTCCAATACTTAAGTATATTCACCGGTCTTCCTCTCAGCAAAATACGACCGTACACAATGATGCATTCCTTTATGGTGATATCTGTGTCTCGGTCGATCAGGAATGCCATGTACACACTGTTCGCAATTTGCACAGACAACTTTTTTGTTTCATTGTATCTGTGATGACTCCTATAAATTGGGCGCACGTGACATCATTGCTGTACGTCGGGTTTACGCCAAAAAAAATCTGTGCTACCAACCTTTCCACAGAAAAACAAACAGCGTTCAACCAATCAACGGCATAATTTTGGCAAAATTGGTCACACTCTAGAGCCCTGGTTTTACTTTTTAGTTTTTTTATAAATTTTTCCTTTGGTAAAGATAAGTGTCCAATGTTTACTACTATTTACTGGTATTGATGCATATGAATGAAAATGAATCCGTGTTATCATCCCTTGCGTTCACTTAGTTAATAATGACACCGACATTAACATGTCCATAAAATCATGTTTTACCTCCTTATCGAGTTTTGATTTTACCATACAGTGCTATAAAATATCTCAATGAATCAACCATTTTGGCCAATAGATAAATATCAAAAGACTATTTGGTGCTGTTATTATGCTGCTCGCTGTCTCTGAAGCACTGCCTGTAGTCCTGTCATCATGCGCTCCCAGACCTCACAATCAGCATCGCAAAGCAAACTCACGCTCAGTGTAATGAATCACTGTCAGCATTCAGCTCAGACTTAACAACTTCATCAAATCACCCACAAGTTCTTAACCATCATGAGGAATCTGCACGTCTGGATGAGTCAACTCCAAAAATGAGAATTGTCATCATTTACTCGCCCTTAAGGTGTAGTTTCTTTATTGTGTAGAACATAGAAGATATGTTGAAGAGTGTTACAAACAGTTGCTGGTAGCCATTGACTTCTCTAGTATGAAATTCAGTGGCTACCATCAACTGTACATTTTTGTATAAATGTGTGTTTCACCTCACTTTTTTAAACGGGCACTCGACTGCTGCGACTTCATAATGCTCTTTTTTTTTTTTTATCCTCTATGTAACATTTCATGCTCTGTACGTTGAGTGGAGCGGGCATAGCTGGGTTCACTGTCTGTCTATGTAGCAGAGGGCAACCCAGCCAGCCCGCTGCTTATCTGAGCTGTCAGCCTTCATCAATCTGCTCTACATCATCATCATCACAGGCAGATGTAGCGGGCCGACGCTCCCCCTACTGATGTCTCAGCACAGGTTTATTTATACACACAGGCCATATTGACTCAGGGCTTATTTTTGCCATAGTGGCTTTTCATGCTGCGCAGAGAGAGGCAGCGCTCGTCCAGGGGTCCTGTATCAATGCACTTCAGACCTCTGAAATCAATAGGCCCTTCTCCACCAATAGCAAGGATTTCAGGGCGTGCAACATTGGCATTGGTGCCAACCAAACAACCAAATGTTAATGCTGTTAATCAGCATTAACATTTAACAGGGTTGCTTTTATTATCTTCTGTTGTATATTTAAATTCTAATTTTAGTACATGAAATGTAGTTAAATCACTTACTGAATTATAGATGGTATATAACTGTGATAAAGTAACTATGCATGTGTATTTATAAAATATGTATAAAGTTTGGGTATGTATATTTACATATCAACACTTAGAATAGACACACTGTTAACTACGACTTTTCCCTCAAATTCATAGTTTTAATTAATTTCATAGATTTAATTAATAGTAAAGTAGTTAAGTTTAGGGTAGGATTATCTAAGTATAAAACATTAATATGTGCTTAATTACTATTAATTTCATAGCTAATATTCTAGTAATGTGCATGCTTATAAGTAGCTTGTTAGGGGAACCTAAAATAAAGTGTTACCATTTACATAAATAATTTAAAGAAATATTCTGAATGGGGTTTAAGAACGTGGCATGATTGTTACTTTTGTCTCAGAAAATATGAGTTTATTCCTCCGCCTTCGTACTTGGATTGCTCTCGCTAAAGCAGACAATTTATAAAAGGTATCAGTCTGTATTGATTTATTTTTTTCCCATTTATGTTCATTATGTTCTTTTCCCTACATTCATTTTCTTTGAGCAGTTTTTCATTTGCTCGCTGATGTAAAACAAAGCGTCTACCGGTAAATAACGAACGCCGATAAAGAGGGAATATAAACTCAGTCATGGTCTGAATGAAAGATTGCAACCGCATCTGAAAAGCATTGCTACTTACATTCACAGCTGATTAGATTACAGCACAGCCATCAGTGTGCGTTCTGTCTTAGTGAAACGCTGAGGGTATCTCATTAATTCCTACTGAACAGTTTAGCAAGTACAGTGCTGCATTTCAATAACCTGCTTTAAATCAATGTCTGCAGGAACAGTGTTGAAAGCGAATAAGATCTCACGCTTTCTGCTTGATAAATGGACCACAGCGATATTACGTGTGTGTGTGTGTGT
>JAUYWG010000042.1:18611492-18623312 GCA_034779775.1 Enteromius afrohamiltoni
ATGGTAGGTTTAGGGGCAGGTGTTGGGTTAAGTGCTCATAAATGTATAAATAAAGTAATATAAATAAAACTGTTGTGACTATTTACAGTTTAAAATCCACCTCAACACATATGCAATAATAGGAAAATCATTACCCAATGTTTGAATCCAGATATCCGTGCGTGGATCACGGCTGATGCCAGTCACTGACTTACATTGTAATCTTTTCTGTGAGCCTAACACAGAATTATGCAGTCCGTGGTCATAACACAGAATTCTGTGAGATCAGGTTACATTTGAGCTGTTTTACATGGGATTCAAAGCGGTGGTTTTCACAGGCTAAGTGCAACGCCGTATCACGTGAGCTACCGAGTGAATTAACTAGCAAAAAATGTAGGCCTACCTGAAATTATGCTTTTGTGTAAAAACGAATAAAAGTTGTCAGAGTTTTACTGTTCATTTCAACTGGAAACTGCAGTGATTCATATGTATAGGTACGTTTTTTTCAGTTTTGCAGAAATGTACAGTATGAAGAGGCACGTATTTCCAATAGGGTTGCAAAATTGGAAAAATGGAAATTAATTGGAGTTTATGGGAATTTAAACTGGAAACTGGAAATTATCAAAATTGCAGGAACTAGGAATTTAAATGTAGCTGACAAAAAAAACTCTTGCAGCAAAATCTTGGTTGAAAGAGCTAGATTGAATGCAATTTTAGTTTAATTTCTAGACTAAAAAATTGCTCAATCACATGCACACAGCAGAGTTATTAAGGCCACACCCCCTACATGCACTCCATTCATGCACAGACCATTTCTTAAATCATGCACACAAAACATAAAAATGTCCATCTTGGTAAATTATATATATATAAAAAAGTGCTGTGTGTAATATGCTGGGCAACTAAATTAGGCTAAATCATTGTAAAATTGTACACTGACTGAACATTTAGGTGAGCAAATAATAAAATAAGTATAAAAATGACCCTCCCCAACAAACAACCCCCTGTGATCACCTAAAAGAGGAAGTCCCCTCCATTTTCTCAGAGCCACACTTGCTGCATTTGACCCCAAAGGCTACATCTAAGATTTGATCTTCCAAATATATTTGATCAATACGATTCAAGTTATATATAAAAAAATATATACACACACACACACACACACACACATATATATATATATATATATATATATATAATAAAACATAAAAGTGTTTATACAGTAGGTAGCTAGCCAGCAAATCTATACATTTAGTTAGCAATATTTCATTGATAATTTATGAGGTACTCTATGTGCTTTAGCTAGTTCTGCTAGCCACTGTACTGGTCAAAAGTTTGAACACATTACTAATTTTAATGTTTTAAAACATGGTCTTCAAGCCTTCATTTATTTGATCAAAAATAAAGAAAAAAAAAACAGTTACATTGCACTGTATTGCAATTTAAAATAATGGTTTTCTGTTGTAATCTCCACTTTTTTTTTCTGTAAAAAGGGATGTGGCCATCTCATCCGTGTCCAGCTATTTCTAGCTGTACAAAACAATTCATTTTGCTGCTGCAAATTGAAAATTGGTGTTTCTCATGAATGTACTACCTTAACTATGAAGACACTGGTTTGTAGTGCAAACAATTTTACCGTTGTTGTTCTCCTCATTATATATAGCGTATAATGAAACAGAAGCCTAACCTATAGACTTACGTCCACACTGAACAAAAAGGTGCATACTTAATATGTATAATATGTATTTCTGCTGAATTTTGAACATCATTACTCCAATCGTTCTAATATGCCTATTTATTCACAATGATGAATCTAAATGTTTATTTTTATGTTATAAATTTCCCCGAATTTCAAATGAATTCCCTTAAATTCCCCCAAAATCCTGTAAATTCCCTGTAAATAAGTTTAAAATATTGAATATTTCCAAAATTTCCCAGACAAAGATTAAATGGAAATTTTCCACCCCTTTGCAAATTTTTGCAAATTTGCAAATTTCAAATGAGCTTAGGTTGATTTTTATATTATGTTTTATTATATTTTAAATATATTAGCTGTAATAATCTATTTTAAAAATTAATCATTTCTTATAATAACTTCTGGAAGTATAATTTTCATTTTTTGGATGAACTATTATATTATTATTATTTTTTTGATTAATCAAATTACAGTCAGGCCCTTTGCTGTGTTCCTACAACAGGAAGTCAGTCACCTCCCTTTACTTCCTTCACTCCACTCCTCCAATTTCTGTAGGAAATGACAGCTTCATTTAAACAAAGCAAGGCCTTGCTTATTGTAGACAAACACATCCTTTCTGTCTGCTGCAGGATTATTGTTCCTCTTACAATCTTACAAAAGACTTCCTCTGCTCACTGCCGAGCGGAGAGGTAGCCATGCAGCTACTACAATTCTCAAATATCCCATTAGGCACCTGAATTTACGCCAAATTCCCATGGTGCACGGGAAGCACCTCCTTCTCTGAAGCGCAGCAGTTTGGCCCACATCTGTCAAGCAGCGGTGTGATAGACAGAAACCGAATATGAAATATTTCCAGCATATGGCCATGAATTTTAGAAACGGAAGTTTGGCTCTGATATGCTTCAGTGAGGTTTTTGGGAACATGGTGAAATAAACATTTGTGAAATTTCTGCATGACATTAGAGGTATAATAGTAAATGTTAAAAGTAAGTAGCCGGTGAACTGGGTGAAGAATAAAGTGAACTTTATAGTTACTTACACTTTGTGTATCTGATATTAATAAAATGGATTGTTATCGTTGCTTCCATAGACATCTGTGTGTATTTTACAAGCTCTGAATGTATTGTTTTGCTAGTGCTTAAGTGTATTTAAACGTCTGAAACCTAAAATATGCATTATGTGGTTAAGAACACTGTATAGTTGTGATGATATGACAAGTACAGTGCACGTCTCTCCCTGACAAAACTTGTGTTTACCTTTTAAATGTTGTCGAAAAGTCAGACTGGTGTTTAAATCTCTGTTTAAAAAAGATTCTATGCTGTGTCATGCATTTAGCTGATCCAGAGAAGTGCAGAGAATCCTGGAAATCCTGTATAATTCAGCCAATCTGACAACTTCTGAAGTGTTACCACTTCTGTGTGCCATATTCATCAGGCGTTTCGTAAGTATTTTTAAAGTATATGTTATGCAATAACCTAGGGCAATAACCTCTAACACAAGTGAAAGTCATATGGTTGGTATAAAACATATACATATATCTTTTTATTTGTTGAGTCTGTGTTGACTGTTGTTCTGGGTGTATGACAGCATGAGTAAGGGTGAAGAGACCAGGGCGATGTGTGACAGGAAGAGGCCCCAGAGAAAGAGAGCAGAGTTTGAAGTGAAAAGGAAATAGCCTCTTCTCGGATACCAGAACACAAATTTATAATGTGCAGCTGTAAGTGTGCTTTAGAGAGCTTACACTGACATTTAAACTACATTCAATTGACCCTGACCCATCTTCATCGGCTCATTTACATAAAAATACAAAGGGAAGAAAAGACACATGAGGGATTGCGATCCAAGTTGTTTAAAATATTTGTAACAATATTTCACAATATTACTCTTTTGACTGTATGTAATAACTACACTAGTGAGCATAAGAAACGTTCAATTTGTACGCATATTCTTAACGTGGGCTGAAATGTCTTCATGAGACTAAAAAGCATGCAGTATTTTACAAAAGAATGTAGTACATATTTTTTGATTTATGAACACCAAGTTAATGAGTTTGTGTCTAGTCTAGTTAGTACATTTAGTACATAGTCTATTACATTTTAACAAACGTAACCTTTTGGCAAATCATTAAGCAACATCTTGATTTATAGTCCTAGACGATTTTCTTCTACAAGCACATTTCCTCTTTGAGGTCCAACCACAAATTACAGGACATAGCTGTTCTTTGAACAAGAGACAGGTCTCATACCTCATACACTTACATTTATTTACCCATCTATCTTATTGCAAAATACATATATTTAATAAATCAAATCTACGGAAATCTGATTGCCTAAATTATGTAACCCACACCCAACACCAAACTAAATGCACCTTCAACATTAAGTTAAAACCAGCCCAAGTTTGGAATAACCAAATCCCAATTAATCATCCTTGTGGAATCATCATTTGAACCTGGAAAGCAAGAGCTTAAAAGATTTCAACCAGTGCTCTGATTAAAATTTTTGAGTCCTTTGACCCTGTGGTTTGTTGCCAATTGTGCAAGCTGAAAAGAGTGGCCACACTCTGTGCATCTCTCCAGCTTCCTGTTTGTCTTTGAGTCTGTCCTCTAAGCTGTCAGTACCCTTCTGCAGTCTCCCTCCACAGGACCCATCTCTCTCTTGACCCTTCCTCTTTGTTGAGCCTGCAGGGATCTGGGTGATCTGATCCATAATCACAGCTTTCTGGCCCACATCTGGCATTCTTCCTCCCTCAAACCCCCCAGTCTTGATCTTTGATGGTTAAAACAAGCACTGCCAACATCGAAGAGACCCAGTTATTGGAGATGACCTCACAGGCATTGGTTCCTCCCATGCAGAGGCTGTTAAATTTGCTGATGGTATATTATTGTTTTGCGGTTTGCTTTTATGTTAAGGGCTGTTGTCATAGCTTTGTGTCTAAGGGGATGTTTAGGAAAGAAAACACATGTGTGCTAATTACATTCTGACTGATCAGATGAGGAAAGCTGCGAAAGAAAGCAGCAGTCAAGGATAAAGAGAAAGAGACAGTCTGTTTCTTATTCTACTGCTGAGTCAGATACACCACACCCATGAAACAATGTTTCATTGATTCTGGCTCACTGAGATATTGTAGTCGACACGTTTATTTAAGAGTTTTTTACTCTGTAAACTGAGTGGAGACGGAAGAGCGGTTATAGGAATAGTCCAGTACAAAATGAAAATATGCTGAAAATTCAGTCACCTTTAGGTCATCTAAGATGTAAATGAGCTTGTTTCTTCATCAGAACAGATTTGGAGAAATTTGGCATTGCACTTGGTCACCAGTGGATCCATTTTGTAATCAAAATGAAACTATTATTGGTGGTCTTCAGTGATAATGTCAAGTTACTTTAATGTACAGTATCTGCACCAAAAAATGACAAGGATTTGTGCTGATATCATCCAAAACCACACTTTGTTGGTGTTTTCCAAACTTTTGGAGGGCAGTGTACTTTCATAGAGAGACAGCTAGTTTTGCTGTAGATGAACCACTTTCAAGTTTTTCTTTGCCCTCAATTAGTCTTTTTATAATACATGACCGTTTCCTTGTAAACAGGCAAATTCATCCATTATTGATACATTTACACTGAGATTATCGAGCGGATGGCACTACAGTGCTGTTTAGTCTCTCTTGGGAATGTATGCATACTGATTTGCTTTCATACTCTATAAAGAAGTAACATCATGGAAAACTTGGTCACACCTGGTCTGTGGATTTGTGTCACGGACAAATAACCTCTTCTGAAGATGTAATGAAAGACTTCCGAGCTGCTGATATGGGTGGTCCACACGCCTGCAAATGAATCGGGTCATGTGGTGGACGCAGCACAATCTAACAGAGAGATAATTATAGACGCGCACACTCCATTACAAGACACACATCAAAGGAAAGGCACTTTGAGAGCTTGTTCCTATGAGGCATGCCCCACCACCCCCTTTAAACCGAATCTCAAATCTTGAATGCCAATGACTCAAATTATCTGAAAGACTCGAACGCTTTTGGCACGGCGTGCAAGACCCAGTCATTACTGCAGGGGTTAGCAGAGGTTGGGGATATGCCAGATATGCTTACAAAACTTTAAATGAATGAATGAATGAATAAATAAATTGATCATTTATCTATTTACTCAGGGTGCTCTTATTTTTACTTGTTTGATAGACATGTCCATTTGAAAGCATCCATTTGTTTGAAAGAATAAATTTGCCATAAATTCATATTTTCTAACAAGAAAAAGCATCACATTCATTAAATGTTTGGTTGGTTATTTTTAAAGCTCAACTGATCATTAGATGTGATGTTATGGTACCTAGTTTCTTTAAAAGGTGTATTTGTACCAAAACACTGTCTTTGTGACTGACTGGGCAGTGAGGCAGCAAGGCAGCTGTCAATGGTTTCAAACACAGGTTCATTTATCAGTAAATGATGGGGAAATTCTGTCAGTAAAGGGTCTTTTTAATAGAAAATGTATTCATAAAAGAATCCAGATGGAACTAATAAAAGAAAAGTCTTTGTATCATTAATTAGCATCGAATCAATAAATATGAAATGGTGTGCAAAAAAAATCTGTCATCAAGTACTCACTCTTGTGTGGTTCCAAACCTGCACTGCATTTTTTTTATCCTGCAGAACACACAATAAAATCTCTTAAGAATGCTGGGAATCAAACAACATCAAAGCCCACTAAGTTTTCTTAAAATATCTATTACACAGACGGACAATCATGCAGTTTTGAAATGACACAAGCAGCAAGTAGCATGAGCAAATAAAAACATAATTTTCATTTATGGGTGCTCTTTAAGATGAATGGCTGTAACTGTGTGTGTGTGTGTGTGTTACTACAGTGATCTGACCAGTCTTTAGAAATCTATCTGCATGATTTATCTACATGTCTTTTTATCATTTAGGCAAGGCTCTGTCAAGCCCACATTCTATATTTGTCTGGACAAATTCTTACAATAAAATTTATTGTAACAAGCAAAAATAAATTTTAAACAATATCCACAGTCAAAAACATTGAGCTTTATGTATTATTGCACAAATGTAGGTCTCAGTTCTGAACATGTTTGCTTGTTTGGCCCGTTCCAGCTGAGAGGCTGTAAATGAGAGGAGTGAGAGGAAACCTCCTCAAGGCTCTCATTGTCGTGCCTAATCCTCTTCAGACGGAGCCGGACTCAGAAAAAAGGCACATTTTCTAAAGCGTGCTCTGGTTCTATTCACCCACAGAGCTGTCTCTCGCCCTCAGCTCAATAGGCCCACAGTGTCGCGTGTCTCACCCAGCGCAACCAACAACGCCTTTAGTTATGCTAAAGACCAACCTTTAGCCACTTTATTTAGCTGAGCGGTGGTGAGGACATAACTGAACTATGCAGTAGAGCTCATGACACGGAAATGAGATCAGTGAATGTTGATAGGATGACATATAAGAAACCAAAGGAAATCAAGTGTCACCAGCACAAGAAGACATGAGGTTAACAAGATGTCTTTAAATAAGTAAGCCAAGCACATTATTAATCATCAAGTGTCTCGTAAACCTCATGTAGATGTCACATGACAGCATGTGTTATTAAAAGCAATGCTAAAGAATAAATGGAGGCTTTGTTATCTATTTGCCCTGTGACAGAAATCTATAGAACATGCATGACAGGAACTAAATGAAAAGATAATCAAAAATTGATCAAATCTTCACAGGATATTATAGCTATGACTGTAAATTGAAGCGTATTTTGTTTCTTGACTTGTAATAAAGTATTTATTAGAAATTGAATTCTTCTGTGACAATCTAAATGTCTTTCATATTACTTTAATAACAGTCTACATGTCACAGTGGTTTTACCACAGGTTATAGTTTCAATGCTTTACATTGTGCCTAGCTCCTCTGTGGTAAAATCACTCTGAAACGCAGACCCTTTCTTGTATTATTGCTGTACTCGATTTAGGAAAGAAGTATCAACACGACAGCAGTGCTATCAAAGTGTGACATGAACGCCGAACACGGTAAACTTCACACACTTCAGAGGGAATGACAGGGTTGACAGCGTGGCCGTGACTGTACAGCACTGCTGATCCGAGCAGAAAGTCTGTTTCACGGCTGTGAATTATCCTCAGTCAGTGTGAAATATCTGTTGTGTTTGACAGCGTGTGGTGTCATAGGACGTATTGTGTTATGGATCTGACGGCCCATCAAGAGCACTGACAGCACAAACCTCTCTATCCATTAGAAGAATGACAGAGGCCGTGACAGACCGCTTGATGGAGAAGAGGAAAGAGGGAAACGCGGATCTGAGGGAACTGAGTCAGCAGCACACATCTGTTGCCGGAGCACCAGGGCGAGCCAGGGTCACAATAACCAAGCACAGATGAAAATCACTGTCAAACATATTGGGCAAAATAAACGCACCTGTGGCAGCTGCATCTGGTCGACTCTGTGTGGAAAATGAATGACAATTTGTAGAACTTCACACTAAAATAAATGTAATTTAATTAAGATGATTAAAAAAAAAAAGTATTTAATTAATGACGTAACAATAAATAAAACTAATAAATAAATAATCAAATAATGTTATTATTTAATAGCAGAAGACATTTTGGCACAGTTTCACCGACAAGGCTAAACCTAAGCCAGGATTAGGCAATGGTTCAAATAAGACATTAAAGATATTTGGATAAACAAGCTTAGAGAAAACAATGACACTGTGTGCTTTTTGAGACAAACCAAAGGCACTGATATTTTTTAAGATGAGTCAGTGCAAGTTTCTTTCAGTTAAAACAGCTCAGACTTACATTTTAGTCTAGGCTTAAGCCTTATCTGTGAAACCGGAGGACAGCGTCCTTTAAAAACTTATTAATTTATAATTACTATAAATGTATGAATTACTAGATCATGCAGTACAATAATAAAAAAAGTGTTCCATAATTATTTGTTCTTTTTTAGTTTTAAGTAGATGTTTCCAGACAAAACATAATACCGTATTTTCTTTGGAATATTCTTTTTTTGTGTGTGTCCCTCACTTTTTTACTTCATCCTGTTGATCTCTTGTAATTTAACAAAAGACTCTTCCCTAACAACGTCACCACACAGGAAGTGACATCATAGTGGAGGGAAACAAGCAGCAGTATTGCTAGTTAGTATTTGATGGATTTTTTTACTTGTTTTATGGTATTAGTTTGTCTTCTTTTTTGTTTTGTTTTTTTAAACATTGCTTCCTTTTAGATAATATGACAGATTTCAGTTTGCTAATATCAAACTGTCAAAACAGGGTATGTTTGAACATGTCTTTGAAAGCACTTACAGTATTATTATTATTATTTTTTTTTTTGCTGATCTAATTGTGCTCTGTTTATTTAGATCCTGCTTTAATTTACAAGTTTTAGTAACTATACATGCCATAGAGTTAGTTTTCCAGCCCATTGTTTGAATGACTACCAACCATCTTTCTACCAACATTCAATATTCAACAGTCTAACTTTTAACCTCTGGTAGTTGTGGTTGAACTTCATATGTTTCTCTGTATCTAGAAGTGATACAGTAAGATACAGTATGTGAATCACAAGCAACTCCCGAGTAATTCCACAGAGCAGCTGAAAACAAATGAATAACAGTGACAATGATGTTAATAAAACGACCTGTGATTGTGTTGGTTTGTCATATATCAGTCAGAAGCCTTCTGTGTTGCCTGTATGTTTTATGCAAATGAGCATGATACCACAGACAGCTAGTATATGTAGGCAAGCATGTGTTTTGGGAATTGGCAGGTAGCCATCTGAAAGTCCCTAGATGACTACTAATGAATTGGGCTTTCAATGACTACTGCAGCTCGGGGCTCCACCCTCAGCTTTCACGCAATGTTTTTGTGTCTGGTGATAAAATTGCATGTTTAGGATTGTTATAAGACTATTTGATATTCGTGAACTTGTTTGTCTACACTGAAGCGCATGTATCTTCTTCCGAGTAGCTGTAACTAGTATTGGTCCCAGATTTAGTTTATATCAAATAATATGTACACCTTAAATTCCCTGTAAATTGATTTTGATAGTTTTTTACCAAACTGTAAATGTTCCCCTGAGGGTTTTAAACTTCAGAAGTGCACTGTTTAGCTTTTGTTTTCCAAGCTTTACTTGTAAAAATACATATAGCAGCCACTTTCATGATTTTCAGACGTGTAAAAAAAGATCTAGCAAGCAGCCCTGTTATAGATTCTCCATTATTTTTCTTAAAAAAAGAGCTGAAGTTGAATTTTTCCCTCTGAATGGCTAGCTAATGAATAATCATTGGTTGGGGGCCAATTAAATGATCTTCAAAGGCATTTCGGCAATGAACTCTGGTATTAGCTAGTGTGTGTTAACATGCAGAGTCTTGGTGGATAAGTAATAAGACCCACTTAACTCTTCAATTATTTTCTATTACAGGGGAGCCACGGCAGTGTTTTGCCTGCTCAGTTTATTGGTAATGGAAGGCTTCATACTGGGGAGTGTTAATTGGTAGGTGTCAGAACTAGAGAGTTGCGGGTTATGTTTAGAGCATCTTCATTAGCGCATAGATCCCTAAGTGAAACCCGTCACTGCCTGCACGTACGAGCATGTGCGTTTTATTGTGCTGCTTGCATGGTGCTTTTTTAATGTTGGTCTCCAAGCTGAGGCCCTTTCAGAAGGGTGGATAAATTATGTACATTTTTTAGCATTTTACTGAAACTGTCTTTCATTGGGCACAGCTGCACTCATGGGCACTTTTTTAATTTCTGTGGTGATTAATTCAGTTCACATCTTTATTTTCAAAAGCCGATTTCATTTAAAGTCATTACAGATTTATCCTCATTCAATGTCTCTGGATAATTCACACAGCCAGAATTAAAAGGCAAAGGAAAAGAGGCACCATTGATTTTTTTTAATTATAATACATTTTCAATTATAATAAACAAATATGTTTCATTGTTTTAATTGTATAGTTATACACACACACACACACACACACACACATAAATAAAATAAATGCATTAATTCAAAATGTATGCGCCTAATTTAGCAAAAGCAATTTTTGAAAGGTTAAAAAGCATATATATATATATATATATCTTCATTGTATTTTTTCAATATTTACATATATTATTTTAATACATTTTATAAAAATACACTGCTCAAAAAATAAAGGGAACACTTAGACAACACATGTAGCTCCAAGTCAATCACACTTCTGTGAAATCAAACTGCCCACTTAGGAAGCAGCACTGATTGACAATCAATTTCACATGCTGTTGTGCAAATGGAAAAAACAACAGGTGGAAATTATAGGCAATTAGCAAGACACCCCCAAATAAAGGTGTGGTTCTGCAGGTGGTGACCATAGATCACTTCTTAGCTTTCTGAGATTCTGAGATTTCTGCTTTCTGGTTGATGTTTTGGACACTTTTGAATGCTGGTGGTGCTTTTACTCTAGTGGTAGCATGAGATGGAGTCTACAACCCACACAAGTGGCTCAGGTAGTGCAGCTCATCCAGGATCGCACATCACTGCAAGCTGTGGCAAGAAGGTTTGCTGTGTCTGTCAGTGTAGTGTTCAGAGCATAGAGGTGCTACCAGGAGACAGGCCAGTACATCAGGAGACGTGTAGGAGGTCCGTAGGAGGGCAACAAACCAACAGCAGAAACACTGCCAGAACCCTTCAAAATGACCTCCAGCAGGCCACAAATGTGCACAGACTCCATGAGGGTGGTATGAGGGCCCGACGTCCACAGGTGGGGGTTGTGCTTACAGCCCAACACTGGGCAGGAAGTTTGGAGTTTGCCAGAGAACACCAATATTGGCAAATTCACCACTGGTGCCCTGTGCTCTTCACAGATGAAAGCAGGTTCACACTGAGTCAGGGTTGTGGAGAACGTTCTGCTGCCTGCAACATCCTCCAGCATGACCAGTTTGTCATCAGGTCAGAAGTAGTGTGGGGTGGCATTTCTTTGGAGGGGTGCACAGCCCTCCATGGGCTCGCCAGAGGTAGCCTGACTGCCATTAGGTACTGAGATGAGATCATCAGACCCCTTGTGAGGTTTGTGCGGTTGGCCTTGGGTTCCTCCAAATGCAAGACAATGCTAAATGCTCATGCTCAATGCTCATGTGGCTGGA
>JAUYWG010000042.1:18623412-18636642 GCA_034779775.1 Enteromius afrohamiltoni
CAGTTTCTGCAAGATGAAGTAATTGATGCTATTGACTGGCCCGTCCGTTTCCCAGACCTGAATCCAGTCGAGCACATCTGGGATATCATGTCTTGCTTTAGTCCAGGTCTGGGAGGAGATCCCTCAGGAGGCCACGCATACTACTGAGGCTCATTTTTGACTTGTTTTAAGGACATTACATCAAAGTTCGATCAGCCAGTAGTGTGTTTTTCCACTTCAATTTTCAATTGAAGTTCAAATCCGGATCTCCATGGGTTAATACATTTGACTTCAGTTGATAATTTTTGTGATTTTTGTTGTTAGCACGTTTAAAGACCTAATTTTATAAGAATATTTCATTCATTCAGATCTAGGATGTGTGAATTTAGTGTTCCCTTTATTTTCTGAGCAGTGTATATTAAAGCATATTTATTTATTGTAATTTAACAACAAAAAAAGTAGTCAGTGAGACACAAAACAAAACAATGAAGGTCAATAATACGTTTCGGTTTTGTTTAGGGTGTGTGAGGACACCACGTGAACTATGTTCATACACTCATTGTGTGTATGGTTTCATTAAACTTTAACTGCAGAGCCCTTCTGGCTCAAAATCTGTTTAGTTTAGCCCCAAATCCGGCACCCCTCCCCCCCAAAATAACCACCCTGGCTCCCACATCTCACGGGACCGCTAGATCCCATTTAAACACGGCCAAGTCACACGAATGCATTCGCCCTAGAGAAGTTTGCTTCCTTTGACAGACTACCCTTCACCGATGGCGCGTTTTCATTAAGGCTTGCAATTTGGACACTTTCCAAATCACCTCTATTCTTTCGGGCGAGAAGCACACTAATTATGCCAGCGTCTTAAGGAGAACTGGAAACACAATTACGCATCTTCCTTCTGGTGCCTGTGCGCAGTGGTTTGTAGGTCAGGGGGACGCAGGCCCATTTCATCACAATGAACGCATGAGCTGCATGGCTAATGTTTTAATCGTAATAATTAATACCACTTCGCTCTCATGCTGCTGCTAATTATGCATCCACACGTCACAGCACAGACCTCGTTGATATCTGGAGAGAGGGGATTTCAGCCAGGTTTTCCAAACCCCTAGGAAGTCAGGGTTCATTTGGCAAGCCAAGCCATTTCCAACACTTCACTTAAATGTGAAATGTGTTAATAGGGCTTTCTTACTTTCTAGATTTTTAATTCGCTTTTTTAGTTGTACAGTATGTTTCAGCTAGTATTTACAATATATGCCCCTGATTGATGATCAAATGGAACTAGTAGTTCATTTCAGGGGTTTGCTTGTATATGCCATAATAGGCCAATATGTAGGCAAAAAGCATATTTATCCATTGCTTTAGCCAGTAGAAATGCAGAGATTTTTAACTCGATTGACGTTTATTGTATGTACAAAACAAAACCAAGACATTTTCAAAATATCGTCTTTTGAGTTCCACACATCAAACGAACGACATGAGTTAAATATTAGGACATTATTTGCAAACATTTTCAGGACTCTAAATATAATAATTCACTCATGTCTTTGTTCTGTGAAACATGACAGAAGATATTGAAAAAAAAATCTCAGTTTTCTGATCCATAAAATGCAAGTTATTAAAGTCCAATGTTGTTTGAATTCCAGTGTTCTTTTTGTGTTTTGTAGCACAAAGAAAATCAAAAAGGTTGGTAAAGACGTAACGGAATTATTATGACTCTAAATAATTCACTTGTGTTGTTCAAAACAACTTTGGTTTACTTTGTTTTGTAGAGCACAAAAGAAGATATTTTGAAAAATGTCTTTGTTACCTTGTCCATACAATGTTGTTTGAACATCAGCGTTGTTATGATAAGTAAAAAGTGAAGGACAGAAAGTTCCGTTTTGGGTAAACGGTCCCTTTAAATGTAAAATTGTGGTTTTCCTGTTACAATGAGTTAGTGGCTGGTTTAGAAACAGTTTTTTGTCGTTGAGATGTATGAGGATGTTAACAGACAGTTCCTCCAGGTAGTAGACAGTATTGGTTCTCCAGACCTTTTCTAGTTCACAGATCCATAATGTCTCCTCATTTTCCTGAGGAAACACATCACTTCCCAACTCACAGGAACACTTCAATGCAGATGGGGGCGGGTCGAGGTCGGGGTCGAGAGGGAGGTTTTTTAGCTAAGTAAGGTTGCTGAGGAGATGAACGGAAATGTCCGTTAGTGGGTGGAGGTCCTTGGAGATAATAAGAGAGCAGCTCCACTACTTCAGATCACAACTGAGAGATAGCAGCCTAGCTGAAATCCGCACAAACACTCCAAACGCAGATGTTCTTCAAAAGACCTCTGATAACATGCGGATATCCCGCTTCATTCAAAGACATGTTTAGTTTGTCTGTCTCTCTCTGGCCTGTAACTCCAGGGCAAGCGTGACTTTACAGCCCCATATAATTCTACAGTAGCACATAAATCCTGTATGTGTTTATTATGGACAATGTTCAGGGTAATAAATACTTTCTTTAAAGATGCAGATAAACGTTTGTGTTTTTCTGATCAAAATCTGGTGACACACATTATTAATTTTTACTTGTTTTAAAGCATCGACTGTAATATTAGTTGGAGACTCACACTGTGCGTTTAATGTATCTATCTACCCAATTAAATAATGTCACAACCATGCAGTTCATTAACATGCAAATGGCGTCTTATGAAGAGATTAGTTAATTGCAACTCATTTGCATAATTAATGAACACTCGAATGAATAATGCTTTAGTGAATTTGTGCTGCGCTGTCATGAAATAAATTATAAAAGACAGGCTGAGACCATTGTGTAAAATCCCTGTGAACTGCATGAAATAATAAGCAGGTGAGAGATGTACAATAAAATCAGAACATGGGAGAAATATGCATGAATGGTCATTTGTACGCATTACTTAAAGCTGGATGTTATCCTGTCACAGTGACAGCACGCTATATCTCTGTAGGGTATCTGACTCTGTAATAAAGAAGACTGATTGTCACTGGGAAAAGTTACGATGGCCATTTATAATACAAAAATGACAGAGGGTCTGTTAAGATGCTTTCATAACCTCTGCAGTGTGGTTATAAGATTCTTGTCCTCTAATCAGAAGAACAGACACACTTTTTCCATTTTTTAACTGATGGTCTTGGTGTGAATTCTAATTGGCGATCTACTGTAGAAGGGTACAAGGAAAGGATATTGTAATCGACACTTGACACTTTGCAAATGAATAGTTCTAATAAGCACTAATAATTTTATGTGGTCTTTACATTGAAATACATTTTGAGGTCTTTACCTGAGATTTTGTAGAAAATATTAATTGCATGTTACATATTTTCATGTTTGTTTGTTTATTTTAAGCTTAAATTAGATTTTTGCTGTGGTCTTTACACCTACACTCTCACTGAGTCACCTGTTTACCACTAAAAAGTGCAAATTGCTAACTTAATAGTACCTAAAATGTACTTACTGTAGTAGTATGTGGGTTATTCCTGGTATCCGGTTTTCTATTAGAATTTCCACCCTATTAGTTTCACATTCCACATTCTAAAAAACAGGGTGGAAAAATTTGAGCTAAATTAGCTGTAGTTTTTTTACTTGATCAATGCTTAGCTCTAACCTTCTAAAGATGAACATAATATTTATATGTCATTTAAGTTTTTTTTTTTTTTTTGATCGGACAAACATTCTCCATATTATAGCCTAACAGGGTGGAACTTTTAAGAGTGGGATAAACAGGAATATATATTTTAAGAACCTTAAAAAAGTATGAGTGAGAGGTGACATTTACCTCCATTTGTACAGTAAAATTCCAGCGGGGAAAAAATTAACATCTTATCACTTCTTGAATATGATCTCAGTGGAATTGTGGTCTATTTTTGAAGGCGAGGAAGTACATCCTAACAGGGTGGAAAATGAGTTTAGGGACACTGTAAATAAATAGAAATATACTTTCACATAATGTATGTGCATGAGTAGATGAATTTTAGTCTAGTCCATAATATAATTCAAAAATATTTTTAGGCTTTTATAATTTCATGGTTTATACTTGAAGTTGATTACTTTGCGCTGAGGACATGATGAAACTGAACGCATATATCAATTAAAAGGTTTGTAAAAAACTAAATAATATTTTTAATGTCAATTATCTCTGTTTAAGTGATAAATTAGACCTATAATTTATAATGAAATATATGACTCTATTTTAGAGAAAATATCAGTACGTAAATCAGTATAACATCGTATAACAGAAATGACCCATCTAAATTGTATATATCTGTACATTTAAAAAAAGGACTGACAACTTTTGTACCTTTTTTCTGAAAGTATATATAAAAATTAATATTTATGCACAAACACATTATTTCTTTATTGCGCACATAATTTTTGCAGCAAATATGAACAAATGAGAAAACTAATTACAAGAAGACATCTTAATTGTTTTTGTGTATAAAAGCAATAATCTCTATTCTGGTGAACTGCTGAGCGGGTGTGTGTTTTATGACTTGCTATGATTCAAATTGTTCAAATCTAAACGTTTTTAATTATTTACTGACAGTAATTAATTTCTTTCTGAAACTGTCATTGAGGGTGACAGTAAGATGTTTAATGATATCGCTCGATCATGCAAATTTAACCACAGTTGCAGAATCGGATTCTACTGATTTAGCACATTATTTTCCTCTTTTTTTGACATTTGTACTTCTGAAAGGTCAGTGTCCTGCATTGAGACAAATCACAGTGACATGACCTCACAAAAAACGAGGAAGCCAGTCTCTTCCTTTGTAGGATTAAAGAAATAGTTCACCCAATAACATAGCATTATTAAATCACGCCATTTTCTTTTCCAATGCAATACAGAAAGAAAGAAGCTATTTTATAGAAAACAAAAAAAGTTTGGAATGTAAATAATGGGATGAACTATTATTTAAACTCACATTTAGGCTAAACAGTGACACACCAACTTGTCTTTACTCTAAATTCTGTATTGGAATATTAGATCTCCTTGCCCTAGTGACACAGAAACCCCAAGAATCATTTCTCAAATTGAATTGCAATATCCCACAATATCCCTCCGCATCTGTGAAGTCAGTGAGACTGGGATTACATTTGCTTTTACTTGCCTTTAATCTTTCACAGCATTTATATTGCATTCTTTCTGGGGATTTGCTTGCAGCAATTTTATTAACCTGCGACACTGAATTATATTTGAATTTGTTTCCCTGCAGATTTGCTCATAAATCACATTTAGGCATTACTACGGTTGTTATGTGGTGTTTTGTATACTGGAACACTTTAGTACCAATTTTGAACCAAAATGATATTGTTCTTTTCTGAAACACTTCGGGACCCAAAGTGCTTTATGTGTTTATGCACATTATGACCGACTTTGTTGAAACACTATGCTTAAGTGGTTAGTAGCACTTTCTCAATGTTTTGCTGAGAATTTCAAAAGCTAAGCATATCATATCTAGTGCAGTGGTCTGGGGTGGTCAGGAAGGAAGCTGTAATCTTTGGGGAATATTGCAGCTTTGGGCTTGGGTTAAACGGCATTCAGATCCTGCTGACTGCCGGTTTATTTAGACGAGACACAAGTAGGTCATTGATATATCACTAATTAGTGTTCCCCTCACATCCTTGACTTTTTATACAGACCTAGAGAATCCTCAGCGGTTTCACTGTGTGCTTGACTAAGCACACCCAAATTAATCCAATGGTCCGACTCTTGTCCTGTTTATTTGGACATGCAGTTTAAGGTAAACTGTTAAGCAAAGAAAGTCTACTGTAAGTCCTTGGGGTGGTTTAAATGACATCTGTACCTAATAGACCAGTTGTGACTGTGGATTACTTGTTCTCACAGTCGATGTTGAGTAACTTCATGTCATTGAACTTGTTAAGCTGGCATTATGTTATTTTGTGGACAGTGTTGTATGCAGTTGAGCAATACCATTCCATTTATCTTGTACTGAGAAAACAGTCATCAGCTAACCGCAATTCTTTCCTGCATCCCTCGTTTATTTCAATTTGACCTCCTGGGGTAGTTCTCCATGACTTTGACCCACTGGACCAAACTCAGAGTCCACTAAACACAAGGGAATGTTTCTAAAAAGGACTTAATAAACTTGTGAAGATTTTGCTTGACAGATTTATATACCTTATAGCCTCTTACACAATGAGCGGTATAATGTGATAGAGGAGGACCAGGACGATAAGGCAGGCCCCGGTTTTTAGTAATCTTTAGGTAAAATAGAAGTTAGTGGGGTCCAGTGATGTTTTCAATATCTCAGATTTCAATATTTCAAACGCCTCTCTGGCATCCAAGTGCAGCTCCCATCTCTTTGAACGGGGAAACATCAAATTCAAATGCTTTCTAAGCTTACGGTAACATTTCATATTTGAAATTACCAGTGAAATCTGATCACAACTGTGTAAAAAATGTTGTTTCTTTTGCTTAAATACCGTTATAAAAAGCTTATTTCTCAGGCGAGATCAGCTAGTGCGCATGCACAGTCCTAGGCACACGTCTCAGAATGTTAAGTGTTTCTATGACAACCGGAACATCTAATGGCAGATGAGTTGATGCGCAACTTTATTTTATTTAGATGGGTGGGGATTGCTTTGATTGATCGGCCATACTAAGCGTTGTATTTCCCCCCATTCAAAACTATACGAGTGACACGTCTTGGGTACTCTATAGTCTTTGATGTTTTTCAAAGAAGAAAGTAAGTCCTATGACATGAAGGTGAATAAATGCTAACAAAATGCTTTACATTTTGTGTGACCTGTGCATCTAATTGTGCAATTGCCTCGTTGGCGGCACGTTTGAGTCCTGAGATTTCCTGATCCCCACCCCTCTCTCCCACTTTTTTTTATGGGGACACTTAATTTTTGGTCACTTTATTGCACAGACACTATTCAAAGAGAACTGAACTGGACAATGACATCACAGCGTTGTTTTTGGCATCATTGACACATAGTTTCTAGTCTCTTCCTTTGTAGGATTAAAGAAATAGTTCACCCAATAACATAGCATTATTAAATCACGCCATTTTCTTTTCCAATGCAATACAGAAAGAAAGAAGCTATTTTATAGAAAACAAAAAAAGTTTGGAATGTAAATAATGGGATGAACTATTATTTAAACTCACATTTAGGCTAAACAGTGACACACCAACTTGTCTTTACTCTAAATTCTGTATTGGAATATTAGATCTCCTTGCCCTAGTGACACAGAAACCCCAAGAATCATTTCTCAAATTGAATTGCAATATCCCACAATATCCCTCCGCATCTGTGAAGTCAGTGAGACTGGGATTACATTTGCTTTTACTTGCCTTTAATCTTTCACAGCATTTATATTGCATTTATATTGCATTCTTTAAAGCAGGGAAACACATAGTTTCCCTGCTTTAACAATCGTATTGTATAAAGCACTATAAATAAAGGTGACTTGTGGAAGCACAATTTATTATGAGATTACCTTTACCAGGTCTATGATGGATGCATGCACTGCCTATTACTAAGTATTTGGACAAAGGCTGTATCTTTACACTATAAGAGTTCTAGATCACTAAACTCACTATAGTTTTTGGAACAAAATTAATGTTTTTGCCCATTTCTCCTACTCACTTGGTCTTTCTCTGTTTTAACTTTTTTCCCCCAGTCTCTCTCTAAACCCTGAATGCCATTACATTCTATGCTGGAGACATAGTGTGTGTTAATAAGCTGGGACATCTGGTAACCAGCTTCTTTTCTGATTCATTAACTGACGTAGTTGCAGTGGCCAGAGGGGTTTACGGTTGATATTTGAGGGGAGGTTGTGGATGCTGGAGGGGGGAGAGAGGGGTTGGGAGACATTGGTGTATGTGAATTGAGAAAGACCGTGTGCTGCCTGTGATATGTTCTCTCTCCCTGTGTATATGTGTGTGTGTGTGTGTGTCTGTGTGTATCAATGGAAAGTCTTTGTAATGATAGGAGAGCCAGTATGAATGAGTGTGTTCGCATCAGTGTGCTAACTACAGTATAGACTACAGTATCTGTTTAAGCTCAGATCAAGTTATAAAGCTTCAATACAAGCTAAGCCCTATCGAATTCTAGTATTTGTGGTACGTTATCAGTTTTCACAAAATATTTGGACTTTTTGAATGCCTCATATTACACGTTTTATTGCAATTTATTGAAATTTTAATCTCATCCTAATATTACACTTATGATGGAAGCAAAACCAATCTACATTAACATGTAAGCAAGCACAGCATTCACAGCAAAAATAATAAGTGCAATTATTGAACATGGTTTTCAATGATAATGTTGATTGAAATAATGCTGAAATAAAATATAAATATTAGATTAAAACAGGATTTTTTAAATATATGACATACATATTACTTTATTAACTTGTACCATAGTATAACTAACTTTACTAAAACTAAAATAAAAAAAATTAAAGCTAAGCGGCAATAAAAAAACAATAATAAAATGAACAGGCAGATTACAAGATGTTTATTTTGAGTTGAAAATATTACTATTGGTTCCTTATTTTTCTTATGTGTTTATTTCCAATTTATTGATACTAATATCATATTCTTATTGAAAAAATGATGGGGTTAATAAGGGACTGGAAATTTGAAAATGTTTCAGGCCCTTTATCTGTGTTTCTGATATGGATAGAAGGAATAAACCTATATAAAATGTTGTTGGATTAATTGAAGTTGAATGGTAGCCGCAGTAAATAAGATCATCAGCCCCTCGTAAAAAAGCCCCTCCCACAGCTGAAGATGATTGAGCAAGAAAAATACGACTTGATGGCACACATTGAAGGATGAAATGGACAATGAAGTTTCCATATGTTGTTTTTACACAGTAATTAGAGTCTGTCTTATGCTTTTTCTCTCACACACACATATGAACAAATACTGATTTAAAGGCTTCTCTTGTGTTGCCTTTATAAGAACTACTGACACATATGATGTCATTATTCCGGTCAGTTCTTCTGATGATGCGTCTGTTCTCAGACCGCCATCCGCTGAGGCCTAAACTGATTATATGGCTACGGATCATCTAAACCAACTACCTGCTGCGAACTTTGACCCCAGGAACTGCAAAGGTCACCCTCCGAGTTGCAGTTTCACTGAGTACCAGTCTGTTTGTACTGTTTGGCCTGCTTTCGATTAATGGCAATCGCTACGATTACGATCAATGGCAATTTGCTTTCCCAGCAAATAAACATAAATATTAACAAAAGGGGAAAGCAGAGTGCGCAAACCTCCTCATTTATTGCGATATCACGTCTGTTATTCATCACCATGGCGACCTGCGAGAGAGCTTTGATGCGTCCCGCTCACAGATGTGACCGGTTTGTATTCATTGGATATGCAAATGTGTTGATCCGATGCTCATTGTTATTCACTGCCCCTGAGACAAATGAGGTTGATTCTGTTTGTGTATTTGCTTTCTGCCTTTAGTCCTGGTGAAGAAACGGCGACACAGATCGCTGGATGCTTCAACAAGGCTGAAAACCAATGCGGATTTTTCTAGGGTCGCCTCGAAGCAGCTGCGAAAGCGAGAGGTAGAGCTTTGGCTCCTCTCTTCTCTAATCTCATACCCCGTCGAGGGAAGCATTGGGCCGTGAACCTGGCTGAGAGCTGATTGGCTGCCGAGGTGATGGGTAGGGGGCTGTCAGTGTGAGGGCCGCAGCTGTTTTGGAAGAGCCTGTGTCGGTATCTGCAGCATGTCGACGTGTGAAGTACAAAAGATGAATCCTATTTCTCAAGAGAGCCCCACATATGTCAAGTATATTGTCCCATTATACCAATTCATTTATCAAGCCACTGAATGCCAATTAGATTCACAGGATGGTGCAGGTATATGGCGAGTGGTTGGTGCCAACGCTCTGCCGCAGCTGAGCTCCTCTGGCTGGATGCACCTCGAGCGCCGTCACTGCCTCCCTCTCCACGGCAGGGCTTACCGGGGCGTAGTAACCTTCCCGAAAGGGCGAGAGGCCTCCCGGTGGCGACGCCCTGTGCTGAAACCAGAGAGCTGCCGTTTCAGCTCGGGCCCCCATGATGAAGATGTCAGGGAGAGGGGCCCGAGCTGTGTGCCAAATGTCTCCACAGCCTGGAGATCAGATGAGATGAGAGGATCGGATGATGAAGCAGCCGCTGCATGCCTTCAGCTGGGTACGTCACAGCTGAGACGAGCTGAGAACAAGAGAAGGTTAGGAAGCTGGATCAGAGAAGCTGGAGAGTGGAAAGAAACCGGCAGAAGGAGAAGGGGATATTGTGACATCAGCGTTAACATGTGCTTTCTGTTCAGGATCACAACTGGATTGCATTTAATAAATTCAAGATGCTTTGTGGGCAGATCACTGAAACCCCATCAGGTTTCAAAAAATGTTTTTTTTTTAATATTCAGAGTAATTATTGTCATGTTTCTTTTTTTAGACACAATAATAACTAAATCACTCATTATTAGCATCAAGTGAACAATCTTCTTTTTAATATTGCACATTGACAACAAAGGATTAATATAATATTTTTTTTCGCTACTACATTCACTACAACACTCTTCACTTTATTAACGCATTAATGAATTAATGTATTTTTTTCTTTTTTTAAATCTAAGATTTTTGTTTCTACTTTTGTTTCCACTATGTAAAATACTAATTGTATTCATCTATGTCTAAAATGTTAGTAGTTTTGGTCAACAAAAACAATAGACAAAAGTAAATGTGTTTTAATAATGGTGTGGGTTTTTTTGGTTTGTTTTATTCCACTCTTGTAATGTCAACAGACCAGCCCAGTCTCACGGCATTTCGTACGTATTTTACGAGATGGCTAATTTGTACAAATTCATATGGCCTCACAAATCATACGTATTTTACAACAATTGGCCAATTCGTATGAATTCCCCATTACTGGGGTTTAGACAAGGTCATCCGAATTTGTACGAATTAGCATGAATTTTCCATCTCGTACGAATACGTACAAATTGTCCGTGAGACTTTTTTCTCCCCATTTTCATTGCTCTATTTCTATTAGCATACTTTACTGAAGGAATGTAAAGCATAAAATATCAGATTCCTTGTGTTTATCTTTAAAAATTATAGGGAAGCATTTTCAATTACCTGTATTTTTTTTAAGTTACTGTAAATGATCAAATAGAATAAGGTGAAACAAGGATACAGTTAATGCCAGGTCAAACAAGAGTCAATGAAAGTACAGTTATGACTGTCAAAAATCCCTCAAGTCAATTCGGAACGACAGCCTGTGATTGAAAAGTAACGATGACTAATTACAGTCCCACGTGAGAGATCTGCCCGAGTCCCCAGCAGCGTAACGTCATATGATTTAAATAGTTCTTATTCCCATGGCTGTGGTTCACATTCTCCACGGCTGTGATCATGTGCTGATGGATTCAATTAACTGGGCTGTATATGCGCCTGTGGACGATTTAGTGACCGTTTGTTTGCCCAAAGGGCCTGGAGTTGCCTGGCTTTGTACATCCGGTTTTATTTTGCTTGATTAGATTGTCATTGTCTTTTTTTGGGAGTTACAACATTTTTACATAGAAGTAGTTTCTCAGAAATTACTTCATGTGCCTTTTTTTTTCTTGATCTGGACATGCAGCAATGCTTGGCGGCCTGCTAAAAGTCCTAAGCCAGTGGCTCTCAGTTGGTGTGTTGCAACCCAAAATGGCCACAGGTAGAAGAGGAAAAATCAATGCCAAATTCTGGTAAAATCGAAATACAATAGATCGCAAAGGGAAGTGAAAAAGAACTGGTGACATCAAACACTTGGCAGTATGACTAATACTAATTAATACTGTCATGCTATGGATTTTACATAATGTTTAGGTTTTTGTTATTGTTATTTTACTCTCATTCTTTTGCAATTTATTGCATAGAGCTGACATCTGATGATACATCTGTTGGACATTTGGGTCCGGTTACCAAATACTGAGTTTGGGTTCACTAATGACTGTTGTTCTTTGTCTCTTAAATCGCTTCCTCAAACAGGAGAAAGATTTGAAGCCCCCTGGGACACGGCATGCCACGGCCACAGCTGGGCTTCATCTTTACTGATAGCTTTGGGTGCCGTCACTGATGTTGCCTCTTATCATATCTCTCCTGAGCACCCAAAACCTCCCAGACAGAGTAAAATCGTATTGCTCTGAGCTGTTCCTATTATTAATGGTTTCTCAGTTTTGTCTTATGTAAGTATTAACATTGTCTCAGTCAGGCAACAATAAAGCAACTGAAGTTAGAAAGTAGGAAATTAATGAAAAATGTTTCAATTAAAAATCAAATCTAACTTTTGATTGCAGATTTTAAATATTTCAAAATGTACTATATGAATGGGCCCAAATATAGTGGTAAACTAGATTTTAAAATAAATTTACACTTTTATTTTGTTTGAACACTTTCTCATATATTTTGCCATTTTAAAATGTAATTTCATTAAAATGAAATATATTTTTAATTTGTCTATTTGCTATATTTACCCTGAAGTGTGTTTTAGCCAGGATACATGTATTTGTCTTCTTGCTCACTGTTAAGTTTAATAGTTTCTTCATATGGAGGTCAGGGCCATTAACACACAAGAGGTTCTACATTCTTTTTGTGGAAAAAAATAAATAAATAAATAAAAAGTTTTCCAGTCTTATTTTTTACACTAATACTGGAATAATTTTTTCTTCATGTAAATGTAAATAAATAGGTCATATTATAATAGCAAACAAGTCTGAATGGTCTTAACTTTAACATGCTCTTTAATGTTTTAATGTCTCTTTAAATGTTTCTGTCAGTAATTGAGAGGTGATGAAGGTAGTGATCTCATGGGGAAAGAGTTTCTGGAACAGTAGCGGGGGAAGGAGAGAGGGTCTCTATCCCACTGTGAGGCCACATTCTTGGCTCTGCATAGGTAAGAGGTGAATCCCATTAGCATTTCTGCTGATAGCAATATCTGCCAAGGACAGCCTCCTGCAGAATCTCTGCTGCTTTTGAGAGATTTGAAGCCTTGTTGTAGATTGATTAGCTGCCCGGTGTGAAATCTGTGCATCTTATGGGCATTCTGCTTTGATTTTGAATAGATTTAAACCTGCAAAAAAATTTAAATGAGAATAAGAATACTGTGGCTGATTGGGTGTCAAAAATCATAACTATCCAAGCATGCTTATTATAAAACAGCTAATTCTGTTATAAATATGAATAAAAAACTATTGTAATAAAAATTAGAATAGCGAAAGTCA
>JAUYWG010000042.1:18636742-18648473 GCA_034779775.1 Enteromius afrohamiltoni
CTTATTATAAAACAGCTAATTCTGTTATAAATATGAATAAAAAACTATTGTAATAAAAATTAGAATAGCGAAAGTCATACATAGCAGATTTCTGTTATTGTTGCATAACACTGTTTTATGTCAGCGACTGTCAGGATAGCATTTATTTGCATTTATTTATTTTGTAACATTTTGTCTATAATATTTTTATGCAGTCAATGTTCTATAAAAGCACTAAGCCACTCATTTTTCACAGTAACCTCTTTAAAGCATGATTACATTCACATTATTGCACTTTATGTAACTAGACAAACAATTTTAGGAAATTTGCAGATCTGAAATCTTTGTGAACGTTGAGCACCAGCGGATTCCACGTTGAACCAGAGAACTGAACTGCTTTTCTATCGCAGCTCCAGAGACGTCACCCGGATCATGAGGTGTTTCACATAACAAGGACGTTTTGATGTTAAAGGCAATTCATCAAGCATTACTTCTGCTCCCAGAAGCCATAACATCACAGAGCGAAGAGGAAAATGGACTCTAGGATTGTACAATATAATCCTTATTTAGATCCATTCTCTTTCCACTTTGTTTGCAGCATCAGATAGCAGCCTCTCGGTGTGTTCAAAATGGGAGCTTTCCAAAAGATAGAGGAATTTGGGTCACGTTTTAGAGTAACTCCACTCATGTGTTGCTCTAACTAATCTGCAGATTCAAAATAATCCCCTGATGCTGTAATAACCCTTTATATAATTATAATATAATTATGTATGGTGTTTTTCTCAATATATGTAATAGTTTGAATAAGCACAACTGCGGACGAGTTCAGCAGTCCATCTAGCCGGTGTTAGCATGGACAATTTTCCCGGTTGTGAATCACTGGAGGGTCATGACAATGGAGGGAATCTGTGGGTGTAAGCTTTTTGTTTAACATGAATATTTACTACAGCATGGCTATGACACAAACTGGTTTATTGTGATTTGCATGTTAATAAATGCAACTTATGCTCTACCCTTTAAATGATAGTTTATTAAATACTTTAGCCATTTTTATGCTAACAGCCCAGTGGCTGAGAGTTGAGAGTAATATGAGAGTTGTACTGCATTTAACACATTTTAGGATGTTTAATGTGAAGTGTGTAGTCAGTTTTGCCAACCTGCCACATATCTGCCATTAATTGAACAATATCCCGCAGTTGGTTAGGCTAATGCTATTGGGCTGGTAAAGATGTGTTTTTGACTAGTGGGTTTGAAGTGCTCTATACATATTTGAGATTTTAGTGAAATACTAATAATAATATTAATAATAATAATTAGTATTGTTATATTAATAATTATAATAAAAATGTAACAATATTTCAATATTTTTTAAATATATTATTAAATTAAATGTAACACAATATATTTATTTATGACTTAGTTAATGAACTGTGATGTTGAGGGGAACATGAAAAGTGAAGTTAGATGCGTTTGGCTGAATGTGGCAACATACATGTGATTTTCATATTTGCACATGGTGCCTTGCGAAAACATCAGCAATATGCATCGCAATGACCATGCAAAATACCCATGAAGAACTAGTCATCCCTTCTATGACCTTTGCCCTTTTTCTGCTCTTTGCATTTGCACGTGCTAGTAAATTTAACAACTATACAAAGTTCAGTTCATTCCTTTCGCTCTCTTTTTTTCGGGACCTCCCAGAAGTTTTCACAAATCAGCCCCCTTTTGTCCCTCTACACACTTTAAGGATTGTTTGTTTATCCAAAAACGTATTTCATAAACTCCATCACCAAGGGTGAAAATATCAGGGACAGAACAGATGTTTTTTTTTTTTTTTTCTTAAAGCATTCGACTCTCAGAAAAGTTAAAGGTGCAGCGTCTAATTTTGGAGCATCTACTGTAGATGTAAAAATATAGATTGTTTTCAAAATATAGGTTTCCCAGATACTCTTACAATTTGCCATTGGTCAAACAAAGAGCCATTGTTGCAGGTTGGGAATTACTTTGGTTGTTTCACATAATTCAATTAACTCCACAAATGTTCAAAAGTTTGTGTAATTAAGTAATTGATACTTATAATTTACAAAGATTCATTAAATTGACTGAAAAAAATGATATATATATTTATATACTGTGTGTATATATATATATATATAGTGTCATGATTTCCCTGAAAATATTTAACAGAAAATTTTTTCAAAAGATGATAAGAAATGTTGATTGGACACCAAATCATCATAATGGAATGACTTTATGTGACACTGAATACTGGAGTGATGATGCTGACAAAAATTGTTTAAATATATTAAAATAAAGCAGTTTTCATGGTAAAATCATTCACTTTTAAGAAGTAAAATACAAAATCCAGAATAACCAAGTTGAGAGATGCAGCTGCCTGGTCATTCATTGCCTCTCATTCTCAAAAACCGAGAGATAGAAAGGGAGAGACAAGACTCTCTTTCACACTTATTAAAGAGTCTCTGTGGATTCCTCCCTATGGAGGAAGGAGAGAGCGGCTGTAACTATTGATAGGTACTGAATGAAATCCACACACAAACTGTGAGTCGCAGAGCAAAAAAGTGCCACACAAATGTGCTTAAAGAGTGTCTGAGAGACTTGATGATGTCCCAGGACTCACACTGTGCTCCTTATCCACAGCACATGTGCGCTCGCTATTATCACTCAGAGGGGAATTGTGTCTGAGGCATCCTGAGACTCACACATTTAATAAGACAGCGCGTGTGCGCTATAATCTGCTTTGTCATGGTCATAAGGTGAAAAAGGATTTATCATGGAAAAGATGGTTAGGCTGATAGATTGTTAGATTGACCGGTAGTAGACAGACATCACCCAAACTAAATGAGCTTTCACAAAGCATTTTAAAAGCACTACTTCATTTGTGTACATTGTTTGTGCTGCAAGACATTACCAACTGTCCATAAAAACCATTGCGTTCCTCTATGATTGCTTCCATGGCCTGTAAAAATAAAGTTTATGTATGAACAAATGTAAGCAGTTTGTGTCAAGTCAACCATATAACTTGAAAAATCATGCTGAAATTATTATTTTTTTTTTTTAGAGCAAGAGCTGTTAAAATAGATGTTCTCATTGTTTTAAAATATATTCTGTACATCAAAATATTTTTTAACATTAATTAATTTTTTTTCTTTTAATATTCTCTACTGATCTAATAAAACCCACGTTTTACCAAAATGAGTCAGATTATTTTAGTGATTGTTAAAAGGTTATAGAAGTTTAGAAAATGAACTTTACCCTATTCTTTTATTATTACCTCATATAAAATATATTATTTTACTAAATATTTTTTAATCCAAAATTGCTATAAAATTTAAGCCTTATGTCTAAATAAGTTATTTTCCAAATTATGGATTTTATATAAAAAAACAAGCTTCCAGTAAGGTACATTCACATCGTACACGAATTGCGCGAATAAATCTTAGTCAGATGCGTGAACATTTTAAGATTACGCGCTACAATTGCGCGAGTGACTTCGCGCCATGGGAGGTGCTTGGGCCAGGCGCTCACAGTCTCTGTGATGGTTAGACGTGAGGTAAAATTCGTTTTGTGTATATCTAATAGGCTTAATAGGTTTAATGATTCTAGTTTTTTTTTCATTTCTCTTTCTATTAAGTACGAAGATGGTCGTACAGCTCCTCCACATGCAGTGACGATGATTTTGTCCTCCATAGTATGGAATTCTGCCTCCGCTTGCTAGTATTCACGTCACTACTAGAGCAAGCTCCTGATTGGTTAACGTGGCGCGAATTTTCGCCAAAGTTGAGATTTTCCAATTTGCGCGTTTCGCGCGAATCACGCGTCATTCGCGCCGCAGGATGTCTAATCGCGTCTTTGCATTGACTTAACATAACTCGCGCTTGGCGTTTCATTCGCGTCCGATGTGAACGCACCATTTGATTTTATTTAGGGCACTGGGCACTAACAGCTACTGAGTGCGATCAAAACTCAATTGGCATTTTTATGCATTTGTTTCACAAAATAATGTCGAAATATGAAAATAATCACCAAATATGTATTTTTTTTATAAAATTACTGATTCTAAAATACATTTTGTAACTAATGTTACCCTGATAGGACGCCACCCACCAAGGGGAGAAAGAGAGTAATGGAAGTATGCAATAACACAGTAAAGCAATGCCCCATCAATTTTAAAATGGTTTTCATTCACAGGATGAATTCTGAGGTTTTAAGCTTTAAAATAGCCTACTATATAATTTATTACTAAAATATACGATAGAGAAAGTAGTCAACGAAAACATCCAAGTAGTTCACACACAATTTAGAAGAACTGAAAGTTACTGAAAAAAAAACAGTGTTTCGGGGTGTAAAACTGGACGTGACGGTTAAAGTATCTAATTTTCATCATTTCCTCCGTTTCCAGTGTCTGGAGACCGTTTGAGCGCGTGAGAAGCGTCCGCTGCCCGGCG
The DNA here is from genome assembly GCA_034779775.1 of Enteromius afrohamiltoni. Classification (NCBI taxonomy): domain Eukaryota; kingdom Metazoa; phylum Chordata; class Actinopteri; order Cypriniformes; family Cyprinidae; genus Enteromius; species Enteromius afrohamiltoni. Next base: position 18,641,188 of record JAUYWG010000042.1, read on the forward strand.
CGCTCAGCGCATTCCCGCCCCTGCGGCGCGCTCGCACTCACTTCAAAGGCTTCCCTTGACTCAGAGCGCCGTGACGTCATGAAACGCTAGGCGCGCTCGAGCAGATCAGAGGCAGGAGCGCAACAGGCGAACGCACATCGCGAGCTTACAACTACAATGACAACTTCCTGATATCTCAACCAAAAGTTTATTCGAACTTTTTGCACTTTTGCTCTAAGGCGGCATTGGCTTTCTTTTGTGTTCTGTGTGGTGCTATGGCTGTAGACGAGATGAATTCATCCCTACTCCCCAGAGATTTGCTGAAGTGGAGATCTGCAGTTGGGATCCTGTGGTACTTGTTCATTCTGTGTGACTCTTACAATCTGGATGTGGAGCATCCTTTAGTTTTTCATGGAGCCAATGGATCATTATTCGGATATTCGGTTCTGCTTCATCAGCATGCTGAGGACTCTTGGTAAGTGCATGAGAAGTTAATGTTTTAATTCAAGGGTGAATGAGCAAGTTTGAGATTTCAACTTCTATTTCTCCTCTTCATGAGAATTTCCTACACATTTTTAGTGCATTTGTTTGTATTTCTTTAATGTTAAGTTGAATCAATTAAATGAAATAGATGATCACGTGTAAATAAATATGGCTTTCAACTTGACAGTCAAACTTTCTGTCAGCAGTTGGCTGTCTGCTACTAAACAGTTTATAGTAGCCTAATACTGTTACTTATTGGGAGTGATTTTTCACATTTGTTGTTTCAGGGATTATTTTATTATTAGTTTTTAATTCAAAGTGAGATGCTAAAGTATAGCCTAGATAAACCTAGTATCTAGTACCTAATATTGTGAAATGCATTCAATTTTGTAGAAGAACTTGCTCATGTGAGAGTTTCTTTTGCCCTAAACCCTGATTAATTTCAGCCCCTGGATTCATTATTGCAAAACATGTCCAGCATTGTGACATGCTTTTCTCCATCTAAAACAGTTTTAACTTATGCTTGCTGCTTTAATCTTATTAATTCAAATACGTTACTGTATAAATGATATATTTGTATACTTGATTTGATTACATATAAATATATAATCAAGTATACTAATATTTGTACCGTTTATGATAAGTTATTCATTCTTAAATCTTGATGTTGGTTCCAAAAGTTGTTTACTGTCATTATTTATTGTTAAGGCTGATAGTGGGAGCGCCTGTGGCTGATTCCAGCTTTTATCCTCGTATCAAAAATCCTGGAGCCATCTACAACTGCAATGTGAGGAGCACCCAGTGTGAGCAGCTTCCTGTTGGTAGGTCTTCCCTCCTTAATTTTTAAAAACATTACTTTTGAAAGTTATGTTATATGTGGTTATTTTGGCAATGAGTTTGTTTTGAAGTAACAACAGATTTCATCAACGAACTGTTGTACAGTGCTTAAAAGATCAGTAGTTCATGTGGGGTCCAAAAGCTCACCAAATATTTGAAATCCCATTTAAACCTGGAAAAAAACAAGTTTTAGGATTTTGCTAGATAATCTGATGCTTTTTCTAAAGGTCAAAATCGCTCTCAAATAATAACGGAGAACATGATCATCAGGTTCTGTCCATGTCAGCTCTAGTCGTGCTGCCGAGGGGACAAATGAAATATCAAAACCAAAGAATTACCATATATTTAAGATATTAAAAAGTATAAACTTGTAGTCTAAATCTAATATAAATTATTTATTAATGAAGTCACAGGGTAATCAAGCAGGGTATGTTATGTAATTTCAATCTCATTAATGTGCATTTAAATAACGCACCAAAATAAAAACAAAAACTAGCGGTATAGATATGCAAAAGTGGATTAGGCCGTGTTTATACAACGTGATAGATAGGACTGTGGGTTGTGGGGTAGATGCATATCATAGCTTCTATCATATGCACCCCGAAAGTGTGTTTTCTTCTTTATTTGGCATACTGTTTATACACATTTCCATGAGACCAGGCTGGGATTTCTCCCTCTTTTTTTGTCCTTCTGTTTGTTCTAGGTCAGCTCTGAACAGTCAAGCGTTTCCATTTGACCACGTTGTACCGTTTAGACTTCACACTTTCTGAAAGCTCTCTGATTGAACTTGTGTGTGCTTTCTAGACCCCTGACTGTGAATGAATTCCCCATGCGGGGTCAGCCAGACTGTGGAGGGTTTCCTCCTGTCAGGAAGAGGATGCTTATACTCCCAACCCCAAACAAGGGATGGGGGGATAGTCTTCTTTGTAGGTCAAGCTACAGGATATATATAGCTTGCAAATAAAATGTCTCTGTTTAGTCAAGGGAAATGGCATTAAACAAATAATTTCCACCAAAAGCCATGCTGGAGTGCACACAAGTTTGTTTTCGAGACTGATGATGTGGCTGAAAAGATTTCATTATTAGTGGCATTTACTAAGAGAAGTATCACTATTATTATTGCTCGTATTTAGGATTAGAGGTTAATCCATATAATCTATTTTAGTTTTAGCATACCTTAGCAACCACATGCAATACCCTGGCAACCATCTACAGGACCACATTGTGTACTTTTGCATGAGTAAAAAAGCACCAATTTTCTTCTGAAATGTCAAGATTCAGTTGCTGTTAATAGTCCTACAAGAAGATTTGGTTCAAGTGATGCTCAGGAAACCCATTTTTTGCCACTGGTGCACTAATCTTAAAGCACTTTCATTATGCATCACAACACGCTCTTTCAGAGCTATATCTAGCCTTGTTTTCGCAAGTTTACCACATGCCACAAGATTACGAGATGAAAAACATTTACAATGCATACACTGTTTGTAAACTCTCTAGAAAAGTGGGGTTTTGGAAAATACTGGCATAAATCCTTTTTAATTTGTGATCATTTTATAATGATTAGGGATAACACAAACTGCAAAAATATATTTTATTGCGTTAACAGTTCATGCATAGAAAATGCTTAAATATTTTCGATTCATACAAATATCCACCATTATCAGTTATTACAGCTCTCATAATCTGGGTATCCGAGCTGTCAGTTTATTCAAACATTGACTTGATATATTACTCCAAGCCTCCTGAAGGATTGCCCAAAGATGATTCACACTGGTAGGACATCACAATCCAGTTCCTCTCATGGTAGCTCAACTTTGACATGTACTCTATATATTGCCATTATTATGCAATCAAAATTTATATTATTATTACTGGTCTTCAATCTCTAGTCAATGTAATCTATGCACCAAATGTAATGTATCAAGTCAATGTATGAGCACCAAAAAATTATAAGGATTTATAAACCACGCTTAGCCAGAAGTGTTTTTTTGGAGGGCAGTGTGTCTGCACAGTTTCCCAAAGTAATTGCTTTGGGCTCTTGACGGATTGTGTAATAATTTAGGCATTAAGTGTATTAATTTGACCGCATGATTTTAGGAGGTGTACAGCAGTGTGGAAAAACTTGTTTGGCAGAGAATGATAACCAGTGGCTCGGTGTCAGTCTGTCCCGGCAGCCCTCAAAAGGCCATGTTTTGGTATGTCTTTTGGTCAAATCTTTCACCATAGACTCATTTATTAGATCAGAAAAAGTTTGAATGTAAAAATATTATTACAATGTAGAATAACTTTTTGCAGTCGTTGCACCAAACTTCAGTGTCACAGCGTGTCTAATATGATGCTCAAGAAAACAGTTGGTGCTTAATATTTTGGGATTTGAGTGACATGCTACCATTCAAACGTTTGGTGAAAAATGAAAAAAAAAACAAAAAAAAACGAAGAAAATAATTCAGCTGATCAAAAATGACAGTAAAGATGTTTATTATGTTTCAAGATTTTTATTTCATTAAATGCCACTCATTTATTTGATGTAACACTTGCAGAAAAATTTAATTGTTTCCACAATAATATTAAGCAGCAACAACTTTCCACCTTGATCATGATAAGAAATATCATTTATAATAGGGCACTAATAATTTTCGATAATAATTAAGCACCATATCAATTTGATCATGTGACATTGAAGACTGGAATATTGACTGCTGAAAAGATAGTGTTGTCATCAAAGAATGAATTAGATTTTAATATATAATAAATACAAAAAATATCTAATATTTAACAGTATTACTTTATTGAATTTTATTAAAGATAAAAGCTAAAAAATATCTTAATTATCTAAGCTTTTTAATTTTTTATAGCAGTACCTCGTGAGGTAACGCACTGCGATTATTAACTTTACATTAAAAATCTTCTGATTGCGTCAGAAAGGAAATGTTAATGAACAAAATCTTTTCATGATATTATTTGTGTGTACAGTAATGTGTAAATAGTTGTTTAGTTCACTCTACTCTGGTTAAACTTTTAGGCATGCGGACATCGGTGGAAGAATATCTACTACTCTAATAAAGACAATCAGAACAAGCTGCCACATGGTGTTTGCTTCAGATTCAGCCCAGATTTGAAACATGCCAGCCATATTATCCCCTGCTATAAAGGTACAAATATTCATTACTACTGTACTGTTGTGGTTCAAAGGTTCAAACCAAGTGTAACCTAACTACTGATAAATGCAGCAGTGTTCTTTTTCTCTCCTTAGATCATCAAAGGAAGTTTGGTGAAGGTTATGGGTCATGTCAAGCAGGGATATCAAATTTATTCACGGAGGTATTAGGAACTTTTTTTGCCATTTTAACTGAGCTGCCATTGAATTCAATCGTTTTGGTAACAATATATTGTGTTTGTAGGACCTGATGGTCATGGGAGCCCCTGGTACCTCGTATTGGACCGGATCTGTTCTTGTCTACAACACCACAAGCAACATTTCAGCTGCATATGTGGATGATGACAGTGAAGTTCTCTATGGCAGCTATTTAGGTGAGTTCTGAAATTGATGATGCTGTACTCTTTGTAACAAATCTGAGTAAGCATATACAATAGATAGGGTTATAAGGAAAAGAACTGTAGGCGGATTTATTGTGCTGCCTGCTAAGATACCTTGTTTTATTTCAATTCTAAGGCATGTATTTTTCACAGAGACACCACTGGAAATAGACACCTTGCATAATCATGCCGTTGCAAAATATGTATCACTTCGTTTTGAACCCATGGCAACCTATTTTTCCTCTTTAAACAAACATACATTTCAGCAACATCTGATTTTAGTCATCAATAAAGCATTTTGCGCATGTGATTTCTTGTGTTCCTCTCTTCACAGAAAAGTAGCCCGTTGCATCATATTTATTTGTATACATTTTATTTATTCAACACACTTGTTTCAAGCAACAAATAATAATAATAATAATGTAACAATGTTAATGTTTATGGTTAATTTCCTACTATCTTCATGCCCTGCAGTCACATTTAGTAAAGGATTCCTGCTGTCACGGAAATCAAATTTTCTAAGCCTGAAAAGTCATGTAGATTCATAATAAATAAAACTATGTCTTTAATGAGAAAAAATGTACAAATGTGATTTAATATCAACGAGTTAAGCTATAAAAATTAGTTTAGCATTGCTATTTTAGCATAACTGATTAGTATCAGTCAGTTTTAAATTACTTTTAATTTCATATTTTCCATTTTCATTTTAAATTCCAATTTTTAGCATTTAACTGTGTCATTTATATTATTTATTATTGTCTATACAGTTTTTAATGTAAAATGTAGTTTTTTTGCGCATGAAGTTAAACTACATGAAAATAGCTGAAATAAAGTAAATATTGTTTTATATTCAATACTATTTTTATATTTTGTCTTATTTCAGTTAATGCTAATTTTATTCCATATTTTATTTTACCATAATAACTCTTTAGATTAGGAAGATCTGGACTTTAAATGATTGCTTTTTCCTCTCTCTCTCTGCGTTTTGAGTTGGGATCTTTCACCACAATGTTTGGTTTTCTTCCCATTAGGCTATGCTGTTAGTTCTGGACACTTTCTAGATCCTCAAAGCACTGAGATAGTGGGTGGTGCTCCTCAGCATGAACAGACTGGTAAAGTAAGGGTTTACACCACCACCACCATCATCTAAATATTAGAACACACCCAGTTTTGAAGTAGTTCTCTAGTTTGGTTAGACCGTTTGACACAGCCTGGTAACAATCTTCTGAATACCCTATAGGCTACTGAATATCAGATGTTGTGTATAAATGGATTTAGATCTATGAGACCCTCTTGACATCTACTCTGTAGGCAGTTATGAATGGTAAAACGGTTCAACTGAACTCTTCTTCCATCTGTGCAGAAGAGGAAGTAGGTTTTTTTTTTTTTTTTGCAGATGTGCTGTGTCTGCAGTGTTAATGAGTTTTGTGAGTAGCAGTATAGTGTGTGATGATTTTACCAAAGAAACAGAGACTGGAAAAAGGTTATCAGGGAGCTGCCATTTATATTTGAAACTATTCGGAGATGCATTGCATATACAATCCATTGTTAGGCTGTGTTATACAGTAGTTCCCATTTCCTATATTTCTGTGTTTTATTTTTACTCCAGGCCTACATATTCAAGATTGAGGGCAACACTTTGAAAATCGTTGCCAAAACCAAAGGAAAGAAGGTAAGATATTTCAAGAATTTAAAGTGTTCCTGTGGCATGTTTCTACTGAATGAGCACAGTAGTGATGTTTGCTCCTGTTTACAGCTCGGCTCTTATTATGGAGCTAGTTTATGTGCTGTTGACCTGAATGGAGACGGACTGTCTGATCTGCTGGTTGGGGCTCCCATGTTCAGCTCAGTCAGGGAGGAGGGACGTGTTCATGTCTACATTAACCAGGGAGAGGTGAGACTTTGACTTGATATAATTACATTCTAATGCATACATATTGGTTAATCTCGCAAACAATAGTTTACACTTAAAATAAAATAAGCAATATAATAATGTTTGTGTGTTTGTTTGTTTGTTTTTGGGACCACCAAAAGTACTTTTTAAAAATGTTTTGGGTACATCCATAAAAAGATACACATAGAATAGAATACATACATAAAAGTATTTTTTTTAAAAAGAGATTATATCTATTTTTTAAAATAGACCTAAAAATGTGCATTAAATAAATAAAAAACAAAATATATTTTATTGTTTTATGTGAAGCCGCATAATTTAAAGACATTTTTTCAAATACAACCAATATTTAAATGTTTCAGTTTAGATATTTTTATTATTTTTTCTAAATGTAATTTTATTTTCAAATTTATAAATTTTAAAATATAATATTAAATATAAATATAAAAATAATATTTATTTCATAATAAATACATTTTAGAAATATATATATATATATATATATATATACAATATTAAAATATAATATAATAAAATATAATATCTAAAAAAATTC
>JAUYWG010000042.1:18652299-18664268 GCA_034779775.1 Enteromius afrohamiltoni
AAAAATGATACTCGAGTAAAGTACAGATCCCTCAAAATTGTACTTAAGTACTGTACTCAAGTAAATGTACTCCATTATTGTCCGACTCTGCATTCCAACATAGAAAAATCTCCACTGAACAGCTTAAGAACAGCTTTTTCACTCAGGCCATATTCCACCTGAACAATACATTACATCTCAGCACTGTACATCTGTACATAACTTCTATATTTTTTTCATCTGTAAAATAGCACATGTAGTTTATAAAACCAATTTCGGGATGTCGTTATCGCCTCTCCAATCTTCCACTTATCTCATCTCCCTATCTAGATCTCCGTATCCCGCCTCCTCCCCAGCTCCTTCTTTATTTTATACTTTGTTACCTTGAAAGGGTTTGTTTTTATAGAAAAGGCAAATTAGTTTGTCGGTATTGCTCAGACATAGTCTTAAAAAAACAACTTGAAAAAGAATGGGGATAAAAATTGTACTCACCAGGGGAGCACTCAGGGTTAGGAACTGGCCGTCCGCCTCCTTTCCCTCCCGAACCCTTAGAGCTGTTCACCCTAGGGCTCGGCAGCCCTCCTAACCCTGAGTATTCTCCCTGGGCAGCTTCGCTGATCTTAGCAATTACTGGCAAGTACGAATTTTTTTCTCTATTTTGTAAACATTTGCAATGTTCATAGTTTTATTTGATCTTTTTTTTGCCATATAGGCCTAGTCATTATTTTTTCATTTCATTTATTTTCCATTAATTGACATTATACTTATTTTATTACCTTAAATGATATGCATGTCTTGCATCCTCCACTGAATTTCTTTTATAATGAGGCTCTTTCTGATTCTCATTCTGACAAGTGTTTACACGAATGTACAGACATGAATATAATTTATTAATGAAATATAACGCTAATACTTAATAGAATAGAAGAAGTTACACAACCTTAAAATAGTGAGCTTGCAAAAAGTTTCTTGCTCTCATGCAAAAGGTTTCTCGTGTGCACGCAAAATACTTTTATATTCCCTTTAGGTAGTATTAAGCAAGGATGTTTTAAATTGATAAAAAAATGATCGTAAACGCATTCAAAAAGATTTAAATAGTTTTTTTTATAACTTTCTACAAATGTTTTGCTATTTCCACAACATTTATAATAATTTTTGAGACAAAAAGAATCATGTGACACTGAAGACCGGAGTATTGCTTCTGAAAATTCCACTTTGTCTTCACAGGAATGCATACAAATTACATTAAAATACAAAACAGTATTTAAAAAAATGCAACAATATTTTTCAGAACTGCTGTTTTTACTATGTGTTTTATTCAATAAATCCCAAAATACTTTTTTTAAAATCTTTAAATGCTATACCTTAGAAGGTTGCTAATCTGCTGTATTCTTCCCACGTTTTGCAAAATGTTGCCGAATTAGACTGAACTCTAGTTTTTTGGAACAAAGCTAACGCAGCAATGCTTGTGTTTCAGATGTAGCTATCGGAGCCCCTCAGGAGGACGATCTGCATGGTGCTATATATATCTACAATGGGAGGAGAAGCGGTATTGCACGGAGTTTCTCTCAAGTACGTTCTCCAGCTGCTGTTTATGCTGATATTATGAGCAGGGAAGAATGAAACGGAGGCGGGAAAGGTCACATCTTAGCAGTCCTCCCCATCCTGTGCAAACTGCCCTATTGTTTTGAGCCTTTCTTCTTCTCTCTTCCACACAAGAGTACTAAGCGTTTAGTCTAATTGCAGTAATTTCCTGAAATCCCTCTCTCTCTCCATATATAGTTTTAAGCAGTGATCAGGACAAATCCAAATCATGAGAATCCAGTTATAAAATGAATGTTTAGGAAGAACTTTATCTAATTATATTAACTTCAGGCCAAAATGATTACATACAGGATGTTTGTAGTGATCAGCAGCAGCTTTTGTGGCCTTGTAACAGTACTGTTTTTCCAGTAATTGTAGCGCATGACACTACCAATGTCAAAGGTCATGGGTTTGAGTCCAATGCAACACAACTAATTCGATGTAAAACTTAAATGTCACTATAAAAGTGTCTGCAAAGTAAAAAAAAAAAAAAGCTATGATATGCATTAATCTGGTCATTATTGCAAAATAAACTGTCACTGACCATTCAAAATCAAGTATTCAAGAGAGCACTGCCGAAAACAGTGCTTACATTTCTTATTTGACAATTTGTTTTATATTTCTAGCTATGTGGCTCTCCATTTGGATTGCATAAGAAGTTGCTCTTTTTCCCATTTAAGGATTATATTAATTTGATCTCTTGAAATAGATGTAAGAACGTCCATAAATAAGATCATTTGCATGTCTCTTGGAGTTCAGTACAGCTCCATTGGCATTTAATGTCGAATTTAAGTCTAAATATCTTCTGAATGCTGTCTTTGTACTTTCTTCAATGCAGAGAATAACCAGCTCTTTGTTGGGCAACAATTTCAAGATGTTTGGCCAATCAGTGTCTGGAGGAGTTGATATTGATAGCAACAATTACCCAGGTAACGCTTATAACAGAAAAACATGAATAGCATATGTTTCCTCTCTGAACAGGAAGCATCAAAAGTTTGTACATAGCTACATTTTGTAACAGCAGTATGTATAAGAGTTATTGGAACAGGGGTGTAGTTGGGTAGGTTGAGGGATATGTAAAGTGGGTGGAGTTAATACACCTCGGTAATACCAGTGTAATTACATAGTAACTCCTCAGGAACTGCCCACTTAATATAAAGAGTAACATTCTGGACACCAACCACAATTTCTATTTAAAGCCTAATTTACTGCCCGCTGCTGTGTAACATCAGAGTAACAGCACGCTAAATCCATAGCAATTGTCTATTTAATATGAAGTGTAACACTTTATTTTCCAAAAAGTGCTGTTAGTCCTGTTACACATTTGTACATTCCTCACCCTAACCTAACCCTTACCAAAAAGTGTTGTTACAAGTATCCTGTAACACATTTGTACTTACACACACCGTTTTGAGCGTTGTTACATGTGTGTAGTTACAGAAATATTACAGTTGTAGATACTACAGTATGTGTGTGTACTTACACTGTGCTTACGCGCAGAACCTGATTTTGTTGAGTTCGGCGTGTCCCTGGGTCAACATCTTTGTTGACCCTGGAACAACATTGTGATTAGCCAATCAGATCTGAAGAAGCAGTTTATGGTTTTTGTGAAGTTTAGGCTTACAATCCGTGTTTGGTGCTTGTACATCAGTGTCAGTCTTCTATCATTCCCTCTGATTTTACTCTTATACTCATGGGTAGGGTTAGGTTTAGGTGTAGAGAAACTAAAAGTTTTTAGGTGTGGTCAAAACTAAAATTTTGGAATAAAATAACAAAATATGTTGACCTAGGAACACGCCTAACAACTAGTTACTATGGAAGTACATGGGTATTAGGGACATTAATGTAAAGTGGGACCCATTAGGCATATTAGACTGATTTCTGAAGGATCCTGTGACTAAAGACTGGATTAATGGCTGCTGAAAACTCAGCTTTGCTTTGCAGGAAATGTATTCATTTTAAAATGTAATAACATAGAAAACAGTTATTTTAAATTGTAATAATATTTAACAATATTTCTGTAAAATATTTCTGCATTTTTAAAGAGTATTAGAGACTTCAAATCTTCCCCAATCTTTTGAAGGGTTGTCTGTTTGTTATAAGCATTTTATGACAGGATATATTGGAAACTAGACTTCAGACAAAGTATTAATGCCTAAAAAACAGAGATTATACTGCCTCACCATATAGTTGATCACACTACTTGTATTTAATATAAATGGGCTAATCACTCCCTGACAAATGTGGTTTCTCTTTCCGTAAACAACCAAACTCTGGATGCACAAATAGAGTGCAGCAAATTTGTGTGAACATGACCATTTTGTAAACACATCTTTACAAGAAATGACATGATGCGACAGATCAGCGTTATGCTGTGGCTCTCAGCTGTGATGAACTTCCTGAATATGCATCACAAATCAAAAATCCAGCTGATGCAAATTTGCTTTCTCAAATGTGTCAGAACTTCTTGTTTTCAGACTTTCTGTTTCCTGTCTTGAAAAGTAAAACTTTTGAAGACAGTAGCAGGACAAGTACTTAAAACACTAGAAAGAAGGAGTATGCAAATCTTCTGTATGAATTACCTAGCCTACTACTCTTTCTCATTTATGCAATTAGAGCTAAATGTGTAGAATACCGTATCCCACAATCCAATATGATCAACTTAACCTTCCATTTCATTATGAAGAACAAACCGCAACCTGTTCTGTGGCTCATTATTTGATTTAAAGTCATGAACTGCATTTTTTATCATTTTGTACTGTTCTCTGAAATCCACTTCCAAAACTTTTCATTTATTTAATTTAGAAGTCTTAGGCTTTTTTCTGTCCTTTTTTGACCAGGCTCATTGGAACACTCCATATGAATAGGTACATTGTAGACTCAGAAGTAAATGCTCGCTCCTATGATTGGCTAACAGTTGTGTTTGTTTGGCAGCTTACATCATTCGCAGATTTAGGTATAAAATGCATTAATGCCCTGCACATATCAAACAATCTATAATAAGACAAAGCAATCCGTAAAATCAGTTTTTCACATTACACATGCAAATTGGGGGGCGAGGAATTGATTGATCATCTTCTGTTTAGCCACACTATTACATCGTAAAGTTGGCGTTTTGGAAGGCTAGACTAGAAAGTTTTGAGGTTTGAAACATAAAGGATGTTTTTATGGTACAATGACCTCTTTTTTATAAAAAGATCAAGTGAATTTTAGTTTCTCAACTCATGACCCCTTTAAGACATTTGACGTTTAACACAAATTTAGAAATGAAAAATAACCTCATTTATTTATAACCAGATGCCACTCAAACAAGTTAAATGTTTTCAGTAAAATAAAAACAAAATGTTTAATATTTTCCAGAATATTAAGGCACTTGTGAGTTAAAGAATAACCAAGTCAGGAGTGTTTATGGGAATTTTATGTTCTCACCCAGATGTTGCAGTGGGAGCTTTCATGTCAGACTCAGCTGTGGTGTTCAGGTAAAAACAGCAGATATTTTTTTCCACACACACTTGTTTTTTACACTTTATTCATCAAAATCTTCCACTCCTAAAGTTTACTTAAGCTAATTTTATTATGTTTTCAGATTTTAGTAAGACTACAGAACTGAATTTAGCACAATTAAATACATTTCATAGAATAAAAAAAAAATATAGCATATTCTATAGCGGGCCTAACTATAAAGGAGACTGGGGCTAGTTGTCACATTTTTTTTATCCCAATGAATATTATTCACAGATAGTTTGTATAAACGGTATTCACTAAATTACTAACGATACAGTAATTAACATTTGCAGTGGATCAAAACTTTTAAACCTAAAACCAAAACGTGTTCTTGTCTTGGGACAACTTTGATTAGCTTTTTTGATCCACTTCAAATGTTGACTACTGAAGACTGACTAAATTGTTCAACAAAATTTTATCAAAACCAAACATGAAATACTTTATTTAAAGCCTTTTTGTATAGTGTATAATAAAGGATTATTAAAAAGGTATAATGCAATATAATTATTAATAATGTGTGTTTTAATTCTATCTTGTTGTAAGTAGTTATAACCAAATTTAAAATACACACACACACATATATATATATATATATATATATATATATATATGTGTGTGTGTGTGTATATTTTAAATATATACTTTCCGTACCCACTGTATATATAATTAACTGTTGTTTCAATTATTCATGAGATAATATAATGCTTTATAAAGTGCATTACAAGGCATAATTCATGCATTAGAGCTACTGTAATGCGTTATACATAAAGGCGCTAGTAAAGTGTTACCAAGACCTTTTTTGTTGTTGTTGTATTAGGACGCGCCCAGTAGTGAAGGTGGATGCTGTTATGTTGTTACCTGAGAGCTTGAACCGGTCCATAGCCCAGTGCACCGAAAACGGTCTTCCTGCCGTATGTGTCAAAGTGAAGATCTGCTTTAGAGTGGGAGGGAAACAAATTCCAGGAATCATAGGTAAGACCGTAATCTTTATTTAAAACCTGTGCTTTTTACTTAAAATTCCCTCCAAATGAACAGAATTTGTGCAATAAAACCCTGCAGTGATACAAGAGGATTTTGCAACTTCCTGTAGTGCTGTCTGACTCTTTAGATATGATGTGAAGTGACCTCTGATATTTTGAGCTCCCCACACGTTCTCTCAGTGCTGAGTACACAGCGTTCAAGGCTGAACGTTTTGGGCTCAAGCTCTTTGTTTGTGAGAGTGTTGGCTAGTCTTATCAGCACATGCTAAAGGCAGTGGCAGTTCGCTGTGTTTCAGACATCTTTCCAAGCTTTTTATCTCGGCCCAGCATCCCCTCTTTTGTTGTGGCGGTTGGAGGGCTCAGGGCGTGTGTCAAGGCCTGCCTTCACTGATAGTAAACAACAGAGCCGTGCTTGATGGCAAATACTTGAGACTGATATGAAGTAGCGATGGCAGAAATGTGCCACCCAGAGATTTTGCTATAGCGTTTATACAACAGTAGATTGATACAGTATATCTGTCAGTTTACAGGGCTGCTGCATGTGTTATTTAAAAGTGAGATAATAAAGAGCGGGATGTAACAAGAGTACAACTGTTTAGTTTAGTTGTTTATAGTCACACAGAAACATCGGAACGGCTTTAGTTCATCCAATCAGAATCATTCATAATCAAAACTATCCGTTTTATATTAGTAGTTATACTATTTTTGTCTTTTCATTTATTTGCAACACACAACCTTTTAAAACATTAAAAAGACTGTAATTAAACAAGATACAGTACTTCATTCATTTGTAAAGTTGTTTTTCTGTCTGCTAAATCTGTGTGACATCAGCGATTAATTGTTTTAATAAATGCAATGAATCATTTTATGCTTTTAGGAATATTTACTATTTATTTTAGATATGCATGGACAATTAGACATGCACATAAGTCATTCACCGTAGGATGAGATTTAGCAGGTTGTCTTTGTCTAAATGTCTAACTCTGAATGCCATATTCTTCCTGTGCAGAGCTGAAGTACAATATAACAGCGGATGTACACCACAAAGACGGCTTCCCATCTCGATTTTATTTCAGTGGAAACGCCACATCCAATGTTACAGCAGGCAGAGTGAAAGCCAAGCATCAGCAGCGCACTTGTGCCACCCACCAGGCCTTCATGAAGGTGCGAGACTCTCATTACCTGTGTTGGGGGATGTTAACACTACAAACAAACAAATTACTGTACGTTTTATGGCAAAGGCAGTAAAGCAGTGAAATTATGTTTTATTATGTACAGAAAGCAAATCTCTTCCGCACACACATTAGAATACGCCCTAATGTTGTTAGCATTGCTCTGACGCCTTTATCCTTGACACCAACTTCTCACAAGCAAGGTAACAACAGCATTGTTAGTGAAGAAAAGGAACTTAAAGTTTCACTGTTTTAGACAAACACTTTTCAGAGATGCCCGACTTGGATGTAATTTATATGCTCTCTCTCTCTCTCTCTCTCTCTCTCTCTCACACACACACAAACACACATAACTTAGCTATTAACAGCATTACTCTGCTATCAATGGCTCAAGATGCAGAAGAAATAATCCCACTTACAATAGTGTTTAAGTATAAAAACCAGACAAATACCTTGCTGACGACGGGCCACTGAATTATTAGAAAAATAATCCACACCCAAGGTTACGGTTACGGCCTGTTCAATGGTCTGTCCTCAGTTATTCCTTAAATATATATATATATATATATATATACACACACAATGCCAGGGTAGCTTCTAAAGCAAACAAAACAATACACAGTAACATATATATATATATTACACACACATACAGTATATATATATATTTTCTGTTACTATATACGTGTGCATATGTGTGTGTTTGTGTGTGTGTGTGTATACTGTATCACCTATCGATCACCTTTATTTTAAAATTTTTGGTTTTCATGCAATTTAGATTTTTTATTTTAGAATACAGTATGTAATTTTTTAATTTACTTTTTTTTTAATATTTCCATTTAACTTTCATTTGGTTTTAGTCTTTTTATTTAACATCTATATTTTAGATTTTGCTTTGTCACTTGCATCACTCAGGGTCCAAATGTTTTTTCTTACACTTAATTTATACCATTTATTATGTTGCCGTTCTTTCACCGTTCACTCAGTCAAACAGTTTACTCACATTGGTCACATATATTGCGTAAGGAACGAAAATTCCTTAGGTACAGAAATCTCTTCCAGCATTTCAGTGAATGGATGAAATTCATCTAAAAAGCCAGATGTGTCTTGATGTTTTCTTAGATCGCCCCCCGTTGAGCGTCACAAACTTAAACACTCTATACAAAAGTGCTGACTCAGACCGAAACCCCTGGTCTTCACAGCTGTGATTCGCCCGCGTCACTCTGCTCTTCATGCTCGAGTTAATCAGCCTCTCTGAGAGGCCCAGGTGGTGTGACTCTCTCTAGGTTCACAGCGTGACTCCACGCAGGAGGCCAGGATGATAAAGAGCCTCTTACTGATAGTTTGTTGGAGTTGATAGCAGGTTGTCGCTGCTGGCGAACAAGAGGAAGAGCCAGGCGGGATGGCGCAGGGGAGGACAGTACAGAAAGAGACCTAGACAGTTGATAAAGTGCGGATAGATGGCTGTGTGAGTATGAGTGAATGTTCCAGGTGTTTGCTGGGCCCCTCTGGACGCCTCTCCCTCTGTCTCTTCCTGTAATCAGGGCCATCTGATCCAACTCATGTTTTACACAGTAATTAATGGAGGCCTGTGTATGGCTCCGCTGTTATTAATGGCCGCTGATGGAGACGATGGCTATAAACAAGTTTGATTATCTGTCAGAGGCAAACCCAAACAAGAAGGCTGCTATATTTGAGGTATTTTTAGAGCTTAATTAATGAGCAATAAGAGTAATGAATGAAACACAAAGCAGACGTGGCCAACACCTTGTGCTGTGTTTTAGAAAGGTGGAGGAGCTTGTCGAGCTCTGTTATATTTAGTTTTATTTACCAGTCACTACTGATGGGAAGTTTGAGATGGGTGTATAGACAATGTCAGCAGCTGCTTGATAATATGAAGGGGATATTGGTCAGAGAGATGTTGTCCTTCTGAGGAGATTTTGACTGAAATTGATATATTACTGTATAAAAGTTTGAGGTCTGTAAGATTTTGTAATGTTTTGAAAGAAGTGTCTTACGCTGCGAATACGGCAAAAGAAAAAAAATGTTACAAATGTTTTCTATTTTGATGCTTTTTAAAATGTAATTTATTTCTGTTATGGCAAAGCTGACTTTTCATTATCATCATGCCATCAGCATCACATAAACCTTCAGAAATAATTATGATATGCTAACTTACTGCTCAAGAAATCTTGGTCTTAAAGGGATAGTTCACCCAAAAATGATCCTGTCTTTTATTCACCTCTAAAGCATCCTAGGTGTATGTGACTTTCTTCTTTCAGACGAGTCCAATCAGAGTAATAATAGAAATTGTCCAGACCCCTCCAAGCCTTTGAATAGGTTTAAATAGGTGATAGCCATTACAATTAGGAAGAAGTGAAATAAAGTGGGTGTATACATAATAAAACATCTCCAGGGGGTGAATAAAGTCCTCCTGTAGTAAGCAGTCCCGGCAGATGAGGTAGAGAGCGCAGAGAGAGAAGAAAACTAAATGCCACTCATGAATTAGAAGCACAAACTGATGATTTGTAATGAAAAATAGGAGGATTTTGATATAAGCCAAGAGGAGACTGGTTTTTCTTAGCTAAATTAAGGGTATTTCATCGTGGTGCATGCACCATGCATTTATTGTACAAAATCATGGATTCGTTACAGGAGGACTTGATTCACCCCCTGGAGCTGTGTGAGGGATGTTTTATTATGAATATGCACACGTTATTTCACGTCTTCTGAAGTTTAATGGCTATCACCTGTTTAAACCCACTCTTGGAGGGGTCTGGACAATTATTATTATTATTTTATCTCTGATTGGATTCGTCTGAAAGAAGAAAGTCACAAACAGCTAGGATGCTTCAAATGTGAGTAAAAGACAGGATCATTTTCATTTTTGGGTGAACTATCCCTTTAATTCTCTTTATAATCAATTTTGTGCAACTTTATATATTTTTGTGGAAACTGCCATGGAGTTTCCCAGGGCTCTTTGATGAACAGAAAGTTCAAAAGAAGCCGGTTTATTTAAAATAAAAATCTTTTGTAATATTCTACATGTATGTACTGTCACTTTTAATCCATTAAATTCATCATGTCTGAATAAAACTATTAATTTATTTCAAAATCTTACTGTCCCAAAACATATGACAAGTAGTGTATTTCTGTTAATACGAGGTGAATCAGTTTTCTGAAGAAGAATTAGGCAGAGATTGGTGTAAAATACAGTTTAACTTACTTTTAAGTTTAATACAGATTTTTCCCCCCCAAAAAAGTAACCAATTAGTTCTTCATTTTGAGAGACCTCTCTTATTTTCTCTTGCATATTTAATATTGCTCTTTAATTAAGCAAAAACGTTTTATCCGATTATTGGATGACATTATCTGTAGAATACTCGATTACTAAAATATTCGCTAGCTCCAGCCCTACTGTTGTCAGACTCCTTGTGCAGACAATAATCTCACTGCACAATTAATGACAAAAACAATGTTTGGAAAAGATAACAAGCTTAAAACCATTTTTTTGGTGGTGAAAATACTAATGGCCTTAAAGACTAAGACAGTACTATAAAAGTGCTTGAATTAAATGTAAATTGCGTTTGATATAAATGGCTGCCAAAAGCATAAATGGAGATGTAAGTGATGTTCACCGAAATGAAGTCTGTGACTGGTGATTTAGACAGCTTTAGATCTCTCAAGTGTCTATTTATAATACAGTTCATCAAGGTGCTTCCTGTTTCTGGTTTTAAATACCAGAGTTCTGCTACGTTTTTTCATGTTTTGAAAACAAAGCAATGAGTTGGTATTATTCTCTGTGGAAAGTCCTGTTGTTATAATAGTGTGTCATTTGAGAGTTGCAAATGTAATAGGTCTCGAAAAGGAAAGCAATATTTAGTTCCTGTTTAGAGTTCAACTTTAAGCTGAAAGACGGTGTGAAGGAAACACCCAGTCTTTTTCAAGATCATGTAAAGCCTGGTTTCACCACCCTGGTGAACCTCAAAGGTTTTCTCATAAAATCATTTACATGGTCCTTTAAATATCACTTGTTTATCTGGGTTGGACCCGTGAAATAAGACGTGCCAGTGACGCACTAGATGTTTGCGGTGCACACTGAATGTAGCAGCCCCATTCTGAGAAGAGGATACAAGTTCATAGCGTTGACTTTGAGTTTAGCCTTTGCTGCAGAAATTAGTGTCTCTCTGAGGTTGTTGTTGTGGCTGGAGTCCAGCTCATTTACACTGGCCGTGGAAGAGCCTTCCAAAACTCCGGTCACACATCTCCCCTGCAGCTAAATACTGGCCCAAGAGACCCCACAGGACAACTCCCAACTACTGAGCCCCCAATTAGAGATGGCCATCACAGCAGACAGAGCAAACATTACCTGCATTAATTATCTGCACTGTGGTTAGCAAAATTAAAATGGGAGGAATAAAAAAGAAGTGTAGTCAAACACAAGTTTGGAGTCATAAGATTTTGGAATGTTTTTAAAATTGTGACCCTGGACCACAAAACCTCTTATGGGGTATATTTGTATACAATACACTGTATGGGTCAAAATTTTTCTTTTTTGTCAAAAATCCTTAGGATAGTAAGTAAAGATCATGTTCCATGAAGATATTTATTCAATTTCTTACTGTAAACATATTAAAACTTTTTTTGATTAGTAATATGCATTGATAAGATCTTGTTACGAGAGCGAGGCGAGGAAACGTGCGGGTTCAAATGCAGGCTGTTTATTTGTTAAACACAGAGCAAAACAGAC
>JAUYWG010000042.1:18664368-18683769 GCA_034779775.1 Enteromius afrohamiltoni
ATAGAACACTAAAAGTTCGCTGGGCACAGAAGTGCCATCCCCTGAACTGGGCTGGCCCTTCCAGCTCACTGTGACAGATCTTCATTTGGACAACTTTAAAGATGATTTTCTCAGCATTTAGATTTTTCTGTACCCTCAGATTCCAGATTTTCATACAGTTGTATCTCAGTCAAATATTGCCCTATCTTTTGCCCTATTTATTCAGCTTTCTGATCATGTATAAAGCTCAATTTCAGAAAATTAATACTTATGACTGGTTTTGTTGTCCAGGGTCACAATTGTGTTTGCCATGGCTGCATTTATTTGTTCAAAAATACAGTAAAAACAGTAATAATGGTGTCGCGAGCTTCACTGGAGCTGTGCTCGGAAACCTCCAGAGGGCACTCCAGCCCGGACTATGTTCTTTGTTTATCTGTCTCTCCGATTCCTGTCAAAGGACGTTTATTATGAACAGTTGTCTCCACCCACCTTGTCTGTCGCTATGGCCACCCATTAGTTTCTCCACCCCGTTGCTTTGTTCTGACTTGTATTTAAAGACCCATTTGTGTTTTGCTCATGGCTGTTCATTGTGTGGATTTTCCCTGTGTTTTTCTGTGTTCTCACCTTGGAATATCATTCTCGACCTCGCTTGCCCCCGGACTCTCGATCTTGCCTCGCCCCATTGGATTACGTTTGCCGATCGTCTGACCACTTTAACTTTGTTAAAATTGGGATATATTATTATAATTTAAAATATATATATTTTCTATTTCGTTACATTTTCAAATATTATTTATTTTTAAAAACCTGTTTAGAAACAATTATTAACAACAGAAATCATTTGTAACATTATAAAGATATTTTCTGGCACTTTTTACCAATTTAATGCACTCTTGTTGAATAAAAGTACACATTTTTAAGGGAAAAAAACAAACGTATGGGAAAACTTATTGGATAGACAAGAACCAGTAATTTTCTTCAGAACATCTTGTTTATATGATTTATTTCTCATGTGTGCAGAAAGACGTCCGGGATATCTTCACACCAATTCATTTTGAGGTGAAATATGAACTTGGAGAGCACCGCGTGCTGCAGAGGGACTCCGGAGACTTGCCTTCTCTCAAACCTGTCCTACAGCAGAAGGATGAACATGGCAACGTTGTGAAAAACAAGGTCTGTTTTTCTTCATTCCTCAATCTTGTTTTTAATTATTATAATCAATTTCTGTTGCCACTTTATTATTGTATGTCTCAGTGTGTCTTCATTTCTATCTTTCTGTAGACCATGTTTGCCAGATATTGTTCCTGGGAAAACTGTTCGACCAACCTGCAGGTTTCTGCTCATCTGGTTTTACCACAGTAAGTCATCAACCTACTGTATGTCCTACTGTATGAGTCTCTTAAAAATGACAGAGAAAGTTATTTAATATGATTTAAAGTATACTAAAAGGACAATTGTACACACACATATATATATTTATATATATATATATATATATATAATATACTGTACATTGTAAAATCACTGTAGAACATGTTGAACATGTATAATGTTATCCAACAGCTTAAGCTTTAATAGTTCTAGTTTTCTAGAGTTGTTCTTCTTTTCAAGTGCATGGTCAGTAAGTCCAGACCTCTGTAAATGTTCTAGTGCTGGTGTTGCTCGTGACTAACAGGGCTTTGGAGATTATCTGCTCTCCTCATGAATACACCCATTAAAGCAGCATGCACAGTAGCCAAAGCTTTATATCGATGCATTTTATGCATCACATTTCTTGGACTCACCCAATTGAGGCGAAAGCGTGAGTGTGCACATTAGCATTTTGGATCATGTTTGCAGCCGTATGCAAACTAATTTATGGACCCCCCTCACCCACTGGTGATAATACATGATCTGATTATTCATAAGGCTTGTGCGTGTGCGTGTGTGAGAGAGAAAGAGTGAGGGGGAGAGTGTCTTGTCAGTCTCCCAGATGCACCTGGTGCCTTTAGATGAGAAACATCAGGCTTGAGCCCTCTGCACAAGCTACACATACGCAGACACATTCGTATTAAATTCTACAATAACGACTATTCTAAACTGATAAAAATACGTTTTACTATTTTAAAAACAATCATCACAATTATGGTAGTTCATTGATCAGAACAAATACTTTAAATGTGTGTTTTATTTTCAATTCGAATTTTACAATGGGATGAAATAAAGAGGTGTTGATGGACTGAGAAGAACTGATTAGAGTTGCTGTGACACTGAATGTTTGCTTTTGCACCAGTAACCACAGTATACTTTATATTTAATTTCAATTTATTTTGTATTTAATTGTCATTAAATACAGTTTCTTTTGGCAGTTCAAAAATTCAAAAGCTGTAAAAACATCTGCCAAAAACAAAAGGCTATTGAATGTAATTAAAATGATGCTTAAACCATAATAATAGCTATTATTATTTGTATTTTTTCTGTATCTTTTCTTCACTATGAGTATACAACGGATACAAACTAAGCAAAGGATTAAATATGGATTCATGTTATTCATTCAAAAAAAGCTTAATTTATGTTTTAATGAACTGTTTTCCCAACAGGTCCTACAAGAACATGCGATACTTTGCCCTGGGCAATGGAAAAAGCATCATGTTGAACACCACACTGGTCAACACTGGAGATGATGCTTTCCTACCCAAACTTTACCTGAGGTTTCCCAGCAACCTGCATTTCATCAAAGTGCTGGAGGTAATTCAATTTGTTTGGTTTCATCTTAAGTTATCTGACAGCCAGCTTTTAGCTCTTTTCTGAAGCACTTCACTTGGCCTTTGATTTGCTTTAATATTTGTGGTTTAATTTCAGGAAGATAAATACATCAGTTGTGAAATCGCAGAGGAGAACAAAGTGGCCATTGGACTGGACTGCAACGTTGGGAATTTGTACATCCCCCCTTTCGCCAAGGTAAATGTCTTTAGCAACGGAAATTTGTTTGTCACTATGTCTTGGAATATAAACATCTCTGTGCTTTCTTCCAGATGAACATTACCTTTTTATTAGATGTGATGCAGAACAGCAGCGCGGGAAACCTTAGCATTAACATCAATGCGACGAGGTGAGAGATGCAGCCCTAGATCTGAGGAATTCATTACAAAGGATGGTTTACACAAATACATCTGAGCCAAATGTAAACATTTGTGGAGAGCACCTCGCTACTGCTTACGGTTGTAAATTGAAATGCAGAAGACAAACAAAGGCATTAAACAGCTTGCTCAAAGGTTTTGTGTGTTTCCAGTGTTACTGTTAGAAACAAGAAAAACACTAGATCTAAAGATGCATGAGCACATAGCCTATGTAATGAGTTCCTATAATGGACTCTCAGGGTATATTAGGGTTGTTCTCCAATAATTAAACTCATTAAACATTTTCCAACATATATACAATGACCCCAAAAAGCATTTGGACACTTAAACTGCGCTTAATGTGACATTTCAATAGATAGTACACGAACATCAAACTAAGTGGCGTCTGCAAATAAATGCTCCTAGAGCTTTCCTTAGAACTTCACCTTTTTAAAAAACTATTTTCTTGCATTTATACTTTTTTAGCTTTTAAAAATGAGTGCTATCAAATGAACAATCAAGATTAATAGCGTTTAAAAGATATATATATATATTTATATAAATATATATATATATTTTTACATGTGTGTATTTATTATGTATCTATAAATACACATGCATGTGTATATAAAAAAAATAAATTATATGATTACACAACATTTTCAAAATATGCATGTGTATTTAAATATACATTATAAATATACAGTGTAGAGTACACACACACATTATGTAAACAAAAACTTTTATTTTGGATGCAGTTAGGCACAATTAAACATTTGACAGCGCTATTAAAAAAGCATTAATGTGAGAGCGTATATGTAGCGCATGTTTTCTTTACTAGTGAATGTAAATCAAACTAATGTGTGTTTTTCAGCGAGAACTTCGAGAACACTGATCTTCAGCATGACAATGTGGCTGTTCTTACATTGCCCTTGAGATATGCAGTTGACCTCAATGTTCACGGGTAAATTGTCTGCTTATAAATGTGAATCCATAGATATCAGAAGAATGATAGGCCAAATTATGGGACTCTTCTCTTCATCTCTCCTCTGCAGATTTGTCTCTCCGACAACTTTTCTGATTGGAGAAGAGTCGGTGACGGTCGACTGCTATCCTGAGAAGTTCAATTATACGTACAAGGTATTTTAGCGTTCAGACAAACAACAATGTCATTAAGCTCTAATGAATCATTTGACATGGTTTGTTTCGTTACAATGTCTATTAACTTGCAGGTGATGAATATGGGTCCTAGTAAAGCTCTTGATACGAGAGTAAAGATCAGCTTGCCTCTGATGCTGGTGCCATACAAACACCAGCTAATCAGGATCACCGATTTACAGGTGAGATTTACATATGCAGTTATGCATTTGAGGTCAGTTATAAAATCTGTGGATGTTTTTAGTCTGCAAGGATGCATTAAATTGATCAAAGGTGACTTATATATTGTTACAACATAATATGTGTATATTTTCATTCAAGATCATGTGACAGCTGACTGGAAAATGTAGCTTTTTCATCACAGAAGTAAATTGCATTTTTTAAATTTATTAAAAGTAACATTTTAATTTGTAATATTTCACTAAATTACTGTATCTTCGATAAGTAAACACAGACTTGTGCATAGAGAAAAAACATTACTCTGAATGTTTGCGCTTCTACTTTTAAAACACTGAAAGTGGAAGGAGATTCATGGTATAAGATTTTGTGTTTTCATGGCATATTTGACATATATGAAGCAAAATCGAATTGGTCATTGTAAGTCACGTGACGAATCATGATTAAAAAGTCTAAGTTTGGAAGATAATGGCACAAGTTTCATCTCCAAAAGGTGTCAGATATAGCATTTTATTAATTTATTTTGTTGATGGTGCTTTATTATTCTTTTTGGAGCTTGGTAGAAACGTTATCCCTCAATTCTGATTGGTTGATTGGAGGATAGTATGAATCACAATCTACTTACCTTTTATGGAAAACAGAAGTTCAGACATTCTGCCAGACACCTCTGGCTTTGTTTACTGAAGAAGCACAAACTAGTTCTAACAGTGCCTATAATATATGCTGTGCATCTGTATACACATCTTTTTCTTCGAATAAACGTAAGTTGTTTCTTGTCTTGCAGACAACTCTTGGGCATTGCTTCCAGAGGAACGATTCAGTACAGATTATTGATGACTGTGATGTCCCAGGAGCTTCCTTCATTCATGAAATTGTATTTTTTTTCTCCCCAAAAACCAAGCGCACAATGGTAAAATAACAGTCGTTGTATTAAGAATCCGGTGTGTTTAGTGTACGTGTTATGAGAAGGTCTCACGCTCTGTTGCTCTGCAGTTCTGTGGTCCTGAAGATAAGACCTGTAGGATGGTAGAGTGTCACTTCGGTAACTTGGAGGTTGGAAAAGAAGTTACCATCTCTATGGAAGTGGAGCTCAACCCCAGAGTTCTCCATATGAGTCCAGTGAGTGTTTATTAGAGATGAGAAGAGTAATATGGGCCAGTCATACAATCTGTCAATCAACCACCATTTGAAAATGAAAACACGTTTATTTCCTATAGGGCAGACATGCTGTCATGATGATTCATGGCATGATTGACCTTATTTCACCAGTGAAGGATGCCAACACCATCCTACTAAAGGATGATGTTTTTGCTAGAGTAAGTAGTGTGAATCTCTAATGTAATACTTGCTGCATTTACAGCCGTTTGTTGAACTTGAATGTTTGCAATGTTTCAGGTGTCATTGGAAGCTATGCACAGCTTTAAGCCTGTGATGGCTGTGCAGATTTTTCTAATAGCATCCAGTCTGATCGCCGGACTGATGATTTTAGCACTGCTCGTCCTTGCGCTCTGGAAGGTATGTATCACATGACACTTTTTCCAAGTAAGACTTAATGTCAAATCCTCATGCAAGACTCTTGGGAAAACTGTTCATGACATTTCTCTAAAAAAATAGACCTGAAATATCTGAAGATCTTTATTTTGGAGATACAACATCCCTTAGAGGGTTTAACAGCATGCTGTGGTAAAAGTACCATGGTAGAAGATTGTGGTAAATGACGTGGAACCTATTAAAGCAGTGCTTTTCTAAGAAAACATCATACTGAAAATAAAAAATACAGTCAAATTTATAATATTTTTAAATGATCTGATTATGCATTGATGCATTCTGCTGTTTTCCAATGATTTGTGCCACAAATGAAGTTTTAAGCGTCACGTTTCATTTTTAAGTCCAGATGTTCTGTGTATTTCACTATGCTGCATCCAGCTGTTTTGGAATGCAAGAATGTGGTTAAGAAACTTGTGGTATGCGTGAACCAGTTTTAATCCAGTACGATTATAGCGTTTTTAGTAATGACTGAGCAATCATTCAATCAATCTACAAATTAGTACCCTACTAAGCAAACAGTAAAAAATCGAACTTCTTGTGTTTGAATTTGAGACATACTTTTGCTTATAGACAATCATGCTTTTTCTTGCTTCTATTAGTTGGGATTTTTTGACCGGAAGTTGAAAGAGGAGAAGTTTGACCAGGACAGTTGGGACTATGTGCCTAAGAAAGAGAGCGTGTCATAATAAGAATGGAAAGGACAAAACATGAAGGACTACTGCTCTGTCGACATTAAGAGCTGGACTCGTGATAACCTACGGCTACAAAGTAATGAAGAGACTGACAAAAGGATCAGCATTTTCTGTCTGAAGACAATGCACTTTAGAGTCTGGAACATACTACATGTACTCAATGAATCGCTCCGGGACTGTGCCAAGGGGAAAAAGATTCAGGATGTACTGCTACAGAATATGATGACTCTGTTCCAAAACCAAGCGAGCAACCTTTGTAGGCAGCATTGCTTTAGAGGCGGGTCCTAAAGGACGAAGCACGGCCAAATTTTAAGGCGGCATTACAAATACAAATACAAGGTGCAATTTGAGTTCGTATTCTGCCTTGATGTGTGCCTATTTAGGCTGTGGACAGCAAGGTTTTAAACGGAAGTGTTCGCCTATGACCACTGAACATATTGGCTAATGGCCTGCTGTAGAGGAGAAATTGCACTGCTGTAGCTTTTCTTACGAAGGTTATTCCTGTATTTATCTGAATGCCCACAAGTTAGTACACCCTCCACAGAGGTGACACAGGATCTTCTGGCACATTCCATCACCCTTTCCGAAGAGAACATTGCTGCGATAGGAGTTTTCACACCTTTCGCATCACTGCAGTATCGGTTCTCCTTGCAAAAAAAAGGAGGAAAAGACACGCATTCTCTCTCCTCCCTAACTCGCGCTGCCGAGTTCAATAGTTAGAAGTTTAATGGAGGCGCCAGATGGAAGGAGCGAGTGTTTGCTGTGTGCTCTGGCTGGGTGCCATGGAAACGGGGCAAAGGAGGCTGCTGTTGTGTGTCTATACTGCACTACAGAAGAGTGACAGGATTGGCATGTGTCTGGCTCCCAGCCATTGCTCAAGAGAGTGCGTGTTCATTTATAGGGCATGAAATCTACAAATACAGAGCACCGTCACCTCTCACTCGTATGCAGGCCGATGGGGAAAATGATATTCAATACGATATATTTAAGGGTGTTGTTGAAATCATTTGTAAAAACATCGAGTTATTTTTAATGAATTAGAAAATGAAAAAAAAAAGGAAAAAAATGACAAAAGTTTTTATACTTTCAGTTTAGTTTAATTTAATTTCTCTTTTTTTGATTATGCAAAATTATTTTTGGTGCTGTTTTTTATTAATAATTTCCATATTTTTTATATTCTAGATTATAAAACAATTTTCATAAAATAAAAACAAAATATGAATAAGTCAGCTGGTTTTGCCTGGGCCTGCTAGAAAGAGTGTGTTGGTGGATGAATTAAAAAAAAAGAAAATCGCAGCATATAATATTATATTTATAATATTTAGATTTGGGAAACCATATTATATGAGTTGCTCGTCAGTGCTTTTTTATATAAATATACAAAAAAAGAAAAGTCTCTACAGTTCAGGGAATGGTGTACAAAAAAACATAGTTTTTTAAATTAATTTTTATGTTTAATTAATGTTAATGTTTTTATTTTTTTTCCCTGTCTTTAAAAATGATACAACTGTTTGTAAAAAACAATTACATTGGTTTAATTTAATTTTCATGCACTGGAACACACTGTTATATGTTTTTCTTTGTCATAAAATGTTCTGTATAAATGTTAAAGCTTTGCTCTGTGGTTTGTTCTTTCAGTTTCTCGAAGCTCTACTATCTAGCACAGTCTCTCTTTAATGTGGTTGTGTGTGTTCAGATACAGCTGCATTTAACCGGCGACTCCTCCGCCTCCTCCATGTCTGCTCCAAAGAGTGTGAGGAGCTGCGGGTGAACTCTGGAAAATAAACAGAGCTGTCAGGACATTTAAACATTACAAGGATTTATCTGATATATGCACACGTCCCTCCCTTTTTCTTAGAAGCTCACATTGTTCTGTTTATTCTGCTGTCACTCTTTCTGCAGCTTTAACAAGATTAATTGTTTTTTTTGTTTTTTTTTATCACAAGTTCTGCTCATATAATGTTTGCAGTGTCTTCAAACAACACTGCCTGTGCTTGCACAGGTCATCTGAAGTTCATCTTCTGCAAATATGCAGTGACTATCTTGACTACTGTTTTGCAAATAAATAGGGATGTAAATAATTCAGAGTTTTGAAATGGAAAATAATTGTGTAATACTTTTAGTACACTGAATATTTGTCTTTTATGATATTGCGGTATTTGCATTTTGCAAAAGACATTTAGGGTTGTGTATTACAGTGATTACCCTGATAGCACACGTACATCTAGGAGACGTCTATTTGACGTCTACATTTACATCTGCAAAATGCATTATTTAGGTTGCTTGCTCATCTGCAATATGTCTATTGGACGTTTCCTTTTAGATGTCAAATAGACGTCTAATAGATGTTTATGATTTAGAATGTATGTAAAACTGACATCTGCCAGATGATTGTAGACAGCAGATGCTTTCCAGATCAAGAGATCTTTAACAGCCATCTTGCAGACGTACGCATGCTATCTGGGTAAAGTTGCCTCTGTTACGGACATGCTCTAAGTGAATGAAAACATCCTGCAAAAGTTTTAAATCTGAAAGTGCACCATGTAAAAGGTATTGTCTCTCAAAAGAAAGAGTCGACTTTGAATCACTGAAAGGAGTCCCTAGCGTTTCATGTTGACATCAACAAAGCTGGCCTTAATAAGATGGTCTTATTGAAAATGCAAATTCACTGTTCGCCACTAGGTGTCGCTTTTGGTGCGTTAAAATCTTAAACCGACCAATCACGAAGTGGGCTGGAAAATGAATCGCTAAACGAATCGTTTAGGAGTCGTTGAACAAATAAGGTAAAAAAAAATGCAAGTGATATGTTTTTGACCTGGCATGCATGTAAACCAGTAGTTTGATACTCCCAAAATATGAACCATTCATAACCCATGATAGGGGCACTTTGAGAGTTTTAAAGGAATCTGTTGACATTTTACCTTATTAGGAGTTCAGACGGTACTTCCAAGAGATCTCCGTCGATGTTCCAGGAGTATGTTCCTTCAGAGGAGATGATGGGCACAGTTTTTGAGTCGCACTCCTCGTTCTCCGACGACACGTCATCAGCCCAGTTTCCCTGAGAGCGAGGCCGCAGCTTCACGGCTTTTACGCTGTGTGTCTCAATAAACGAGAATCCAAACTGCAAAGGGATAAACAAAAATCTCTTATTTAATGTGTTGGGCAATTACTAAACCTTAAGGAAAAACAAATACTTATAAGTGCATTAGATTCTAATAATGCCCCACAGTACCTTTTACTGAACTGCGTTATTTTTATTTTATTGTTTTGCATGGTTTATGTAGTGAATTGGTTTTATTTGAGGCTGTAGTTTTACTTTATGTCCACAAGGAGGCAGTGATGAACAGCTGATCCTCGTCGGCTCACCTCAGTCCTGTGTGAGTGACCTGGAGTGAACCTGGATACAGAACCAGGCCAGGACTGGGCCTTCGGTCCATCACATCATGTATTGTTTTATGCAGAGGACCAGGTATGTCCATCAAATTCTTAATTGGATAAATAGCTTAGCAATCATTATAATTCTTCAGTGCAGAGGTCTTATGTAAGTACCATTTACTTAATGTAAACGTACTAAATGTAAAGCATGTATATTAACCCAGGTGTTTTGGTGGAATAATACTGACTCTGACCCAAATCCTTGCAGCAGTCATGATGTAAAGCTTGACCCAGACAATGTGCATCAACTACAGGAATGTTCCTGTTCCTGGTGCTTTAATGGGTGATGAGTTCAAATGCAAATTGAAAGTGGAGCCTATATTCAGTGTTTCTGCATTATAAAATGTATTTTCATGCCAATTAAACAGAATTCCCCCTAAATTATGAATACCATAATGTGCAATAATGTTTTACTTTTGATTTAGTGTTGTTGTTTTAGAAAATCCAATTATTTTCAGTGATTTTTGTGTTCGATTCTTATTATTGTACTTTTTTGAATACATTGCATTGCATGCGTTTGCATACATAGGGCAATGTTGTATGGTGTGACATAACATAACATCCAAATAACATGTATCTTAAGGTATCTTAGAATAGCATTATGTATGTATGCATTAAATAAAAATATATTAAAAGACAAAATGGGCTTAATGGTTAAACACATGCTGTATATTATGTTCTATAGGAAAAGAGAAATAATGGGATTTTTTTTCTACATATAGGTAAAATATGAGAAAACAATCAGTTTCTCTTTCTCTACATAATATACAGCATATGTTTAAGCATTTAAAATTATTTATCTTTTAATTACATTTTCCCATTACCATAATATATTAAGGTAGAAGTAAATGATGTTTAATATTTTCATTTGACCCTTTTTGACTTTAATTATCAATGCTGATACACATTAATTTAATGTAATTCATTTTATTCATGTTTAAATGTAAACAAATAAAAAATACTACCAGGATATATAAATATGTTAAAATGTACATTTAAGATTTTTATATAAGATATTTAAGATATTTTATATATATATATATATATATATATATATATTAATATATATATTTTAATGTGAATGTTATCATTTGTATTTTATTATTTATTTTGGACTTAATTTTGATACATTTCTTGAGGCATTAGACTTTCTTTTTTTTTTACTGAGACTCAAACACAATTAAAATAAACCTGACTTTCTACATGTAAATGAGGTGAACACACACAACACACGCAAACTCTTATAAAATGGCCAATAAAGGACTTTCAGTACATCACAGAGACCCTGAAATTGGCTCCGCTTTACTCTGTGGCACAATGACATCTCACGAGTGAAGAACAGTAGGTCAACGCCTCAACCTACACAGATTATTTATAGAATGTGGGTTAACAAACAGCACTAGATTGGATTGCTTAAGAAAAAAAAACACAGGCTCTGAAATGGGCTAATCTGTATTACCCTGAAAAGTGTTTTGTAGGAAGCTGACAATCAGTGACTAATTTGACTTGACAGTATGCTAATTCTGCTTAAGCTGGGGAGGTTGTTAACTCCATTTGTGTAGGCTGCATTTGATGTGAGTGCAGTAAGTTCCCTCAGTTGGCAGGTGAGCTCACCTGGTTGTTTGTGCTGCTGTATCTCTTCAAGTGCTTGATGAACTCTGACCTGGAGGTGTTTCCAACAGATATCAGTGCCATACTGCCATTGTTTAACCTGCGGTAGACAGAAAAGGTTATTCGTGTTTATTATGCTTAGGTTGTACATTTGTTAATAAAAGCAATGTGCCTGTTGTGTATAGAGAGTCTGTGGTGAGCATTATGACCAGAAAACCAATTCAGCGTTGCAATAAGCCCACACTATTTTCATATGGAAATGAGAATTGTTTATTTAATAAAACCAGTTTCTCTTCTGTTTTACCACAGGTCTATAAATAGATGTAACTCACACTTGTATTGTTCCATATCTTCACATCAGAGGAAAATGCAAATAAATGCTTCAAGGTACGAACAGGTCCTGACAGAATCTATAATACTATATATGCATATAAATGTTGGTTTGACCAGAGTTGTATTCTTGTTTTGCACTGTGTGTGTGTGTGTGTGTGTATGAGTGTTGTCAAATAAATAATCTTAAAATAACTTTTAATAAAAGCTTTTGTTTGTATATACATCATACAACAAAAAACAGCTAACACAATAAAAACATGTTAAAATAATAAAATAACTATATCTGTTATCTGTTTTTGCAAGTAAACTCTTCATATATATATATATATATATATATATATACAGTTCATATTTGCAAGTTATAATTTTGATTGGACACTTATATGTATGCATATATATAAACATAGGCCTATATATATGTAGTTGTGTTATATATCGCAATTTTCTGTTATCTATCGCTATATGGAACATATTTTGGAACTTGATTATACAGTTTTGAGTGTCAATATGTACAATATTCATACATTTATTAACACTGTCCTGATTGCAAGAATTGTAAAAGTTGGCAGATTAGGAAGGCTCAATTTGTCTTTGACAAGAAACAACAAGAAAAGCTATATGGAAATGAGGTCAGGACAATTCAAGATATATTTTCAGTAAGCACATCGTAATATTTTATGCCGTGTTCTTCAAATACATTTAACTTGTTGAAAGGTTGTTTTTTTATTTATAAAAAAAAACAAAACCATATCAAAAAAAGAAAATATTTTTTGCAGGGCGAACTCTGTGACCCCCCTCCCCATTAAAGATGCTGCTTACGAGAAGCTGAGCTTAACTTGTGTTGCTCTGTAAAGACAGGAAGGTGAGGGGTTGTTGAGCACCTCGTGGACAGATGCTCGGCCCTTAAGTCTACCCGGCCACTCCCTTTAATCAGAGTTATTATGTGCTGATTGGTCCAGTTAGGTGGCTTTGACCTTACGAGTCTGATCCTACCACTGATTCCAATCTTCAGGATTACGCTGACCAACTCCAGCCGGCTTCACGCACCAAACGCCCACGACGCAGGCCAGAAAACAGCCAGGAGACTCCACTGGCCTTGCGTGTTGCTGACACACTGACCTGGTCTCAAGGTTTTACAGTCTACACTCACATCAGCTTACTTGCTTTTAAGGCGTACAGTCTGAAGGATTGAGGGCAGTGCTTTATTTGTACATTATGAGGTTTCAGAACAAGAACCAAGGCCGATCATTGGAGCATTAATACATAAACAGTGTTAAACAGAATCAACGGTTGCACTTCATTTTACACGACATGCACTTACATGTACTTACAGTATACCTACCTAAGAAAGTACTAGTAATATAAAGTAACTATAAGGGGTAAGGTTTAGGGTTAGTACCTAGTTATTACCTATTGTAATTACTATAATAATTACATAGTATGCAGAGTACATGAGTTACAGGACTGTACAATGAAGTGCTACCGAGTCAACACTGAAAAAAACGACATCGCTTCCACAATATCAAATTATTTATATTTACAAAGCTTGCAATATAAATAATTTCACTGAACATAGTGGGACAGATCTGGTTTTAAGTTGTGATGGGCACCTGTAGTGAAGATTCAGTAGAACAGATGCACTGATATGGCGCCACATCATTGGTGGGATTTTATTATAGCAAATTAATGCATAAGTCAGATCACTTTGCTAATAAGGAAGATTTAAAAACATAAGTGAGAGGGACTCTTAACAGCTTGAGTTTATGTGTGCAAAAGTGCCATAAGGTACAGTTGTTTTTTGTTATTAATGAAACATATGTGCAGGTCATTGCCTTTCATTCAGAGGCATATTAGATGTAGATTATAAATGTATTTAATTGTGTAGGGGCCGGATCCATCTTGTTCTAGTCAACACAAAATATGAAACGATCCGATTTGCTATCATAGCGCACAGTAATCGTGGTGTGATGAATTTTCAGTAATGCCTCATAAGAATAAATTACACTGAAAAATACCTTCAAACAGAGAATATGTGTTTTAAATGGCAAAAATATAATTGATTGTATTTTCAATCAAATAAATGCAGCCTCTGTGAGTATATGAAACGTATAGTATATTGTCATGATCACTGGGAAAAAAGTTTTCCAATGGAGGGATTGAGGTGGTATGGAGGAAGTTCTGACCTGGTGTTTGGGGCCAGGCCCCTGGGGGCCATTGAGCACAGGCAGGGAATAGCCATGATGCTGATATTCAGGAAAAGACCTTGTCTGGTCTGCCAGGATCCATCCACACCTATTCACGAATGGAGAAAGAGTGAGTTTTTTCATGTGCGTATACTACACTTAAGTGCACTTGAATGTCTTTAGTGTGAAAACTTTCATAGAAATTGGTAAAGCATTATCATTTAAGATGTAGGAGCATTTGGTACATGTTACTATTCTCAGCGCTGTTAGAGATGGACCATATGGACCAATCACAGTCATTTGCGATAACTGGTATTTTATTAAGTCATTTTCAGATTTGTATTGTGTATAAATCCTCCAAAAGTCTCCAAAAAATGCAGCTCATTGGAGAATTCACTTTTAATTTGACTGGTAAACACCCCCTTTGTTTCTCATAGGAGGCACTTATTAGCCGAGAGCATTTGCTGCCCAATGAAGCAGCTATCTAGTGGTGCAATATCTTCAGAGTATCTTCTCATTTAGCTGTACTCACAAATGTCTCCATCTCCATTTCGCTCAGCTCTGTGTAAAAGAAAGAGATGCTTTTTAGTGCACAACCATTATCTGCATGTGTGTAATAATGGAGTTGCATGGGCTCCTCACAGTGTGGGGCATCCTGCCTTATTAGCATTAGTCGGGTGACCTTCACATTTCTCCAGCATTTTGATTTCTTTCCAATGGCCAATTAAGCAGGGGGTGGTTTATTTAAAATAACATCCAAATAATTATGCTCAAAGTTGGATGGGGATGAGGGGCGAGAAAACCTTAAAAATGCGCTTTAACATACTTTGTCTGATCCTCGGCTCCTCTGCTGGTGATAAAGGACAGTTCGCAGTCTTCAGGTCTTCACAGGCATCGTCGGTCGATCGAGGAGGGACACGAGGAGAGAGAACAAACATGTTAGATGGAGTGTTATGATAAGAAGAGGGAGATTTCTAAGAGATGCTGCCCATGTGTGCTGTGCCAGGCTGCTCTGACACTAATCCCAGATTTGATAGAGCACCAGCCAGTCCCTTGGAGCCCACCAGATGAGAGACAGCTACAGCTGACAACACAACTGAGAAAGAAAGAGCGCTTACTTGAGGTTTGCCAGTGTTTTAATGAGAGCGAACTCGCGGCGCTGGCTGGGTGGCATCCAGCGGTGTCTCTCTGCCAGTGCGAGCGTCCGCCCACCGAAACCAAACATGGCAGAGAAGCCGAACCTCAGCAGGCGACCCATTGAGCTAAAGCTGCACACGTCCACGGGCTGATGATGACCTAGAACAAGCCACGTAATGCAGTCAGTACGCTGAGGTACCAAGGCACTGCCCTAAAAAAATTACAAACCACTAGGAACAATGAGATCTAGAGCCACAGGAGGGTTGAACACAAACCCTCTGTAAACGAAGATTACAGTTATGTTATAAATGACCAAATTCGAAAGCAGTATGGCATGTATATGTAACGAAGGTGGTTTAATAAAGTATTGCAATGAAAAAATACTTTGCATATAAATGAAATGGGTCATTTATGAGGCTTCCTTTAAGATGCTGTCTTAAAAGATAGCTACCTATGTAGGAAGTAAACAGTGAGGCTTTTGAACAGAGCCATTGAGAGCATGATAATAACCTATGCAAAAATACTGAATAAATATTTCGTATTATTGTTGAAAACTAATATTTTTGTGGAAACACTGATATATATTTTTGTTAGACTTTGACAAGGAAAGAAAAGCATTTATTTAAAGAGAAAAAAAGTGTTTAGAGTCAAGAGTTTATTCTTGCTGAAAAAAGAAAATAAAAACAACCTTTGACCAAACTTTCGAATAGTAGTGTACAATCAATAATAATATGCATGTATTTGTGTGCATGTATGTATATGTACATATTTAAGTAGATGTAAATGTAATCAGCAAATTTAATTCTAGTCCATTAGAAACAATAGAGTCATCTATCAAGTGTCAATGTGACATCTCTTGAGTTAATTCATTGCATATGTCGAAGTGAACAGGAATGACTGGATCTGGTGGCCCATTGGTTGAGTCCAGTCCCCGTAGCCTTGCACATTCCTGACCTCCTTCTGTCTCCCCATGCATACACTCTCCCCGCTCATGAATTATTCATTAGATCCTTCCAAATCCCGCCAGTTGGCCTTATTCACATGCGTAAATATTGCTTAATTAGAAATGAACAAGCCCTATATTGGCCCTCCTAAATGGGCATTACGCTCTCATTCATGTCAGGTGTCTTCTCTGCCGTTGATGTTCCTCTTTTGCCTCGCAGCGACAAAAGCCAGACATTTTGTGTAGTATAGAAAGGGAAAAACGCGTTTTTTTATTCAGCTCGCTTCACATAAGACGTCTAATGCCTGCATGTCGGAACGTCTTTTAAGGAAAAGCTGTCTTTTGTTGAGCGAGTGCCTACACTTAGCTCAGCGGTTCGTACCAAGAGCCACAATGTTTTGATGGAGCAATTAATCACGACGGTACGAGGATGTTTCTCAACATTCCTGCTGAGATGGCGTGCGTACCGCAGAGCACAGGGAAGGTGCCAATCTCAGCAAACAAAAGAAATTCAGCACTCGTTCTTAAAACTCGCACCTCCCTTTAGTCAAAAGCTATGAGTTACAATACCATATGGCTCAATTCTTAGGACTTAATGATGAGACGCATTCTCGCACACGTTGAGGTCACATTGCGGTTAATCATCCGAGTCTGTAGCCAAGAAGTGAGTACAAAAAATGGGGCACAGAGTTTTGGGCAGCACCGGTTCTGAGGGTTTGTCATTCCATTTTGTCACTCAACCAGTTTTGCACCTTTAAAGGGTTCGATTAAATATTTAGTTACAAACCTGCATGACTTTTTTTTTTTAAACACAAAAAAACATGAATATTTTAACTGTTTTTTTTTTTTTTTTATCATACAATTAAAGTTGATGGGGACCAAAAAACACAGAACTTTTTTCAAATATATTTGTGCTCCACAGAAGAAATAATAAAACAAAAAAATTATGTAATTTCGACTTCTTACAGAGGTAAATACCAATATACAAAAATCTGTACACAAAGCTGTTATACAATTTTAGATATCTTATAAGTCTCTTAGAATATAATGCATGAGTCATATTAATTTTCATTGTATTAAAATGAAAATAAAATGTGAATATTCCCTAAAAATCTCCTTTTGCTTTCTACAGATGCATAACCATGCATATATCATTCTGGAATGCCATAAGGGTGAATTAATAATGACCAAATTTTCACTTTTGGGTAAAATATCTCTTTAAATTTCAGTCTGACTTCAGTATGAAATAATTTACAATATGGTGCACGTGTTATTTTTTTACAGAAGAAAATAGCAGTATACAGCATTCTAAAATTACATAATAGTGCGTAAATGACGGTTGTTTTTTTGGTAGGGTGAACTACCAGCCTGTTCTTCACCCAAAGCTTTAGAGATATAGTGCATGAGTCACTTGGCCTACTTTTACATGGCTTACTATGCTATGATTTTTATTGTATGGAAAATAACTAAAATAACTTTAGGTTCCCTAAAATGCTCCTTTTGCCTTCTCCAAAAGCATTCTGGAACATCATGGGAGTGAGTAAATAGTGACAGGATTTTCATTTTTGGGTGAACTTCATATGAAGCCTGTGATTGCATCAGATATGATCAAATACTCATCAGATCTGAATATCACCAGATAATCATTTCTCAATAATCCACCAAGAACAACGATACAGTGACAACAAAAAAAAATCTAATTTACTTGTGCACATAACTGATTCTGTAATTCTATTGTGCTCTTCTTATTGTGTTCATCCCAGTTGTAATTCAGCTGTAAAGCGAAATTTTTGCCAGTATGTGTTCTTTTTCTTTTTTTGGAGGATGCAAGCTTAGCTTGTGCATGTAATCCCCTGACACAAGCCAAATCCGCTTGTCTGTTAAGCTAAGCCCAGGAGAGCTTGCACAGTCGACACAATGGCCCAGACATATTGGTGCTAACTTCAAAAAAACGCCTCACAGAAAGACAGACAGACAGGAACACGCAGCACTAAAGCCAAAGTGAACACTGCCAGCCAGAAGTAACACTTCCAACGACGGCCCACAGCCACGTCAAAGAAACTGGGTGTTTGTGGCGGGACTGTACGGGTGATTGACGACAGACGTATCTGCACCTCTCTCGGGACTGTCTCTCGTTCCATGGGACCTGTTAACCATGATCTCCAAAGCTGGAGAGGCAGAGCCCATGTGGGGGGTTTGTCTTCTCTCGGCCCCCATAACAACAGTCTGTGCACTCTAATTAAACATCAGATTACAGAGAGACGCTATTGGGATACACTAAAAAGAGGGAGAGACAGAGACTTCCTATGGGTGAAAACGAAACCGTTGCCCCTGCACACATAACTCAGTGGAACTGAAAAGTAAATATGAATCCCATTTACATATTATTATCATGTATATTTGTGCTCCATTAAGTCCTGTGGCTGCTCGAGGCCTTACTTTTAGCGTACAGACTAGAGAATGACTAGAAACTCATGCAGAAAAAAAACATACCCATGATGATGTGCAAGGCTGCAGTCACAGCGCGTCTTATTCCATACACGGAGCAGGCCACCACGTCAGTAGAACCTATAGAAGGTTAATTAAACACATTTAAACACAAAGAATTTTAAAATGCTACAAAAAATGCTTTATGATCATAAAATATGACATAAAATGCTTTATACTGAATCAAACACAATGTTGGTCTGTTTGAAACATAAAGCTGTTGATTTGAAATAGAGTGATAGATGGATAGTTAATTTTTTTTCATAAATGTACATACAGCACCACATATTGACAGAAAAACCAGAACCCTTCCTAGAGCTGGCCGTCCAGCTAAACTGAGCTATTGGGGGAGAAGAGCCTTGGTGAAAGATGTAAAGAGGAACCCAAAGATCACTGTGGCTGAGCTCCAGAGACGCAGTCGTGAGATGGGAGAAAGTTGTAGAAAGTCAACCATCACTGCAGTCCTCCATCAGTCAGTCTTTATGGCAGAGTGGCCCGACAGAAGCCTCTCCTAAGTGCAAGACACATGAAATCCCGGATAGGGTTTGCTAAAAAAAACACCTGAAGGACTCCAAGATGGTGAGAAATAAGATTCTCTGGTCTGATGAGACCAAGATAGA
>JAUYWG010000042.1:18691038-18703281 GCA_034779775.1 Enteromius afrohamiltoni
TAAATAATTGTACACATTAAATTGATTTCAGCGTTCATGTATATATATATATATATATATATATATATATATATATATACACAGACACACACACACACACAATTTGACCAGAAACTATTATATATAATATGTATTATAAATATAAGTTTTTGTTTTTAATATTAAAATACATTTTTACAAAATACTTAAAAATTATGCAAGTAAAACTGGTATTTACTTTCATAATTTTATGTACTTCTAAAACATGACATTTAACAAGACTAACCATTAGGAATTTGTGTTTTGGAAAAGTGGGTGTAAGCCAGGTGGTTTTTGGGGGAGGGGTTAAATATTTGATTTTGTGACATCATCTC
The DNA here is from genome assembly GCA_034779775.1 of Enteromius afrohamiltoni. Taxonomy (NCBI): domain Eukaryota; kingdom Metazoa; phylum Chordata; class Actinopteri; order Cypriniformes; family Cyprinidae; genus Enteromius; species Enteromius afrohamiltoni. The sequence continues at coordinate 18,691,392 of JAUYWG010000042.1, forward strand.
GAAAAAGCCAGAGATATACTGATATAAATATGAAAACTTTTTTTTTTACTTTCAGAATAACATGTATATGCAATGTATATAATGCACACAATGAATTCCGCACAGTAAGACCAGAAACGTGTATAATAAAAGCAAATTGGGTCAGTTTTGAATTTATGTTGACTCAGCGAGGGCCGAGCGCTGATTCGCATGCACTCTCCTGAGAAGAGCTGGACGTTTTGGGCTGTACTGGGGACAGCTGCAGGAGAAAGAGATACACCACCCCTGATCCTCACCTGCTGGTATTATGCCGAGAGGAAGTGCTGCTTGGACAGGCGTGAAGATGGAATCTGTGTCCCTCCCAGCGTCCATCTGGGCCCGGAGAAGCAACCCGTGGGCCACCTCAGCTACAGAGCCATCTCCCCCAACACATACCACACTAGAAAGAAAACAAATGGATGGGCAGTGAGTCACGTGACTTAAACTCATGGCCAACGGCTGGCTAACATGCATGTAACAATTGGGCTGTTGTTCACTCATATGTGGATAAATGTAAATCCATATGGACGAGTATTTGATTGAATATTCAGATTACACATGGACGTAGATGGCACAGTTATTCCTTAAATATGATTAAAAATTCCTAGCACGTCTTTATTAGAGGAATCCATTTCAATTAATGGAAACCATAATTCCCATTACGACGTATTGAACAATAGATTAAACTGTGGAAGGCATGTATTCTAATTGGGAAATGTCCTTTTTTTTAAGAATAGCAAAAAATCTGTCAGATCTCAGCAGCAAAATAAATCATTAAAAACGGCTGAGCCCACTAATCTGCTTTAAGCACATTACTAATAAATGAACACAGCCTAGTAAAGCTGATTACATTTAATTCAGAAATGCCCTTTAGCAATACTGTACAATCTCACAAATAGATTTGTTTAGCAGACATGGCCAGCACTAATAAGCAAGTAGTCATGCCACTCACAAAATGAGTTCTGTGACCTTGCAGTCGCAGGTGTTTGGGATAAATCTGATTGCAATGTTTTGATCCGCCATATACGTTAAGCCTCGAAGGACGCCGAAAATCTACCAAATCGGGATAGTAAATATTAAGCGATACATCAAAGCTCACCTATTCACCTTTGGGTTATTTTATGGAGGGGTGGAAGAGACTAACTGTGATCCTTTTGGCAGGTGTCAGAGACTGTGCCTTATCTTCATCTGTAGAGGTTAAAGCTTCAACCGAGAGGCCTCAGCAAACACACGGCATGCAGGGACAATGCAGAGCTTTATGGGAATGACGGATGAGGTCGAGATGAACAAGGTTCAGTGTTGAAGTTAGCATGTTGCATGTAGGGCAGTCAACTGATTACGAATATTTATCGTATTGATCAATTTAATTGAAGTTACTTGCATATTAATATTTAAGACAAGTCCTCAGTTAATATAATTCAAAGACATTATTCTGTCAGATGCATAATAATTACAAAAAGAATGCTTTATATATCAAAATCTTTATTAGAATCAGAAGCTGTATTGACCCTTTTAGGGTCGCTAGCTCAAGGCAAAACAAAGCGAAAACTGGTGGCGGCCAACTCAAAACAACACAGATTCACTGACACAAGGAGCTTTAAATATGATGTTGTTGTGATGTTGGAGGCCCGAATCTATGTAGTAGAGGCTTCAATTAGACTTTTTAATGCATATCTGATGCCACAACCAGACAAAAAAACAACGGCAGCTCTTGTAAAATGAGATAAAAAAAAAAACGCCACAATGTTTACTAACAAAAAAGGGTCTATTTTGTATCACTAGCTCACAGTAATTCATTTTTTGAAGTTTGTTAATATGCCTAAGAGACTGATAATTTTTAAATGGTTTTACTATGTGCAGATGTGTTTTTGATCTTGTCTAACACTATGATTGTCACATTTTAAAATGGTCTGTCAATATCTTAAACAAGATAATTAGTTCTTACTAACTTTAAAAATGTGTAGACTGTTTAGCTTCATTTGAAAAAAACATGTTGATTTCTCAAAAGTAAAACTTGGTAACACTTTAGAATAGGGATCACTTATTCACCGTTAACTACGACTTTTCCCTCAATAAATTCATGATTTCTGCTTATTAATAGTTAGTATTATTGTCTGTTTATTAGTATTTATAAAGCACATATTCTGAACTACCATATTCGAAATCCCTAATACCCCTTCTATCTATTAGTAGGCTGCAAATTAGGGGTTTGATGCAAAATTCGTAGTTCTTGGTTTGTTAATGGCAAGATTTTGACCTTAAAATAAATTGTAAAACTAAAACTATTATGCAGTTCCTTACTTAGAGGGTATGATTTGTGCCATTGCAATAAAAATAAGGAAAATCCTTTTTAAACACTCTCAGAAAAAGGTGCAAAGCCATCAATGCAATGGTACAAAGATAAATTGGGGTATTATATTTTCTCCTCAATGGTACATACTAATAACTTTTAAAAGTGTACTGCCCCAGTTTTGTACTTTTTTTCTGATAGTGTATTATAGCTTATATTAGGCAAGCAAAACATAAAATAATACTATTTAAAATATAAAAAATCCTGAAAATCAAACATACAGCTTTTTTTTTCATAATGCTAAAGTAATGTTACATACTGATTACCTAAAAGTGACGTTTCTCAACACTGCTTGTAACATTGTGCTTATCTCACTTCCCATCTATCAGCAGTCAATGTGATGGCATTAAAAATTGCACAAATAAGGTCTTTCCATTCAGGGTGCTGACAATTACCATAAATGTGTGAGGGTAATAATTGCATCTATCGCTGATGTGCCATCACTTTAACATCTATTGTGTGTGGCACGCCGCGTGACTTCATGTGAGACATAACTGAAATAGCATTTAAACTGGTGGAAGCATCAGTAGCTGAAGTAATTAATGAGTGATGATCTATTAATGAAAAAACGTGTGATTAGTATTACCTTTGCAGAATGAATTCTTCAGAGGTTAATTAATCGAGTTCAGAAGAATGAGGACAGGGGACTGAGTTTAGAGCGCTTGTAACACATTTCCTCGACAGGGAAAAATGGGATGTGGGGATTTAGTCAGGTTTCTTTTTTTCTCTTGCTGAGGTGTTTAAGATAGTGTTTTTAATGTTTCCAATAAAACAACCTATGGATGGTTTTGTTCTGTTAAATATATACTGTGTGTGAGTGTGTGTGTGTGTGTATATATATATATATATATTTATATACATATATGTGTATAGCCATTGATATATATCACAGTAAAGCAAAGTAAAGTATAAGTAAAAGTAAGTATAAAGTATAAGTAAAGTGTAGTTTTTGGAAAATAAAATGTCAAAATTTGGTTGAAATAATGTCACACTGTCATTTAGTGTAAGACAATATTTTTTCACAAATTTAAACAACATGCTTATTCTATGAAAGCCAGTTTCCGCCACTGAATAAAAAAATATACATAAAGGTTATTGCGTTTTTTTATGTCACAATTATGATTTTCTAAAAAAAAAAAAATTGCAATAGGGACATATAAAGTCAGAATTGTGAGATATAAATCTGCAGTTGTGGATGTTTAACTTGCAATTGTGAGTTAATTACGCAATTCTGATTTTTTTTCTCCTAATGGCAACTTTATAGCTCGTATTTCTTACTTTATAACTTAAAATTGCAAGATGACATTAAAAGAAAAAGTGCCGCGTTGCCACGCCCACCAGTGCTGAAGCGGTCTCATATGTACAGTAGCAGCCAGCACAACTGAGCCTGAGCTAGAAGGAGCCAGTCAGGTAGTTGAGAATGCGAATCCCTTGCTCTCTGAGTGGAGTCAGGGTGGCCTCCGCTACTTTTTTGTGACTTTTGTCCATAGAAATTCCATACAATAACTAACCTTCCAGAATCTTCTTTTGTGTGTTCCACAGTAAAAAAAGAAAGCCATATAGCTTAGAAACAACGAAACAGTGACTAAATGAGTGAGCAGTTTGTATATTTTAAGTGAACTGTTAGGACCACTCTGTGAGCACTATCATGTGATTGAAACATGCTCTGTGTGGCTGTAACAATAGTACAGACACAAATTCCCTGTTTGAAGATTATCCTGTTTGGCAAACAACAGAAAGTGTGGTCTTTTTTTCTCTCTCTCTTTTTTTCTTCATCGGGTTAAGTAGCTTATATTTCCCTAGTGATTTGTCATGCTAACAGAAAATTACATTTCGACAAAATCATCAGAGCATCATTTCTATAATCCTCAATAAAGAATACGCTTTGTGAAATTGGAATACACAGACAGATCATGACTGATGTTGAAATTCCAGGCATTAACTTCTGCGTTAAGTCTTGTGTCTTAGAGCTGCACTGTACGGGAACAAGAGAAATCTATTATCTGTAATGAAATCTATTAGCATAAGTGCAAAGATATGATGTGTGATAAACAAGGTCATAACAGTGAGGAATAACTAAGGCTGTAACTAAAACGGTAATGCTACTGGCTTAAAGTAACATTTTTGTCTCTCATTTCAGCTTAACATGCTGAGACAGCTACAAGATATCTGTGGGTTGAAGTATTTGAGCGGCTCTAAACAGTATTATTGGCTCAGCCAACTTGGTGAATTTAAGGGGCTTTTTTTATTTAATATTAGAAAAAAAACATTTACAACGGCTGTATGTTTACACACTTCACCTATAACTACATTTTTCAGTAGCATTACTTTACAAGGAGTGTCATAGTCTCAGCCTATTTGTCTGTCTCTGGCTTCCCATTTCATGTACCGTACTCCATTCCCCAGAATGCACCTCTCCTCCACAGCCATTTCTAGTTAGGTTTAATCATTTAATCATTATCACCTGTATAAATACCAGTCTGTGTGTCTGTCTCCTCATGGTCCATTGCACTGGCAACCCTGTTGTTTTCCACTCCGTGTTATTCTCTGTGTTTCGACCTGTTGTTACTGACCTCGCCTGTTTTTGACCACCGTCTCTGTCTGTCTTGCCCTTTTGGATTATATTTACTGGTTACCGTCCCTCGCCTGGACTCTGACTATTCTCTTGCATTATTCTGTGATTTAATATTGCTCTGACCAGAATTTGATTTCAATTATAAATCAGTAATTTGTAGTACAAGTCAATAAATTTTGTAACTAATTAATACTTTTATTTAATAAGGATGCAATCCCATTTTGCTAATTAAATTCATTAGACTCCTTTAAAATTAATTCAAATCCTTTTTTAAATTACATTTATATTAAAATTATATTATTACTAATAATGTATTCATTTAAATAATATTGTATATTATTTAAATGAAGCCTTACCCTCAAAGGAATAAATTACATTTATAATATATATTGAAAAATTAAATATTTATTTTAAATACTAATACTATTTCACAATATTATATATGTGTGTATATATATATATATATATATATATATATATATATAAATATATATATATATATTATTTTTTTTTATGAATGCAGAAGAAAATAATATTAATATTAAAGCAAATATTAAAGTAAAAAGTTATTAAAGTCCCTTCTTTTTTTGCACTCTGCACTTTGTCCAAAAATCGCTTCTCACCAATTAAATTTACTTTTATTGTAAAAAATTGCAACAATCAAACTGTTTTCCTCATCTGGACTCCATCTAGAAACTTTGTGATGTCTATTCTCTCTATACACCACGTCTCTGATCTTCAACACCTTGATTTTTTACGCCTTCCTGTGCAAACTTCATCTTACTGTTGAAGTTCCACTTCGACCTCTTACAGTGTCTGATCTCTTTATTTCTAGATTCCCAAAAACCCGGCCATCAAGCCCTCTTACCACCTTCATACACCACAGATTAATCACCATTCAACGTGAATATGTTCTTCGCTCTGCGTTTGCCCTTGTCCCTTTGTCACTGCCGTGAACCTGCACGCTGTGTTTTTAATCAAAGACCACTGTGCCAGACCCAGCACGTCCCCTCCCACCAAGCCCAAAGGATGCAGCAGAACAGTAGGGCGGCAGTAACGGATGAGCGTTAAGCCGGGGCCGGAGATATTTAAGAGGAGCTAATTGTGAGAAGTACTGGAGCACGCGGAGAGAGACTGTACGATATGGTGTGAGCGATGCCCCGCACCCGCGGTCGGCTGGATGGCGGTACTTCATCACTGCTTCCAAAACAGGTAATTAAGGAGCCACCTGCCGAGCCGCACCGGAGAGACCTGCTCTACCGGAGAGCTCCGCGCTGGGCCCCGCGGCACGCCGCTCCAATCAAAGTATTATCACTCATTTTGCAAAAATCCTCCTCTGCCTTTCTCTCTGTCCCAAACACTACTTTATTTATTAAGGCTAAAATCACCTCAAGAGAGGCAGGATTACTCTGTCATCTGACTTTGAATCCATTCGCATCATAAAGTGGCCTTTAATGGGATAGTTCTCTTTTTGTCATGATTTTTCTTCCTTGCTCTCTAATATAAAGGTATGGCCATTCTTTTACATAGAATGAATAGTGAGCTCCCAAAAAGTGTAGTTCATGCAACTTGTGCTATAGCCTACAGCAAATATTCTAACGCCGTATGATAGCTTTCTGTGAAGAATGGACTAATATGCATTTCTAGGCTATTCTTTGGAAATCCCGCTGGAAACAGCCTCCTGAGCTGCACTTCAACAGAAAGGACAATTACACCTTCAGTGACCTTCACAGAAATAAAAATCTTTTTACGCATTTAGCATGCATATTAATGACGTATTGGCTGTTTATTAGTACTAATAAAGCACACACAGTATTACTGACTTCTATTAATGTTTTTTAAATCCTACACATTTATACCTAAATTTAACAACTATCATACTTACTAGTTTAGAGCTGGCAGTATTGAGGCAAATTCATAATTAATGGCTACTAAATAGTGAGAACTTGTCCCCAAACTAAATATGACTTAGTTAACATTTATTTAATTATTTTTTTATTTATTTTAGCTTTACTTAGCTAAAATTAAAATGATAATAATTTGCATTATTGTAAAATTCAAAAACGCATGGTATGGATTATTAGTGCGCACACACATATATTTATATATATATATATATATATTGAATCATTTCATTGTAAATTATATTTTGTTGTTGTCATGAAGTATACATACCCATCATAGTCTTCCAAGCTGCAGTCTTTTAGAATTGACAGTGCGTGGCCCTTTCTCTTGGTGACTGTGGAAAAGAAAGAGTTAATGTAAAAAAAAAAAAAAAAAAAGCACTCCAAACTGCCTTTAGTACCCTTTTCCAGGCATTGGCAAATGGCTTAAGCCGAACATATGGTCCTGGCTGTAAAGCAGAATTTATACTTGCATGCTGTTTGCATTTTTAATCAAGAATATGAGTTGTGGTACAAAGAGGCGACCGCTCTCATGTTTAGCTTGCCCAAGCTGCGCGAAACAAGGTCAAGATTGTTCCCGGGATTCACTGTGTGGTTTGCAGTCAGTGCTGTGACATAACTTGGGAAGCAAGGTAATCAGAAGGTCACATGTCTGAAAAATAGGGTTAAATGTGGTGAGTTTACTGGATCCTGTAGAATTGTGGATTCAGGTTCGATGTGGTGTGGCAGAAACCCCTGGCCTGTGTGGCACGGAAGAATGCCACTGAATGCGGGGGAAGAGGGGTGGCACGCCGCAGATGGCATTGTGCACGCCCGTGCCCCACTTAGCATTTTCTGGGGCACCTCCGCCATAGAGCGGGTCCCAGCTGTGACCAACCATCAAAGAGCTCACCGTGGCTGATGTGACACTTGCAGATGGATGTTTTTTTGTTGTTTAAGAACATGTTTCACAATGCACGCAGAGATGCACAGGCTGTGTCTGCTCATTATGACACGGCTGGCTATTCCTGGTACCAGCTCCAATACAGAAGCACACAAGCTACAGAACCTGCACACAACTGTGGGGATAGAAAATCATGTGATTATAGCTTTATATTAAACTGATTTTTTTCTTTTTTTCTGTATGGGTTTTAGTCATTTCTGAAACTCACATATTTACATGTCTCACCTGGACTGCAATTATTTGATGGCAGTAACAACAGTGTTGTGAAATAGTACTACAAATAAAACTAAATTTTTTTCTATTTTTATTCTAATGTAATTTATGTTGTCAAAAGCAATTTTTTAGTAGTCATTACTTCATTCTTCACTGTCACATGATCCTTCAGAAGTCAGTCTAATGTGCTGATTTGCTGTTTAAGAAACATTTATTATTATCATTGTTGAAAACGTTATACTTTTGTTAATAGATTTTGATAAATAGAACCCTATATATATTATTTATTTATATATTTATTTTTTCATACTATATCAAAAGTCATACTGAATTTCAAACCTTTAAACATTAGTGTTTATATATGGTGTGTGTGTGGGGGGGTGCAGTTAGCATCTCATTAATTAAAATTAAGTAATTGTTTTTACAGCAAAATGTGTGTAAAGACATCACTCGATCAAAAAGATGCTTAAGGAACAATAGCACTTCTACTATTTCTTGTTCATTCCTGACATGCAAATAAAGCTATTACATTGTGGTGTGCAGTAAACAGAAATAGCAGTATGTTTTTGTGCTGTTCCAGGTAGTCACAGACTAAGTTCAGAGTTCAATTCTTAGTGCTGACCTGTAGGGGGAGAGCTTGCAAATCAAAGTGAACCTAAAGGATCATGTGGCCCTGACCTTGCCAAACAAAACCACAACGCAGGTACCTTTTTCTCACTGACTGAGCCACATTCTGCCCTGAACTGTGAAACATCATTCAATATAGTTAAAAACCAAACAGCTCTAAGAACATAACATGCTAAATTAGACTCCTAAATTTCCATAGTTATCAGAAAACAGCTTTGAATTCCACTGTAATTGCTTCCCTCAATTTTGACAGTTTGCTACAATTGCCTGTTCATCTCTCACAAAGTCTATAGAGTTAATTCGATCATGTATATTCTCAAAGCTCTGCGTTGCGAGCAGTAGAATGAGATATTTAATTTCTATTAGGTAAAATGTTGTTTAATGGCTCCACCTCGAGCTCTCAGCCTCTGCCCTCGGGAGCACATCATCAGGAAACGGATTCTATTACTGTTCAAATGGCTTCTGGAATCAGGTAGCCACATTCATTAGAGCACAGATTGTGGAGTCCCCTTCCCAAAAGCAGGGGGCGCCTGGTGCGTGTTCGTGTATGTGTGTAGTAGTGTGTGGATGTCTATGGGGTCCTGTGTGTGTGAGGAGGTGGGTAAAGGGGAGGAGAGGGGGGAGTCCCGCACTGTGTTAGAACAGATGGGTGCAGTCCCTCCCCTTGGGTCAGGTTACTGACGGAGGATACACTTCTCCTGTCATTATGAGTGCGAGATGCATTTAGGACCATCCGCAGCAGTGTTGTACAGCTGCTACTTCCAGAGTGAGCACACACACATACAAAACCTCAAACAAACTGCAGAGAGATATGGAGAGAGGTGGGAATAAAAGAAAAAGGAGAGCTCGGTTGTGCAAACATTTGAGCATATTCATAAGCATCACATTTGTATGCATTTTATCAGTTCATGCATTTCCTGAAATTGTTTAAGCTACTGTTTGAGCTACAGCACAAATAAAAAAAAAAGCAAAATAATAAAATTTCATCAGTTTGTGCACCAGCAAGCCAAATTTAATAAAGCAAAGTAATTTGATTAACTCAATCCAGCCTCATGGGAAAATGTAACTATTTTACGAGGTGGTGATTTTATTTGAATTTGTGCAATGTGATTTGTACGGAAACATATTATTTTTGAATAAAAAAAAAAAAAGCATTGAGGTATATGAGCACTGTTAGCACTGCACTAGCAGATCATACAAAAGATTTGTGCATATTCATAAACCGTATGCACTTTATCAGTTACACATTACACATACATTTTATCAAAAAGCTCTATCCATTCATGAGAAATATAAATATTATACAAAGTTGTGATTTTGCCTGAATTTGTTTAATGTGACTTAAATGGGAACAAGCAATTTTTAGAAAAAGAAAAAACATAAACGTCCACCCCTGGACCTGACTGTGTTGTAAGCAGATTGTATTGAACATTCATGCATTTTATTACTATGTATATTTCCTATGTTTTAATAGAAAGTTTTAAAGTTTTAATAATTATTCTTATTCAGTGAGAATAAGGAAGTTCACACCACAACTATAACCGAAATTGATGATATCACTTCCACATCATTTTCAGCTGTTGAACGATCAAATTGACAGCCAATCAGAATGATATATGATATAAGATGATATAACTGCAGCACACAGTTAAAATAATAAAGTTTGGATGTTCTAATCTAATATCTAAAAATTATTTTGAGCAGGATAAATTTATTGCAAAGCATTACTGCATATTAAATATGCAAAGGTTTCCAGAGCATGCATTAGTAACTTTTTTGTAGTGTACTTTTTTTCTGCATCTGCAGTTTCTTTTCACTCATTTTAAGTATAAACAAGTTAAAAACTAATCTATGGGGAAAAATTGCTAGTGAAGACAAAATGCATTTAAATTCATGCTATGAATTTATAAAAACAAGTTTTAATATCTTGTGCAGTGTTGCCTCTCAAGTATTACATTCATTGTTTTGAAAGAAATGGTCATTGCAGGAAATTCTGATATATTATAATGTTGGTTTTTAGTAAACTGCATGGAGAGAAGGCAATTACAATGGTAAACATGATTAATTTAGCTTTTAAGTGTGTATTCAAATGATGAATTAACATAGGGACCTTGACATTCCTCACCCTAAAATATTGATTTCCTATGATCCACTGCCAATGCCTAATGGCGTAAAGCACCAGCTTGTTAGCATATAGGGAATAGTTGAGCAAGGAGAGATGAATCCTATGAGCGAACAGACCCTGAGGGCAGACGCTAATGCACTTCGACCTCAAGTGAGGCCTGAGGGGGCGGCAATCACCTGTGTGTCATGATTTCAAGCTGAAACAGTGAAGAAAAGCAACCTATGTAACATTTGTTATCCTTTATAGCGCTAATGCATGAAGACTTACTGGTCACATCGGCTTCTATGTCAGCTAGCTTGAAGAGCGGGGCAACTTCGTCCAGGTAGAGCTGGTACGCCTCTTTCTTGTGGCTGATGGGGTTCACAAAGACTTTGAGAGACTTGGGACGGTTCTTAAAACCTGCAGAGCAAAGAAAAACAACAAAGAGCGGCAAGATTCGTCAATCCCCTTGTGTCATGAATCCCATGGGCATTCATTTAAGTGCTTGATACTCATCCAGTTTAGAGAAGTGCACATCTGTTAATGTGAGCCAAAGCCCCTGTCCTACATAATAACGATTTCTTGTCGTGAGTTCAGCTTTTGTCTGCCACCCTTGCTGCAGAATGGCTCATACGCAGCGTGAGTTCAGTCTCCACCAATTGAAAAGGTCAGATCAGTGTCTGTTGTTTACAGCAGCTGAACGTCTGCCAAGAATGAGGGGAAAGCTTGAATAAATACACCATGTAGGCTCTTGGTCTTTCTCTGTTCATGTTTTTGTGGTGAGAGAAGTGGTCGATTGATATGTGGTTTTGATGCAATGCAGTATATGTGAAAAATATATGGGGATTATTTGTTTTATTATATAGTTAATTTGTGCCCGGAATTGAGATAAATATTCTGCATATATATATATATATATATATATATATAAAATACTTATGTATGTATATATTAAAAAATATATAGTTAGTGCTGTGCAAATTATTAAAAAAAAATTAATCAAAATGAATTGCATCCAAAATATAAAAGTTTTGTTTACACAGTATATGTGTGCTGTGTATATTTATTATGCATATATTAAAACCCACACATGTATGTATATATTTAGCAAATTTATTTACATATATATATATATATATATACATTCATCATTTAT